>JAJEJO010003199.1:19992-97601 GCA_020662805.1 Glaucomys volans | reverse complement strand
AAGGGCTGCTGATTGATCTGCCGCCTGCCTCTCCTTCCATGTTGCCCACACCCAGTCTTTTTCCCCAACCAGGAACGTTGGTGGTACATTCTAGAAACAGAACAGCAAGTGCCTTTCCCTCTGCCTGCACACCCATCGCGGCTGGCTGGCAACCTGGATTTCCATGAGGACATTGCTCACCCGCATCCTGGATGACATCATCTTGATCCACAGCTCACTGGGGATGCCTTACCGCCTGAGCCCCTTGCTCTGAAGGAAAGCTATTTCCCGCTCAAAGTCTAAGGAGCCAGGTTCAGCCCCAGCCGCCTGCCTGTGAGGCCACAGCCCACATTCCTACACCAGAAGAGGGGTTGGCAAGACCGATGTGTAATAACTGTGTTTCATCAAGCATGGGAACCCGCAGAGTGAAGGCCCACAGACCCAGGGATGCCGTCTGCTTTGTGCTCAGAGTTGGAGAATCAGAAAGGGTCAGACCTGAGGTCAGCAGTTGAGGGACCCAGCAAGCCCGTCTGCTCCTTCCCCCTGGGTGTGGAGCAGGACGCCTCCATGGTGACCATCTCCAAGAAGAGGTTCACGCTGTCTCAGGGACAAAGGGGTCCCAGTTTCTATGAGTCGCCCTAGGGGAGAGGAACTCTGGTTTCTAAGACTCCATTTGGGAGAGAAGGAGGGACTGGAGATAGGAGGGCAGGGAAGGCTGGGCGGGGACCTTGCTTCACAGTGCTCGGCTCACCAAAGCTCTGCACTTCGGGGTGTCGCACTCTGGGTCCCCAAATTTGCATTCCACAGGTTTTGGAAGATGCAAACGTCCCTTTCACCGCTTCCAGCCTGGCACCTTGACTTTAATCAAGACCTGGAAAGACAGCAAGCTTCACCTGAGCCCAGGGGACCTGAGCAAGAGCTCCTGACCCCACGGGTGACCTCCACCCCACAGAGTTAGTATGTCTAGGATGTAAGGCAACACCGGAAGGAACCAGAACAAAGCTGAAAATGAGATCCGAATGCATGAAAAGAAAAGGGGGGAATAGAAAAGGAATAGAAAAAGCCTCCATTTTCAGAATCTAGTATTCAGCCTTAATTGGGACGTCAGATCCAATTGTAGCCATTTCAACTACAGCCCTTCCCTTTTCCTGCCCCAATTTAGCCAGTCACGGAGGCCGGAACCCTGAGCTCCTCCTATCAGAGCCGGGGCAGTGCTGGCCTGGGGATAAAGCAGGGGGACTGCCCGCCAGGTGTGCTTGCTGGCCAGACCTCTTGGGAGCACGCCTTCTGTAGAACATGCTCTGCAGGAAAAGAAAACGCGAAGGTCTTTCACCTTCGTGCTTCGTAGACTGGGATGCATGTTGAGAGACAGAGAAAATGTCCTGAACCAAGTTTGTTCAGCTAAAAGCCTTGAGTCTTGTGTAGGAAAAGGATTTCCAGTTTCAGAGGGTCTTCATCCATCTCAGGTCCACTTTCCTGTTTAACCTCCATCCTCAATTTCTTCTCACCAGCTCGGTTTCCTCGTCTGTAAAACAGGCGCAGCAATCACGCCTGATCCTCACAGGGCTACCGCAAGGGTGAACTGAAGGAATGCAGGGTAAGAGCTCAGCACACGCCGCGCCACCCAGCAAGGACGCAGCAGGCATCCTCGTCGGCAGGATGGTGACCCACTCGCCCCGGGGAGGCGGGCAGACGTCAGGACTGAGACGGGCACCACAGATTTTCCAGTTCTCGCAAAAAGCCAGTGGCAAGACCAGGCTTCCTGCCGACCTGAGACCCCCAGGTTCTCAGGCTAGAGACCAACCCACACCCAGCGGCAGGGACACTGCAGCCTGGAGTCCACACAGTGTCCGCCCCCAGTCAAGAGTGCGGTGCTCACCTTCAGTGGCCTCAGCCCGGGGAAATGTGGGTGATGTGGGGGCTCCACCCCAAAATGGGCCACCTGGAGATGTGG
The DNA here is from genome assembly GCA_020662805.1 of Glaucomys volans. NCBI lineage: Eukaryota > Metazoa > Chordata > Mammalia > Rodentia > Sciuridae > Glaucomys > Glaucomys volans. Next base: position 95,668 of record JAJEJO010003199.1, on the reverse strand, counting down.
CAGGGAGAGAGAAGGAGGTGGTAGGCAGGAAAGTGGGTGGGATCCACCTGCAGGTGTAGACGAGTCGCTTCTTTCCCTGGGCCCCAAGTGTCTCCCACAGGAAGTGGAGCTGGCAGCCACACTGTCAATGCCAAGGGATCCAAACCCTCAAACCAGGATCTCCTCCGTTTCCTCAGCCTTGTTTTTAAAACACGTTCCTCCGTTGGCAGGTCCATCTGCAGGGCGTCTCCTTCTCTGTCACCGCGCCTGTGTCTAAGCACAGAAAGAGGCAAGCACACACCAGGCTGTTCCCTGGTGGCGAGGACACAGGTGATTCTCATTTTCTTTATGCATTTCTTAATTTGCCAACTTTCCTGAAAAGAAAGAACATGTGTTACTTATGTTACCAAAGGAAAACACAGGCCTTAGGAAGGCCCTGCTGTAGGGTGGTGGCAGGTGACGGGAGCCACACCGCGCGCTCCAGGAGACCCGCATTTCCCTCCCTGGCCGCATCTCCAGCCCACGTCTGGCGGCTCCGGGCCTCCACCCCTCACCTGCCCGGGAACGATGCTGATTCTGGGGCATCGTCTATTCATGCCTCACGTGGGGCCAGGCACACGGTAGCCACTGACTGAATGCCAGATCCTCTGCCTCCGTCAAACACTCCAGCTGGACCGTCCACGAGCCCTTGAGAGGTCCAGGCCGACGCCGCAGCCAGCGGGCCTCCTGGGCAGTACTGCTGATTTATGCATCGGGGAGGCTGAAACCAGTCTGCTCTGGCTGGCAGGAGCTATTTATAGGCCCCCTTCCCAGCATGCTGGATCAGGGCTCCCCCCAATTTCTCCACTTGGCCATGAAACCCCCGGATATCTGAAGGGCTTCACCTCCCAACCACATGAAAGCTGAAGGCCCTCCCTGTTCTAGGAAGCTAAGATCACTCCCTGCGGTAGACAGGCTTGAGAGGACAGGAGCCCAAGGAAGCCCGCCAAAATCCATGGGGTGCAGGGCCTGGCAGGAGCCAGCCCCACATCCCCTGCTCCCCTCCATCCTGAGTCCAAGCAGGCGATGATGGGCTCCCCAGAGACCAGAGCTGGAGAAGGCTCACCCCACGTACTGATGGAACAGACCCTGGACAGTCGTGAATCTCATGGGTGAGAGTGGGTACGACGTGGATGGAGGCGGGTGGGGGTTGAGCCTGGGTAAAGGCTGGAACAGTGAGCAGGTGCACTTGATAAGAAGGAAGGAGCATCAGAGCCAAACAGGGAATCCCCAGGGACGGGGGCACACGGTGATGCTCAGTAGATGTGGACACTGGACATTGATTTGGGCAAGAAATTTAGGATGGGGGGAGGGTCTCAGTAAGAAAGGAAGTTGAAGTCTGTTTTCCTCCTTGGACCCCAGCCCTGCCCCAGGGTCTGGAGCTGGATGAAGCTGCCTGGCCCAGCTGGGAGGATCTGGACCCCACCGCCGCCCCAGCACAGGCTCCTTCTTCCTCCCAGCCAGCCGAAGACATTTCCGGAGGGCCCAGGAGAGCCCATTTGGAGCGTGCGCTCCGTACATGCCTTAAGCCAAGCTTTCAAAGCCAGCGCATGGAGGAAAACCCAGACCCTTTCTCTGAATCTCTTTCTGTTTTTAACTTTCCTTTAAGTTCAGCATGCATCTGAATTCAGGGGAAACGCGGACCACATGTTTTTAATCCATCGACACTTAAATCATCAAAATGTTGGAGGCCGATGGTTTGGAGGCCGGCAGGAATGCTGGAGCCTTTTAAAGACTTTCTTCTCTTTCTGTAGCGATCAGGAAGCAGCCTTTTTCCAAGAGGAAACCAAATTTCAACTCCAAGAGGGCCGCTGTGTCAGTTCCAAACTCGCACCCTCAAAGGCCAAGCAGACTGGGAACTTGGCAGACCTGGGCTACGATGGCCGCGTGGAAAGCATTTGGGGTGTGGGGAGCCCCACGCCGCAGACTCTGCAGGAGCCCGCATGCAAAGGGAAAGCCCAGGAACCCCTGGTGGAGGTCGGCTCCAGGAGCCTCCGCAGACCTAGAGGGAAGCTCAGGTCCCTGTCCTACACCTGAGACCTACGGTGCCATAGGCTGCTGCGTCCCTCTCCGCTTGGCCTTCGGGTGGGTGGAAATCAGCGTCCTCCATCCCAGATGCCCACCAGGCACTCCCTCACCTGCAAAAACACGGGCTGGGATTCTGCACCTCGGCCCACCAAAGGGCAGATTGGCAGACACTGAAACTCCCTGAGGCGTCAAATGCAGTCGACGGGCTGTGAATGTCACCGCAGTTCATAGATTCTGGTGTCGGCCATCACAGCCTTGTCCCTCTCTAGGAAACAGCAGCACAGCAGCAGCAGCAACTGACAACGGTCTGTCCCCACCTATCTGAGATTTATGTTGCAGACCTCTTCCTGTGTACCCCAAGGAGGGGTGGGGCCCTGGAGATGCAGGGCTCCCGACTGTCCCTGGTCTGGGAGCCAAGGATCCCAGCTCAGGTCCAAGGAGGTGTGACAGAGAGAGAGAGTCCTGGTGAGGAGTTCTCAAGAGACTGCACTCCTGTGCCCACCCCTCCTTGCACCCTGCAGCTGAGACAGCCCACAGGAGACTGTCCCTAATGCCCAGCTTGCAGTCTGACAGAATGGATAGCAGCACAGTTATCCTGGAGTCAGATTCTATAGTTCTCATGTCAGGCTCCATTGTCTCTGAGCTGTGTGACAATCATCAGGTTACTTAACATCTCTGAGCTTCAATATCCTCTACTGAAAAATCAGGATAACAATAGCTCCCACTTCATAAGGCTGCTGTGAAAATCCAATTAACCAGTGCATGCAAAGCCCTGAGAAAGACATCCAGCACCCGGTGCCTCACTGTTCGGTTATCACAGTTGTCCCCATTGTTGGCCCAAAGAGTAGCAAAATCTGTGCTCACAAAAAAAGTACATGGCACAGAGTTACCGCCACATAAGCCTTGGCGCTCTTCCTTCCTGCCCTCCGCATCCCCCCTCCCACACGTAGCCTTTCCATCAATAGCCAACTCCAGCGGTCCAGGGTCTCAGGGTGGATCACGGGGTGGCAGGGTAGGGAAGGGGTGGGGACAGATGGTGGGGTCCTAACACTGCCTTCGGGATATCTTGACTCCTACTTTTCTTCCTTTTTAATTCACAGTTCAGCAGCTCAGTCTCCAGCACTTTGAAATCTCTGGGGAAGATACTCCCTCTGATGTCAGCAGCCCTTCTCCCTGGAGCTGGAGACCACCCACAATGGTGCCCTGAACCAACAGCCCCTCTAGTCTGCTGGCTGGGACTGAGGGAGGAGCCCAGCGGACAGTGGGCTGGGCAGACAGGGAAGAAAGGGAGGGAGGAGCGAGGTGCCAGGGAGGCCGCCTGGAGGTGACTCAAACCCTGACCTGCCGCACTGCTCAGAAGTGAATCCTCTCTGCTGCTTGGAGAATGCTTAAGGTCCTGGGAGAAGGTTACTTAAAGCATTAGGTCTTACTAATCCAGAGGAAAGGGTGAGGGACATCACCCTTGGGGACGAGGGCTGTCCCTTGGGCAGCAGAGGGAACCACGGGTGCCTCTAAGGAGCTGCACATTTCCTAGCATTCGAAATCTTAGGGACAATAGGTGTCGCAGTGGCTACGTGTCGGGGGTGGGGTGACACTCTGACAGCTGGGCACAGCTCAGACCCGAGAGCAAGAAGCTGTGGGGCAGGTCCTGTGAACCCCGTCTTTCCTGCTGCCACCGTGGGAACCAGTGCAAGTGCCAACTGGCCAGTTCACTTGCGTAAAGGTGAGCAACTGAGCAGCCGGCCTCCTCCTCCCCCAGGTCCCCAAGCAGCAGGGCAGGTCAGCACATCAGGGCGAGCTGAAGCTGACAGGGCGGGCCAGGCAACCCGAGAGGTCAGGCCAAAGCAGGAGAGGCCAGGCCAGCCACAGCCGAGTTCAGCCTGCACACTCAGGGAGTCCAGGGTCACGTTCAAGTGCAGAGGAATGTCCAGCACTGGACAGAGATGCAGACCCCGCTGGGCTGGACCACCATCTGCTGTGAGCTCCCAGCCTCTGTGCTCCCTGGGCAGCATGAGGGGCCGGGAGGGCCAGAGCCAGCAGCGTGGGAGCTAAGAGGCGCTCACCGGGGGTTCAGCTGGGGCCACACAGCTTTCGCCTCAGTCCCTTAGGGCCCAATTCCCCAGAGTCCATGGAAAAGAGAAAGGGAGAGACAGATGGACACAGAGGGAGCTGGAGAGACACAGGGAGAGACAGGGAAAGGAGAGAGACCAGCAAGCAAAGAGAAGCGGAGGGGAAGAGGGGAGGCTTCCTATGGCCCCGCGGTCAGCTAGCCTGGGACCTGAGGGCCAGGCAGCTCGGAGCTGGGTGTCTCTGCCTGCGTCCTGCCAACAGCACTGGCCTAAGGATCTCTGGAAGAGCCCCGTCTGCTCTGCCCATGCCCAGGCCATGCAGCCGGTCCACACGTGCCCCGAAAGGCGCTGGCACGTGGCCCCTGGAACCCCTGCCACGTGGCGGGGGTGCACTGCGGCGTGGGGTGGGAGGGGCTACTTTGGGAGTCGGGTGGTCGTGGTTGCATCTTGGCGGAGTCTCTGGGCCGGACTGTCCGGAGGCTCAGCTGGGCCTGAACAGGTGGGATGATAAGAGCCGTCTGTGAGCGTGCCTGGGGGAGAAGCAAGCCGGCCCCCGCTCCTGCCAGCCAGCTCAGCCCCGCACATTTGCCCACTGTGCAGCCATCCCCAGGTGACCCCGTGACCAGTGCAGGGAGGGTGACTGTCAACCTGGAGCGTGATGGGAGCCAGCTCACTGGCACTCACCTCTGTTTCCAGAAAAACCACAGCAGCTCTGGGCCCGGGACGCCAAGACCTGCCATGGCCACTGGCTGAGAGGCACCTGGCGTTGTGCCTGGTCTCCTGGTGGACATGGGGTCTGTGTAGTGCCCCCTCCCGGGAAGGGCAGCTTAGGCTGGCAGCCTTGGAGAGCCACAGTGGCCAGCAGGGAAAAGGCTGTTTTCTGAAAGCTGGGGAGCTGTCCAGAGCTCTTCCGTCTCATGCTGGGCCAGGGCTCACTCAGGATGCCCATCGGGCCTCGGGGCGGCCGCATGTGGGGAGACAAATGAGCCTGCACTGCTGGACGCCCCGCCAGCCAAGCCACAGGCCAGGGTTAGTGACAAAGCCCCGTTCCCCGCCTGGAAAGCCCAGAGGTTCTGTAACTCAGCCAGTCTTCCATGCCTGGGGACAGAAGCACAGTCTGTCCTGAGCACTGTGACCACAGCTTAGTAAGCAAGGTCCACCTGCTTGATGCCAGCCAGCCCCTGGGAGGGCCTCCTCCTGCCCTAGTGACCTGAGTGAAGCCCAAGAGCACTGGGCCAGAAAAGGCTCAAGCTCCAAGTCGGAACCCACGTCCACTGCTCCTGAGCCAAGGCCGCAGCTTCCTCCCGGTCCTGAGGACGCCGTGGACGCTGGCCTCTGGGGACTGTTGCAGTTGACCCGCTGGCTCCTGCCGGAGGGGCGGGAGGCGAGCTAGTCATGGTCTGCCCCCAGGGGCAGCTGGGAAGTGGGAGCCTCCCTGGGACGGTCCACGGGCCATCAAGGGGTTTGGCAAGCAGCTTAGGCGTTTCCAGGAAAGAGGGGGGCCCAGCTGGAGGCCACGGAAAGCCCAGTGCTCAGTGCTGAGTCAGCCCTGAGTCACGAGCAGAGGGCCTAGGCCAAGTGCAGCTCTCAGCAGCCGTAACTACAGGGACTGAGGGAACCTGCTCACTCAGGAGGAGGCCACTTCAGGGATCAGGCATACAGCCTTGTGGACCGGTCACCTGCCTTTTCTCAGGCGCTCTGGCCACCATGGGTAAGCCCTGCCTCCAGGAAAAACTTCCACCAGCGTCAGGGTTTGATGTCAAGTGTCACCTTCCCCTCAAGTATTTTGAGTGTGAAATGCTAACACACACACACACACACACACCCTGACTGGCTCAGCCTAATCCGCTTCACCTGCGTGACTCTGCTCTGTGCCAGTACCCGGGGAGCACTCTCTGGGCCTGAAGGAACCGGCACCTTCGTGTGTGATCTGGGTTCACCTCCTCACGCTTCAGCTCCTAGACCCCGCCGGGCCCCAGGCTCTGGGCCTGGCAAGGACCAAGACCTCAACCCAAAGCCAACAGCTGAGATGGCGGTGGAGACCACATCTGCTTACTGCCTTGTCCAGACGGGAACCCAAGGACCCAGACTTGCCCAAGTGCACTCAGGCTGATAGAGGGCCAGGAGGCGACCCCTGGCCTGCTCGGGAAGTGGCAGAATTGCCAGCAGAGCCTTGTGCCCTTGGGAGGGTGGGCAGCCCCTCCAGCTTCCCTGAGGCACAGCGAGGTCTCTGTCTGCACGGAGGTCAGGGGCGCTCTGCCACGCAGGCCCTGACGCGGCTGCAGGACACTCCCAGAGACATCCCCAGGTTCCCATGACTAAGACGGCTCTCCCAGGGCAGTCGCAACGCCATGCGGATGAGGCGAGAGGGGATCTTGGAGCCTGCCCAGCATTTCCAGAGACTCTCGGGGAAACTGCCAAACACCAGAATTCCTAGGGACTCCCCGGACCCTCCACCACTCTTTCTTCTGCACCAAAGCCCCCTTTTCTTTAATTATAACCACCTCTACAGAGAAGTCTAAGTAAAGAGTTTGCAGTGTCTGGGCAGCTCCTGGGGTGACACGGGGGTGGCACCAGCAACCTGGGGAGCTGGTGGTGGGGCGCCGTCAGCCGCATTTTGCACACAAGAAAACCTAGGCTTTTAGACTGCCCCGGTCATGCAAGGAGTGATTGGCAGCTCTGAATCTAGAACTAAGAGTCCTTGGCATGAAAACAATGGTAATGGCCACTCACCTTGACACAGACTTGGGCTGGCACAGTGCGGGTCCTCCATGAGTCTGACTCATTCACACCTCCCAACGTCCAAAGTAGGAGACACCATCATAGCCATTTGGTACCTGAGCAAACCAAGATGCAAAACGAAGAAGTGCCCTGTCCCAGGCCAAGCAGAGGTGGTCCTCCAGGTGACAGCAGGAGTGCTTGCTGCTTGCTGGGTTCCCTCCGCTCCGGGGGCTTTGGTTCAACTCGGCCTGTGTGCCGCTGGGCAGTCGATTCCTGCTAAGCTTCAGGGATCCACCCATGAAATGGGACAAAGGTGTCTCCCTTTGCCAAATGAATCACGAAGACCTCCAAAGGACTCAGGGTTCTCCTCTCTTTCACCCTAAGGCCATGCTGTGCCCTGCTGCCATGTTCTCACTGCCCAGAGTGACCATCCGTCCTGGGACACAAGGAAGAGTAGTTCCTGGAGGAAATACAGCACATGCCATAAGCCTGAAGCCCGGTGCCTTCCAGGGCTGGGTGGCTCTCGGGCAGGACCCTCCCTGAGCAGGGCCAGTGCCCTCCTCTGCAACATGAGGTCTCTGGGTGAGAATGCCCTGCTCTGCTGTCTTTCAGTTTTAACCAATTATGTTTCTAAAATTAAAAGTTGCTTTTGAGTTGTTTCCTAATCCAATAGACCGGAGGTATCCATCCATGTATTAATTTCCCCTCCTCCAAGAATGACCTCAAAACACCTTTCCTGGAGCAAGTCTGCTGTGTCTGACGCATGGACAATATTCAGTATCACTTAATGAATAGGTCCTTGCTCTACTGATTCATGCGCTCCCCACAACAAGTGAACTTAAGAATCTATGAATGACTGAGAGTCCCACGGCCAGAGCTTGGCAGTCCACCAGTGTGGACACTGATCCAGCCGTGTGAACCCAGTGGGGAGGACTGGCAATGGAGGACAGGACCTCTACCCTTGGGCAAACGAATGGACAGTCCTGCACCTTCCTGGAAGCAGGAGCCTGTGCAGATGCAGCCAGATGCCCGGCTGTGAGGAGGGGAGCCTGGCGCACTCAACAGGCAGCGCCACACCACTGCTATCTTCCATCACTGTCGCTGTGATTTCAGGAGGAGTGACCGGCGGGTTAGACAGGTTCCTACCTCATGCATCTCACCCCTGGGAACAGGGCAGCCCCAGGGGCGCCGCTCACTGCAAGGGGTCTGGCATAGAGGAGGGAGGGCCAGAGAGTGGACAGCCTGTCCCGGAGTGCCAGGACCCCAGCTGCGGAGTGGGACCTTACCTTCCCAGCAAGGGACTTTGAGCGGGAAGCTGCCATAGTGAGAGTCGGCTTGGGAAGGGGAACTGCACCCAGAGAAGGAAAGCTAGTGCCGCACCCTGGGTAACAGAGGAAAGCAGCATCGGGGGACCTGGAAGGTGACTAGCCACAAATCAAACCCTGCAGGGGGTGGGGGGGTACGGGGGCAGAGCCATGTGGAGCAGGACCTGACCTCAGGTCCCGCAGGAACACACTGAGCTGTGGGTGGGAAGCCCGATGTCACCCTCTCCCCAGCAGCGGAGATGTGGCACTACGCCCCAGAGAGAAATCAGGCTGGAGGTCAGGAAGGCGCCCACCTGCACCCAGAGCCGCGCGTGGGTGTCATCAGGCCCTGGGCAGGAGCGCGCCACTGGCAAGCAGCGGGCCAACACTCGACCCTGACCTGGGGCGGGGTCCTCGTCTGTGGGGGGCGGTCCCCAGCTCTCCAGGGTGTTTAGCAGCTCCCCGGTTCTGCCCACCAGATGCCGGTAACACCCACCCGGTAACAGCCAAGAATGTCCCAGATGTTACTCAACCGCCCCGGGGGGAGGGCACACTGGCCCAGCTGGACCCACTGGCAGGGAAAAGGCGCCTCTCAGCCTTCTCACTGAGCAGTAAGGAGGCTGTTGAGAATATCCGGAAGAGCGAGGAGGAGGGCTTCTAGGTCAGACCCCGCAGCCCCCTCGCTCCCAGGCAGCTCAGCCTTAGGGCAGTGGTGGCCTCTCCCCGCCCTCCTGTGTGTGTCCCTAAGATGGGAAGGGGAGGCAAAATATCCCAAGGGACAAGGGCTCCACCCAGCCGCAGGTCAACACAAGGCTGGCCCTTCCTGGGGCAGGAGCCTGGGTCCCAGAGCCGCTGCCATTCCTGGCTGGTGTCCTGACTGGGTGACTCAGCAGATAGGGATGCTCCTGCTTAAAAGAGAGGGTGGGTACGAGAAGCCAGAGAGCCGCGGCCTGAGGAGGGGGGAGGGCTGCCTCAGCCCAGTGACTGACGAACAGAGGCACCTCCTTCCCAAAATCTCACTCACTGGCACGACTGCCTCATGCGAGTTAGAAGGAGGCCAGGGCCTCAGTGTCTCCCCATCCTTATTGCCTGGGTAGCGGCCAGGAAGGACAGGAACTAGCAAGTGTCACTCTATTCCTGTAGTCCTCCCCCCCAGCCCTGGGAGGGCCAGGTGGGCAGCTGCCCAGGCTGGCGAAGGCCTCTGAAAGCAGTGGCTACACCAAGTCCAGGTTGTCCAGGGGCAGGTGTTACTCAAGGGGCAAGGACAGGAATGGACAGGAAGGACCTGGCCCGAAAGTGAGTCATAGGATCCAAAACTGGGAGGCACCCAAGAAGTTGTCCATTTTGCCAAAGGTGAAGCTCAGGCCTCAAAAAGCAGAGGGATCCTGGCAACTGGAGGAGGATCCCGTGCCTGGTCTCAGAGGACGGAGAGACCAGAGAGGCAGGCAGTTCCCAGGAGCTCAGCCATGCAGGGTCCACCTAAGACACGACTTCAAGGCTGGCCCCCATGTTTCCTGCCCGTGAGCAGTGCCGGGTCCTGAGCAAACCCTTTCCCTGGAAGCCCCTCCGTGCAGCCCAGGCCATCCACCATCCCTCCTGGCTCCCATGTCCCGTTCTGGCCAACCTCCACCAGCAGAGCCTGTGGGAAAGAGGCCATCTGCTGGCATGGCCCCTGGGTCCAGCCAAGATGTGGGATACTTCAGAATCATTAAAACCCATCAAGGGGGTCGAGCTCTGAGGTCAGACAAGCAGGATAAACAAACTCCAGAGGAGCGAGTCCCGCTCCACTCGCCCAGCCCCTCGGTGCTCCTTGGTGACCCAGCAGTCACCGGCAGCTCCCAGCTCCGCTGCAAGTCAAAGCAGCATCTTTAACGCACGAGGGAGATTTGGTTCTTTTTCAGTGGTCTTTATAGTGGACAGGGTAAGGCGGCCACCCAAGGACAGCCACCTGTCCCTTTGCTGTGAGAAGTCCCCACACCTCTATTCTGCATCTGTTAGGCACAGATGCAGAGGAGAGATGTGCTCTTCCTCGGGACACGTCCTCCTGGGCCATCGCTGCGCGCAAGCCTGTCCCCGCTGAGACCATCAGCCACTGAGGGCAGGGACCACCGCCTGGTGATAATGGCTGTGTGTCATCTCCTTGCTAGACATCTTACACACATTATCTGTGATCCTCACAAACAACCCTGCAAGGGAAATATTATTATCCTGATTATATAAATGAGAAAACCGAGGCTGCAGCGGTAAATGACTTGCCCCAGGACACGGTTAGTAAATTATGGGGACCCACTGGACCAGTTTCCCCCTTCTGGCAGCCCTAGCCTCCTCTCTGCTCTGTCTGCGGCCCTGGGAGTGGCCCCGGACCTCCCACAGAGCGGCGTTGACTGCTGTCTGCAGAATATATGAGTGAGTGAGCAAACGAATACAACGAATTTGAAAACTTAAATTGCTTTATTTGAATTTTTTAAGATGAGTCTATTGTGAGGCTTTGGAGAAGAAAACAGATGTTGACTAAACAGCGTCCTGGATTTTTTAACTCAATGACAACAATCTCTAAATAATTTTATGCCTCCTGACCCATTCTTAGTATGACAGAATATTTTAATTAAAGTTTATTCCTAAACCAACTAACTTTCCTTTCTTTCTCCTCCTTCTCCTGTTTCTTCTTCATACTGGGGATGGAACCCAGGAGCCCTCTCCCTCTGATCTGTACCCCCAGTCCTATTTATTCTTTGAGACAGGGACTCACTAAGTTGCTCAGATTGGCCTCAGACTTGCCATCCTCCTGCCTCAGCCTCCTGAGTTGCTGGGATTACATGTGCCTAGCTGATTTTTTCATTCTTAATGGATGAAGAGCTAATGTTCCTTGAACAGCTACTACATGTATACAAACCACTCTGTGTCTCAGCACCCTTGATCTCTACAGCACTCTGCAAAAGGGTGTGATTACCAGTTATTATTAACAGAGGAAGACAGTGAAGTTCAGAGTGTTTTCATGATTTGCCTGGACACATACAGTTTAGAGAAGCCAGGAGGACGAAAGGCCAGGACCGGGTGAGTCCACACTGACCTCCCACCCTGGACCCAAGCATCCATTTGCCCCCAACCAAGCTTTCTTTCTTGAACTTAGTAGGCTGCAAGTGAGCTTTCTCCAGCATCCCCCTGATCCAATGGGTCTTTGAAACTCGCACTTCAGACAGGGCATTGGAGACGCCCAAAAGACACCCAGAGAAGCAGGCCACAGTCTAGAAGGAACCAGGTTTTCAGCACTGATCACGTTTATTGTCATTTTGAAGAATAAAATGAATTCTCTAGCAGTTCTGTCCTGACTTGATTTTGAATGGCAGGTGGAGAGTGGGAGGAGACCCCAGCATATTCGTTGTCAAGGGCCACAAGGTCCAGCCTTGCCTCTCCCCACAACAGGAGGCAGGGTGTGTGGAGCGGTCAGTGCCAGGGGCTTCAGGACAAGGCTGCCAACCTCCCGAGCCCTGCCCAAGAGGCTGCCTCTCTTGGATCTGCGCACACACATGCAACGGTCCCCCACACCCTCAATCCAGGTGATCCCTAACCCCTCATCCCCCCACACACCCACTCCTGCCCCAGGACCTGCAAAGGCAGGCAGAGGAGCCAGGCGCCCCCGCCTGGGGCCAGCTCGCAGCCCGTGGGGGAGTCCTTGGCAAGCAGCCACACCAGCACGGCTGGAACCTGGCGGCTGCCCCGTGCACATCCGCCTGCTGAGTGACTCGCGGCTCTGGTGCTGGCCAGACAATCCCCTGTCTTCCCACCTTCCCACCCTGGCTGCCAGGAGCTGGCCCAGGCGGGGAGATGCTGAATAGGCCATTTCTTCTGAGATCAAAGGGCCACCTGCGGGAAGCGCCCCACCACCTGGAGCAGGCCCAGGCCGCACCGTCCTGCCCGCCAGATCCCGGGCTTTTCCAAACAGCCCACCTTGGCCAGGGCACCTCTCCACCCACCGCTGCTCAGCTCCCCTCTGAGAGCCCCAGCCCCCTTCCTCGCTGACAGGCACACCGCGGGTCTCCACTCCCGAGAGCAGCTCTCCAGTCCAGGTGGCGTGTCCTTCCCTGCCTGGAAACTCCGCTAACACCCAGGTGCCGGCGCAGGCACAAGCCCACCTCGCCCCCAGGGCCAGGAAGCAAGCTGCCCTGCCACTGCCGGCCCCCAGGACCAGGACTGGCCCCAGGCAGGGCCCCTGTATGGTGGGCACCCAGTGCTGGTGGAGTCCAGGGGAGGCAGAGACACAGCCATTGTGCTCTCAGTGAGAGCAAGGCCAAGAGGAAAGGGCGGCAGGCCTGCTCAAAGCCACCTCTGCAGACGTGTTTAGGCAGAAGATTCAAACCTCAACCCATATAGACCAAGGCCCGCCAGGCCCAAGCCGGAGGCCCGTGGCAGATTCGCACCGCAGGGCCCCTCTGCCAGCGTCATCTCACCAAATGCCCACCTGGTCCTGCCCCACGCCCTCCAAGCACAGCACCCCTCCCCTGTGCCTGGGGTCACGCAGGATCTCTGCCCCGGCTCCTGGGCCTCGAGTTCAGTGGGCAGACTCTCTGCTGTCTTTTGACTTTTCCTACATCTCTGTCACGTTCTTCTTTCTCACTGCGTCCCTGAACCCCACCCAGGTCATGTCACATGCCTGGCCTGGCTCTTCCACAGCCACCAAGGGCAGGTCGCAGTGGGGCCTCATTTGGCTTGGGCTCAGCATGCTGGATACCTTCTCTCGCCCCTCTGTCCACTCTGGCTCAGCCACGGTGGCCTTCCTTCGGTCGCTCCTGCCAAGGCATGTCCTTGGAGACTCTGCTCATGGCCTTCCCAGGCAGGAGACACCTCATTCCCATCAGTGTCCATCACACCCACTGGGCAGCTGTGGTGGAGGACTGGCTCTCTTGCTGCCCTGTGAGCACTGTGAAGGCAGGCTCTGGTGTCCCGTCCCCAGGGCCAGGCACAGGCACACAGGTGCATGAATGGCCACTCCACCCCACAGATGCCTCAGGAGCCTCTGCCTTGGAGGTCCTACGAGGACGCGAAGCGCGTGGGATGGCTGTATCGCTCCCAGCAAGCACCATCTGTCCCCTGCCCAGGCCCAGCTTGCTGGAGGGGCCCTGAGCTCTCCTGGAGCCTGGCAGCCCATCAGCTGCTCTGCTGGAGAGTCCACAGCCTGACGTTCCACCTGGTCCACCACCCAGCATCCTCTTGCAGGAGGCCAGCCCGGGCAGCCTGGCTCTCTCTGCCCCACCTCGCCTTCTTGTGACTCCCCTCCAGCTCTTGGGGTTCCAGAGTTTTGAAACAAACCCGTGTGTTGGAAGCACGCTGTGGTCAGGGGGCCCCCAGAGGGCAGGGTCCACTCTGCAGATGGAAAAGAACAGACTGAGGAACAAGAGGTCACCTCCCCTTTCAAATCCTCTCTCAAAGGCCACCTGCCCCCACAGTCCCTCTGGGTCCCCTGGGGAAGTGCCTCTGGCTCTTGGTACCCTCTCAGGTGTCACTCACACGTGACCCGGTGCTTTCAGACCCTAGGCTCTGCGACCATGCATGTCCCTCCAGGCAGGGACCAGGATCTCTTTCCTCACATCCATTCATTCACTGAAGAAACCTGGCCTTTATTCTGCCACAGCTGGGCTGGGCCTGGGGACACAAAGGTGAGTCAGACGTGGGCCCTCCAACAGCTGATGGTCATGTGGGGGGTCAGACAGTTGCCCCTTACCACACAGAGTGACAGGCACCCAGATGTGAGCAGAGAAGACACCAGCCAGCCTGGGTTGGAACACAGGAAATGACCCTCGGTGTAAGGGACATTTGGTCAGGGTTTCACCAGCTCTATAGGAGTCCCGGCTGTCATCAAGAGGGCTTCCAGAGAGTGTGCCAACTAATCCCCTCCACTTATTGGCATTTCCAGGCCTGGTGCTCAAGACACGCCTGGCGCTGACCATTTCCTTGAGGACTTCTCCTCCCCCGTTAGATAATTCGGTCCTGGCAGCCAGTTCCAGGAGGCCCTCACATCCGCACATGGCAAGGCACGGGGGCAGCGAGCAGAGTCTGGCTCCACCTCGTCCGACCCAACGCGACACACTGGGCTGGGCCACAGCTCGGCAAGCGGGCGCTGCTGCCTCCATTTTGCACGTGAAGAAACCAAGCGATAGAGGCCACCGAAAGGCACGGGTGGGGGGAGCCAGATCTGTCACTGCGTGCACTGGACTTCCACACCTGTCCATCTCGCAGGTTGGGCAATCGGAGGTCCCATGCGTTGTCCCACAGAGCACAGGGAGTCGGAAAGTCCCTGAGCCTTGAGACACGTCAGCTGAACCAGGAGGCACACACGCATCTCATCACACTTGGGGACCTAGGGACCCACAGAGGCTTCTCTACCCGACCCCCAGCTCCCTCTGTGGGGCTTGCTGGGGCCCAGCAGGCTCTGCCGGGCTCTGCCTGCCAAGGTCTGACCACCAGGAAGGGCCTGGCTCACACACGCCCCGCTGCTGTGTGGCCCTGCCCAGCCCTGCCCTGCCCTGCGGAGGGACCTCCCAGGGAGCTGCCTCACCAGAGGTGAGAACAGAGGAGTCGAAGCGGCCCCCACCCGGCCTTCTACCTCTCCAGAGTGGCCTGTGGTTCCAGACCATGACTCCACCCACAGGAAGCTGTGCCGGCCACTTGCCCCGTGCCTCAGTGTCCACACCACCGTCCCTGGGGTAAGGAGATTAAGGGGGCAAACAGCAGTGGTAACAACCCAGCTGGATGGCTCTCCTGGGGGTGGTAGAAATGCAGACTCCAGGGCCAGCCCACTCATCCAAGTGAATGTGAGGCTCAGGAAGCAGCATTTCTTTCCTTTTCTCTTTTTTCTTGGTACCAGGGACTGAACCCAGGGGTGCTTAACCACGGAGCCACACATCCCCAACCCTTCTTTCTATTTTATTTAGACAGGGTCTCGCTGAGTTGCTTAGGGTTTCACTAATTTGCTGAGGCTGGTTTTGAACTCTCGATCCTCCTGCCTCAGCCTCTGGCGCTGCTGGGATAATAGGCATGAGCCACCACGCCCACTAGGAAGACACATTTCTAACTGGCTCTCGAGATTCTGATAGGAAGCCATGTGGTGTGCAGGAGATCATGGGCCAAGAGGACCTGAGTGTGGCCGGCACCCCGGGAACTAGGGAAAGGAATGTCCCTCCAGCCCAGGCCAGCCTTTGGCCTCTCTGATGGCAGCCGAGGGCCCAGGCCCACGCCTTCCTGTCCTCCATCCACAGTCAGCCAGTCCTGTCAGCCAGGCTCCTTCCCTCCCTTCTCCCCTCCATGGGACCAGGATCTCAGAAACTCCTCCCAGCCACCCCTACAGGCCCGCGCCTCCAGCCTCACCCCAGCACACCACCCACCAGTGTCCCACTCACGTCCCCATCCTCTCCCCACACGGATGTGCGGGTCCTGTGGAATCAGACCCTCCACAAAGGGGTCCACCAACCTCCCGCCCACCTGTCCAATCTGGGCAGCCGCCCCCGTGTTCTCCTGCCAGAGCTCCTGCAGGCCCCAGAGGCCTGATCTCCTCACCCCACCAGTAACCTGCAAATTCCCTCGGCCTGAGCGGCACCCCTGCACCTCAGCCTGCTCACACGAGCTCCCCAAGTTCACTCCCACTTACCCTGAGGCCTCGCCCTTGGTCAGTGGTGAGCACTGGCCACATGCTGGAGCCCAACCCCTCACCAGGCACAGCTGCGCTCTTCCCGTGGCCTCCTGAACCTCCTTCCACTCTCCTCTCTGGGCCTGGGGAGCTGCTCTGTGCCAGCCCACTGGCCTCCTCCCGAGCTGGACAGCTGGAAGCCAGAAGGAAGGAGAGCCAGGGACCAGGGGTCTCCTCCAACGCCCTCCAGCTCACCTCGGCCAGCCACTGCGTCCCCACCTTCCCCAGAACTCTCCACCTCCTGGCCCAGGGCAGCTGGCTGTCTTGGCCTCCCTGCTGCAGCCCAGGGTGTGGCACAGCACTGTCCCAGGATGTCCCTTTTCCTGCTCACCCCCTACAGGTAGCATGACTGTTAGACCTCTTCAGATGGCCCAGTCTGAAGATGCTGTTTCCTGCCAGGGCCTGAGGGACACACATCTCACACCCATGCCACCTGCCTTGACCAATGGGCCCTTCCGAGGGTCCTGCTTCACCCTGGCAGAAGACGCCATGTCCCCATCCCATTCCTGGGGCACTGCTCTCCCCACTCCCAATGGAGGAACAATCTCCAGGCATTGGAGAAGTCCCCCAGGGAACTCAGTCCTGGCAGCAGGAAGGCAAGGCTGGCTGGACACCACTGACCACTGGGACATTGAGCTGACCTATCTGCAGAGGGCAGGGCTATGGGACAGTTCCCCATCCAACCAACAGCTTTCTCTAGGGACCATCTCCACCACGGGCCGGGATGGATGGGAGATGAGAGCCCCGGGGGGGAGGTGGGAGAGCAGGAAGGGGTTGAAACCATGCAGACACTCCCCCAAGCAGAAAGCCTGCAGGGACAGGTCACCCCAGGGCTGGACAGGGCCCCCTACTATCCCATCAGTATCACAAAGAAGCAGCTGAAGCACAAATGTTCTCAAAGGCAATACTGAGCTCAAAGGAGCCAGGCGTGGTGAGGAAATGACCTGCAGTTCCCACCAGCTCTGAGCGTGTGCTTCTCTGATCTAACATTAACCAGATTCAAAGGGGATCCTGAGTTCCGATTCCACTCTGCTCCTTGGAAGAGCCCAGAAGGACTTTGACGGGAGTGTGCCCTTACCGCTCCTAATCTCTTATGTCCCCAACCACCCTACACTCTGAGGAAGTTCACAGGGAGCTCAGATTGTGTAAGGATCAAAAGATCCCAGCGTGCAAGTTCCAAAGAAAGATGGACCTATTGCAACACCCAGACCAAGCCAGGCAGAAATTCCATTTAACTTTCATGATCCAATAAGTACATGTTTGAATTAATACCAATATTTATGGGGTTTTAACAAGAACCCACACCGATGTGTATCTCTGAGCTTTATCTACATGTCCCTTATAGAGTTATTAAAACACCAAAATATAATTTTAATAATCAGTGGGATTTTAATTAACACACAATAATGATTCCCATTCAATGGAACGCCTCGGATTTCAGAAAGTAATTACTCATTCACGACACTTCATTTGAAGCGTTACCACAGATTGGTATCTCCTGAAGCCACAAGAAGTTAGATCATAATAATTCTTGTTAGAACTTATAGAGCAAGTTCACTTCAGAGACAGGATGGAGACCCGGATCCAAGGGAGGAGGGAAGAAATGGGGAGAGCCCGGAGCCAGCTGGGTGGCCTCTGAGGAAGGAAGCTGAGGGTGGTCTCTGGGGAAGGCACACCGCCCAGTGCGCTCCCTGCACCAGGCCAGGGTCCCTAGGGCATCTTGAGAGGTGGCCTCTCTGAACCGCTGCTTTCTCGCCTACCAGGAGGGAGGGATGGAGTCTGGCCTGCCTTCCTCCCTTGTCGCTCTGAGAGTCGACTGGGCGATGGTCTCCCCAACAGCACCAGGCGTCCAGGATCAGCCTTGAAAATACTGTGGGGCCACCACTCTGGAGGACATCGACAATGACGGTGACCTGGGCCACCTCCCAGACAGCAGCACTGGAGCACATGCACGACTGGCTTCAGCATCCTGGGCCACCCGCCACCCACCCTCCAGCCACCTCCACTGCCGAGGCATCTCCCACTGGCCCTTCCCGACTCCAGAAGCACATGCTCCAGATCACATGGCAGCTCCTGAGCTGCCCCTGAGCTGGGCAGAGCCAGGCTGCGGTCAGCTGGAGCTGAAGGAGACAGCCCGCAGCAGGGTGTGAAGGAGACCTTAGAGGGACCCCACTGCAGGACCCTGGAGAGCAGGCGCCCAGGTTCCCCACACAGCCAGCAACCAGGAAACGGCCTGTCCATCAACATGCTGTGTCCATTGCAGGGAAGATGCTGATTTAAATAAGCCACAAATCTTTTCCAAATGCCCCCAAACCACCCCACATGGACAGTTGGCTGTCACGCTCAAGAGCAGCACCTCGAATGCTTCGGAGCTGCGGCGGCAACTTTGGGCCCCAAAACACACTTGGCCACACCTGCGTGTTACAGGAATCGAAGGATAGAAGGCAGCGACGGGCTACACAGTGTACCATGCACGGGCAGCCCCCCAGGGCACCGGCCACTCCGGTCCACTGTATCAGGAATGCTGCAGGCTTGAGATCCTGTCCCATTCTGAATCCAAGTTCAGGTGTGGTCTAGTGTGATCTTCACCTCACGTGGGGAAGGAACGGGAATGCCCCATCTTACAGATGAGGAAACTGAGGCTCTCAGTGGTTACATGACTTGTCTGCACCTCGGCGGAGAGCAGCCCAGCTGCACTTATCCAGGATCTGCTGCCTCCAAGATCTGTGTGGGACACACGGCCAGCCCAGGTGGGCTGCTGAAGGCACCTTCCAAGAATACGGTCACTCACAGGGAGAACCTCCAGCCCAAGGCACACGGAAGCCAGGCAAGCTGAAACTGCCATGTTGGGGTGAAGGCAGTCCCTCGAAATCCAGGCTGGACCTTAAGCTCTAGTGCAACGGGCCTCTGGGAGGCTCTGCACTCAGGAAGGCCAGCACCCTTACGCAGAGCCCAAGGCTGAAGGGAGCTCCCACTGGCCCTCTGTCCCTTCCACCACATGAGGACACAGTGGCCATCCTCTCTGGGATGCAGCGGCCAGGTGCCATCGTGGGCAGGTGACCCAGCAGCCCCTGACTGCTGGCAAGGGCCCCTCTGAATTCCAGAGCAAGCCCAGCCTGGCTGAGGGGCACCTTCCTACATTTTCTTGGTCTCGGGCACATGGCCGCTCAGCGTCTCCAACTGAAGCGGGTGGGGTGGGGCGAGTGCTTCCGATTGCTCTCTTTTTAACAATTTCAAGGGCACCTCTTACAATAATGGGGTGTTGTCATTTGGATTTTGTCTTCCCCTTAGGGCTCGTGCAGTTCAGGCTTGGCCTCCGGGAAACTAGGGTGCACTGGAAGGCCACGAGGTCACGGGGACATCACCCTGGATAGCATCAGTGCAGGCCCCACAGGACTGGCTCAATCCCCTTGAGAATGGCTTGTCCCAAGGGAGGCTGGCACCTCCCTCAATCTCTCTGCACATGAGCCACTCATCTCTTCCACAGGGGCTCCTGCCAGGGAGGTGCCGTGCACACGAGGCCCTCACCAGACTGGGCCAGTGCCAGCACCAAACTCAAGGCCTCCAAAACGGCGTGCTACATAAACCTGTTCTCTGTATAAAGCACCCAGCCTCTTATCTTTTGTTATAGCAACACAGAACGGACTAAGACGGGGTGTCCAGGCAACTCCCAACCCCCACCCTGCAGAGGGAAACCTGAGGTCAAGGCAATACTCACATCCACTCATGTGGGAGAGACAGAGGGACGGTGGAATGACAGCACAGACAACCAACACGGCGATCTAGACACGAACTAGAGTCCTCCTGGGACCAAGGGAAAGGATCAACAGTCAGCAGGCTGAGCAGAGGTGTAAGGCGTGAAAACCCAGCCCCAGAGACACAACGTC
This sequence comes from Glaucomys volans, assembly GCA_020662805.1. Lineage (NCBI taxonomy): Eukaryota > Metazoa > Chordata > Mammalia > Rodentia > Sciuridae > Glaucomys > Glaucomys volans. The sequence goes on along the minus strand of JAJEJO010003199.1, from coordinate 75,960 downwards.
CATGCACGCAGCAGGGGCAGGAGGGTCACCCGGAAGGCAGGCACTCCCTAAGGAGAAAAACAATTGCCTGCCACCCGGGAAATGTCCCTCCTGTTCATTTCCACATTCTCTAAGCACCGGACACAAAATAAGGCAACAAATGCCTGGGCAGTTGTTTTTTTTCTTTTCTACTAAAGGGACAGGAAAAGACATTTTATAGGATCCACGCTGGAAGAGAAAATGATTTGACTTCGAACTTTTTCCTGCACATTCTCAAAAGACAGAGCACAACCGAGCATTCTCTGCAGGCTCCAAAGGAGACTGAATGGCCCAGGAATTGATGGTGCTGGAAAAGGAGCCAAAGAGGAAGGTGGAGGGGGGGATTCCGAGTGAAGTGGGAGCATTTTCCCTAATGGGGCCAAAATGCACCGCTGTCCACACAACCATGATGCACCAGGAGAACACGCCAAAGAAAGTTTTAAAAACTTTTTAAAAAAAGAAAAGAAATTCCAAAATCAAACAACCACAGCAAAAGCAAGGACTCTGAGAGCACTCTCCTCCTGAGCCCCTGAGAGCGAGTTTAACTCCGAGAGAAAAATTCCATCAGAATAAACAAAACCCACGATTCCATTCGCATCGATGTCATGGGTATGCAAGTGATAAGTCTCACTAGTGAACAAAGGAATGTAAATTAAACAAATGAGACGTGGTCGCCTACTCTGTTGGCATCAATCACTTTTTTAATACAGGCTCACACTTATTTATCCAAAACACTCCCAAGGCCAGATGCGCTTCCAAACTGGGAAATTGTCAGATTTTGAAACGTATTTTGGTGCATGGGCTGCACATGAGCAGCTCTCCTCACCCCAAAAGCATCTGGGGCCGCTCCCCCAAGTTCAACACCCAAACATGGCCACAGCAGAACGTGACTGTCCACACTGACCTTGACAAACAGAAGCTGCAAACATCCCAGGTCCCTGGGGTCTGGATTCCATACCAAATGGGACGAAAACAGTCCTGGTTCTCAAGATGGCAGATAAAGAATGGGAAACCCAAGCACAAGACCTAGGATAGAGGAAGTAGCTGGAAACTATTTAATGAACGGAATACCATTTTTGATGGTATTTCATACCACCAAATCTTCTCTAGAATTTAATCTGGAATATATTTCAAATTATTTATAAAATAAAGTCAATCCTCTTTGTCACAGAGTCCTGCTGCTAGGAACTGGCCTCCCCTCCCCCAGGGAATCATCACAGATGGCCACAAAGACCCCACTGCAGAGGGGCACACAGGACGGCCCGCCAGAGTGAGGATCTGCACATCCACTCGAAAGGCCACAAACAGGACGCAAGTCAATCAAGGCACATCTGAGGGAGCAACGGCAGATGTGGGGCTGGGGTGGCTCAGGAGCAGAATGCTTGTCTCAAATTCTGGAGACCTGGGGTTCCATGCCCAGCACTACAATCAGTCAATCAATCAATCAATCAATCAATAAGAAAGACAGTGGAGGAATATTTAGTGATGTAGAGGGCTGATTATAGAAACTGTTGGATGAAAAATTAAATTACAAAGTCATTTATCCTGTGTAAAATCATTTTGCAAAGAAAAAAAGCAGGAATTCATGCCTGAATAAACTGAGAGAAGAAAGACTGGGAGGAGATATATATATACATATATATAAATAATCTCCAAAAATGTTGGCAATGTATAACCAAAAATTAAAAGTAGACACATTTACTGATTTTTTTAAAAAAGGATCATATTTTTTCTTTAACTAAATATGGATTTTCTTAAGCTTCTTAATTCACATGCTTATTTTTGTAATAGAAAAGACGATTGTGAAAATGGAACAAAAGGAATTTTTTTACAATTGTTAATGATCCTGTCAAGAAAATACCGCATCCTCCACATGCTAAACACAGATGCAATTCCCAATGTCGCTCAACCAAGGGAGGAAATGTAGAGTGACGGGGTCTTCAGAGTTGGAAAGAAAATTACTGAAGATCAGTTTGCTGCTGGGAGACCCCCTGGAAAGGTGATGGGTGAGAAGAGGCTGCAGGACTGACCTTGAGGCCGCCAGACTGCAGACTCCCCAGCGTCCCGGTGCTAAACTTGGGATCTGCTGTGTGCCCACAGAGGCCCACTCCTGGTCCCAGGGTAAGAGTGTGGAGGGGTGGGGAGGCCATGGGGAAGTGCTGGGTCAGGGGCTCCACGCTCATGTATGAACGAGAGCTTTGGAGGGAGGGGGCAGGCCAGGAAGGAGTGGGTTCATTCCCAGAAAGCAGGTATGAAAAAGAGCAAGCCCGGCCCCTCCCCACTTTTGTTCTTTGCTCACACAAGTGTTCCTTCCAATGCATCACTAGTTCTTTCCCACTTCTCTGCTACAGCATGGGTCAACCAGATAGACTTTCCAACCACCAGAATCATAAACCAAATAGACCTCTTTTCTTTGTACATCACCCAGCCTCAGGTATTTTGTTATCGCAGCATAATGTGGACTAAGACACCAGGCTTTGATTTGTTTTGCTTGGTTGCCTTTGCCCCTAGCTTCTAACACACTAAGAAACCAGCTGGGTTTTAGGTATAAGTATCAGGAAGGTTCAAATAAATAAAATTCACCACATGGAAGAAACTGATCAGAAAGCATGGCGATGGTTGTTTAGTTTCACTCTGCCTCCCAGATTATAAGATCGAGATGACTCAGAACTTCACCTATACCCAGCTGTTCCAGCCTCCCTGAAGGAGCCTGTGCGGAAACAGACACAGATGCCAATCTCTGCAAATCTGGTTCCTCTGAACAATACAAAAAGTAAATTTGACTTTAAGGTTACATAGAATCCTAAAACTTTGTCACTGAAACACAAATGACACTAATGTTCTGGTGGCCAAAGGTCTTTATGCATCCCCATTGGTTCAATGAGGAGCTGTTGTCTTCATGTGAAAGAAAAACCTCTTCTTCACCCAAATCATCTTAATCATACCAGTGACGAGTGGCCATTTGCCCACATGCTGTTCTTTGATTTGCTCTTTGTCACTCGGCTTTCAGGATGAAGATCTGCCACGCCCGCTCCTGCCTTGGCAATGGCCAGGCCCAGGCGGACTCCTCTAGGCCCTGTAAAATATTCTGCAAGAAGGAAACCATTTCGAAACATGCTGCCCCTTCACCAGACCTCTCGGAGCCTTGGAGGCAAAAAGGAAAAAGAGTGGTTGGCAGGTTGGTCACGGCTTGGGGACTATCCTTCAGGGAGGAGAGACACAGAGAAAGCTTGTTCAGACATGTGAAAGCTGGAGTGCTCACACCTGGAGACCTGAGCTGCCAGAAATCCCAGAGGAAGGCCACCGGGACCCCTGGGCCCAACACGGAAACGGAGAGCTCGCAAGCGTAACTGTGGCGCGTGCGGAGACACACTTCTGATCACTGAAAACTTCTTAAAAGATAATTGACTGTTTAACGAAAAATAATGGCAGTGCGTTCTGGGGTGATGCTGTATGTATAGTGAATTGTGTGACCAAGGAGCACAAAGGCAGAGAGAAAAGTGGGCGAAACAAGAATGAACTCCTGACTCTGAATGTAAAGTGGTCCCATGTCACCAGAGGGTTGATCTAATCAATTAAAGATGCATATTAAAAACCATGGACCAACTACTAAAATAACCAAACAAAAGTCAGAAATAACAAACCACCAAGCAGACAACATGAAACCACGACAAGAGAACGTTCCACCCAAAGAAAGGCCAAAAGGGAGGGGAGGGGACAAGGAACAGGGATCCAACGGGACACACAGAAAGCCACAGTAACACGAAAGGCTCAAATTCAATCATGGATAACGGCATGAATGAATGACCTGAGCACCTGGAGGAAATGATGTTTTCAAACAAAGCAAGTAAGACCCAACTCTCTGCTGCCCGCGAGAGACATTCTTTAAATAGAAAGACACTAATCACGTAAAGAAAGAGGATGTGCAGAATATGTCAAGTTAGCACTAAACGAGACATTACAAGTGGCTTTGCTAACATGAGACAAGGTGACTCTTGGAGCAGAGGACAGCCAAGAGGTGACAAAGGTCACCTCTGAAGGAAAAGGGTCTAATTCGTCAAGAAGCCATATTGATCCTAAATACTTATGTCCTTGGTAACAGAACTTCAAATACATGGAGCAAAACTGTCACAACTGAATGGAGAAATCGAAGAATCTACAATCTCGGTTGTAGATTTCAATATTCTCTTTTCAATAATTGACTGAACAAGTGGGCAGAAAATTATAACAATACTTGAAGAACACGATCAACCAAAATGACTTAATTAACATTTACAGAGTGTTCCGTGGAACGACAGCAGGACACACATTCTTTTCAAGTGCACATGAAACGTTCACCAAAATACAGTACATTCTGAGCCATAAAACAGCCTGGATGATCCGTGTCATACAGAACACTTTTCACACACCAGACTGAAATTAAATTGAACACTGATAAACATAAAGATCTCTGGAAAATTACCAATATTTGGAAACTAAGTAATACATTTCTAATAATTCATGGTTCGAAGGAGAAATTAAGAGGAAAATTGGAAAATATTTTGAGCTGAATGAAAATGCAAATACATCAAAATTTATGGAATGCTGCTAAAGCAGCACTTAGGGGAAAATTCATAGCTTTTTTTGGTCTTTGTTTTGTCCTGATTTTGCAGTATTGGGGATTGAACCCAGGACCTTGATAGGCCAAAAGTAAGCAATCACTATACCACTGAGATGTATCACCTGCCCTTTTTATTTTATTTTGACACTAGGTTGTAATTCAGGTTGACCTCAAATTTTTAATCTTTCTGCCTCTTCCCCTGCCCCCAGTAGCTGGAATTATGGTTGTGTACCACATTCCTGACTGAAATTTATAGTTTTAAATGCATATGTTAGAAAAAGAAGAAAAATCTCAATTTAATTGTCTCAGCTTCCAACTCTAAAAACTAGCTGAAGTGGAAAAGATGTGCCTAAAACTAAGCAGAAAAACAGGAAACTACAAGCAATCAGAGAAGAAATCAATAGGAAAAAAATCAATAAAATAAAAAAACTGGTTGTTTGACAAGATCAATTGATGAAACTCTAATCAGACTGATCAGGAAAAAAGGAGAAGAGAAAAAGTCATCAATATCAGAAATAAGAGAAGTGACAATACTACAGATTCTACAGATACTGGAGGGATAAGCAGGAAACATCACTAAAAGTTTTATGTCAACAAAGTCAAGATACTAGACGAAACAGAAAAATTAATAAAACTTATTGATAAGAATAAGAATAAATAACCTAAATAGCACCTTAACTATAAAGAAAGTGAAATTTTAGTTTAAAACTTTACCAGTAGATAACACCAAGCCCAGATGACTTTGCTGTTAAATTTTACCCAAATATTTCAATATAATACCAAACTCTTCCAGAAAATAGAAGAAGAAAGAACAATTCTCCATGTGTTTTATAAACCAGCATTACCCTGATACCCAAACAAGATTAAAATATCAAAAGAGAAGAAATAAATTGTTTCAAGATATTTTTTATGAAAATATAGTAGATTTGCACATAGATTCTGTATTTCAGTGACATTGTTAAATTCAATGATACTTTGTGATTCTTTTACATATCTAACATAAACAATAACATCTACTACACAGGAAAAGAGAAAAAACCTATAAGACAATATCTCACATAAATGTAAGTGCAGAAATTCTTTTAAAAAAATCTTAGCAAATCAAATCCAATAACTCATTTTCTCCTTGGAGTACAAACTTAATTTAATTTTTGGAAATCAGTACATTTCCAAAATGAAGATGGAAAAAAGGTCATTTTAATAGATGTCTATAAAGTATTTGATAAAATCAAATATCCATATCTGATTTCAAGAGAGGGGAAAAGAAATTTCTTTGCCATCTGGTAATAGAAGGGCACCTCTTCAAGCTGATGAGGAACATCATCTAAAAACCATACTAACACCACATTTAATAGTGAAAGACTAAATTCTTTTCATGATACAGTAAAGAAAATGTCACAGAGGTTTACTCCCATCATTTCTATTCACCATTGTCCTGGAATTTCTAGATAACGCAATAAGACAAGAAAAATAAATAAAAGAATCCAGATTGGAAACAAAAGCTTAAACTGTGTTTATTCACATACATGATTATTTGTATTGAAAATTCATGTAATCTACAAAAAAGTGACTAAAACTAATAAGTGAATATAGCAAGACTGATGGATGTCAGATTAATATACAAATCAATTCTCTTTTAATACATGTATACAAATAATCAGAAACTAAAATTAAAAATTATTCACAGCAGCATTAAAAGATAAGAAACAGGAATAAATCTAACAAAAGATCGCCTGAGCACAGAAAACTATGTAATGTTCTTGAGAAAAATTAAGGAAAACCTAAATCAATGCAGAGGTATATCAAAATCATGAACCAGATATATTACAACTTTAAAATTTCAATTCTCCCCTAACTGATCTTTATGAAACTGATAGAGAACATCATCCAATTGTTCTAGTGGAATCCTAGCAAAAATTCCAGCAAGCTCTAAAATTCACATGGACATGTGAAGAACCTAGAATAGCTTAATCAACTTGACGAAAGGAAATTGAGGTTGGGAGACTAACTCTACCTGACTTGGACACTTGTCATGAGGCTGCTATAATTCAAGACATTGTGGCCCGATGGCAAGACAGACAACTAGATTAATGTTCAGAAACAAACTCACAGATACATGGTCAGCTGACTTTCACTAAGATGTAGAGATAGTTCAGTGGGGAAAAGATGGTGTTTCCAACAAATGGTGCTGGAACAATTAAAAAATTATATGCAAAAACATGAACTTCAACTCGTACCTCACACTATAAGCGAAAATCAAAATGAATGATACACCTAAAGGCAAACACTATGCTACAAAACTTCCTGAAGAAAACACAGAAGATAATCTTTGTAAACTTGAATCAGGCAAATATTTCTTAGATGCAACGTTAAAATCACAATTCTAAAAGAATAAAATTATAATTGACCTCACCAAAACTAAGAACTTCTTTTCTTCAAAAGATATTGCTAAGAAAATTAAAATATTAGCCACAAAGGGAAAGCCTATATTTGCACATCCTATGTTTGATAAAAACCATAACAAGAATATTTAAGGAACTTTAACAACTTAATATGTTTTTTTTAAGTCAGACTAACTTAAAAATAGGCAAAGACTTTCCCAGACACCTCAGCAAGGAAAACTGAGAGATGGCAAGTCTCAATGGTCGAGGTCATCAGTCACTGGGGACATGGGCTACACTGCACACCCATTACCATATTTAGAAGTAAGAAGTCACCATGCCAAATATTGGTGAATATGTGCAGCAACTGAAACCCGCACACACTGCTGGTGCAACCGCTGGAAATCAATCTGGCAGTTTCTTAAAAAGTTTAAGCACATGCCTAACAAATGACCAATTCTTACATGCCTCAGCATTCACCCAAGAGGAAAGGAAATAATAGTTTATTCAAAGACTTGTGGCCCCATTCATGGAGAGAAGGGGGACACCAAAGCACCATGTGTCCAAAATGACCTCTTGATTCCCAAGAGCCTAGGAAGGTGAGTCTGGGCCAGAATGTCCACACCAGCATTGCCTTGAAGGCCACTGGCTTTCTCTCACGCAGACTGGAGCGGGGAAAGGCAGTGCTGTCTGTAGAAAGCTGCTTTCTTGCATGCACCTCAAGCTCCTTGGGATGATGGTCACACAGTGGGACACAGCAAGCTAGCTGAGGATGCCACTGCTTCTGTAGACTAACTGATGAAACTCCTCTCCCTGTGGTGACCAGTGAAGAACCAAGGGCACTGTGGAGAGAACGAGTGCCACTCATCCAGCTGACCACCACTGGACAAGGGGTCATGAGGGACAGAGATGCTATTTTCTGGCAAATTATCATGGGAGAGAGAGGTGCTATGTGTCCAGCAGTTGCCACTGGACTTTCTGGAGCAATGACAGGAGGGACAGAGGCATTATGTGCCTGTCACCACTGGACTTTCCCTGTAAGTATTTTTCAATAAACCTTACATTGCTCATACCCGTCTCTGGGTACTTTCTTTGGTCTCTCAACAACCAGTCCCACTGTCTTAGCACAACTGGGCTGTGTACAGTACACTTACACAGGAGTGTTCACAGCAACTTTATTTGTAATAGCCAAAAACTGGAAACAATTCCAAAGTCCATTAACAAGAGAATGGAGAAACAAGCTGTGGTATATCCATGCAATGGAATACTACTCAGCAATAAAAAGGAAAGAGCAAATTCTATTCTCAACCCTATCAATGAATTCAAAATAATCATGCTGAATGAAGGAAGCCAGAAGTATAAGAGCATGAACTGGACACCATTTAAATTAAGCTGCAGGACTAATGTACGGGGACAAATAGTGGATCAGGAGTTGCCTGAGGTTGGGCACAAAGGACAGGAAGAGAGAGCACAATGGAGCAAGAAAGGGATGCTCAAAGATGATGGGAGTGTTGCTCTCTGGACTTGGGAGATGATTTTGAGGAGGTTGACATAGGTAAAAATGTATCAAATTGTGTGCTCTAAATCTGTGTGGTTTGAAGCATGTTGATTTATGCTTTTAATAAAGCTGTTTAATAAATTGCATTTATTACATTTACAGCCCCGGCCCTTTCTCCTGAATTTCTTGCCCAGGTTTTCAACCATGGGAAGTTCTATGTGAGTGACCTGGTCACTGCTCCTGGCAGTCCCTCCATATCCCAAGATGGAAATGGTCCTCTCTACATGAATCTTTGACAAGAGCTCTGAATTCTGTCGTGGCCCCTCACCTTCTTCCTGGCTCTCTGCCAACCAGCTCCCCACAACGGTGCCCAGACGGCTCTAGCCAGTGCTTCAGGCCTGGGACTCAGCTCTGACGGTAGCTCCAGGCACGGGCCCAGCATTTCCGCGCCGGCAGCGCACAAAGAGCAATCCCCTACCACGTCCTAGGTCTTCTGGCCTGGTCAGCAGGCAGGACAGCTGCGTGCACAGCTGGACAGAGATGCATGCCTGTGGACGACAACCAGGCCACTAGACATTGTGACACAAATTCAAATTCTGTGCATCGAAAGACACTGTCAACAAAGTTAAAAACAGCATGTGGAGTGGAAGGAGATACTTGCAAATCATACGTCTGACCATGGATCAATAAGCAGAATTTATAGAAAGTCCGGAAGTTCAACAGCAACAAAGTTACACTGATTCAAAAATGCCCAAAGGGCTCTCACATTTCTCCAAAGAAGAGACACAAATGGCTAACCAGCACATGGAAAAAACCCTCAATGCCACGCTCAGTAAGGAAACCCCATGGGACCTGGGAAGAGGTGCCACTCAGCCACAAGGATGGCGACTCTCAAACAAACAAAACAAAGCAAAAAAACCGTGGAAACCCAGTGTTGATGAGGATGTAGAGAAACTGCCCTGAGAGCTGTCAGTCAGATGGAGAGATGGTGCGGCAACTGAGGAAGACCATTCCTCGCAGAATTAAAAATAGAATCACCCTGTGATCCAGACGGTTCTGAGTATGTAATGACCGGAACCTGTGTGTCCCCTCCAAGTCTATCTGTTGAAGCCCAGTCCCCAACGTGGTGGTGCTAGAAAAGGGGACTTTAGCCGGGGCTGAGGCTGAGGCAGCTCTGAGCCTCTGAATGGGGAGAGTGCCCTTGACCAAGACGCCCAGGGAGCTCATCCACCCTCGCACCTGCCATGTTGGGACACAGCCAGGGACCCCGTCCCTGAGGAATAAGCCCTCACAGCACTGAATCTCCTGGTGCTTGGACGCCGTACTGCTCAGGCTGGAGGCTGGGGAGTTCTATTGCTTCTAAATCACCCAGTCTAACATGCTTTGCTACATCAGTCAGACAGCCCAAGACACTGTCCATCCGAAGGAACTGAAAACTGACTATCAAAGTGCACCCAAGTCCATGCTGGTCTTACCTGCCATGAATGTGGAGCCAACCAGAACACCCAGCAATGGGCGATGAAGAGCAAAATGTGGTCTGTGCGTAAAGTGGAATATTACTCAGCCTTCAAGAGGTTGGAAATTTTGACCCAGGCTATGACGTGGATGACTCTCAAGGACCTTTTGTCAAGTGAAATAAGGCAGGCACCGAGGATCAACACTATGTGACACCCAGAGGACCCTACTTGTGTGGAGTACCTGGAGTACCTCAAGTCATAGGGACAGAAAGTTAGATGGAGCTCTCCAGGGGCTGGGAGGAGGGCAATGGGGAGCTGTTATTCAGTGAGTAGGGAGTGTCAGTTTTCAAGGTGAGCAGCCTCACAGAGATGGCCGTTGGTGATGGCTGCTGGGTGCCAAGATGTATTTAGTGCCTCTGACCTGCACACTTGAAAATGACCAGGAGCGTCAATTTCCTTAAGTGTTTTTTAACACAGCACAAAGCTAAGTGAAATCAGCCACACCCCCATGGCCCTCCACGTGCTTGCCCCACGGAGAGGCCCTCCGACTCTTGCAAGTCCTACTCTGGGCTCTGACGAGTAAGCATGCTTATTTACTATTTTTTCATGCATAGAGGCCTAAGGCGACCCTTGGCGAGTTTCTCCCCTGATGGAGCGAGAAGGACTCAGAAAGACGCACAGGACAGTCGGATGGCCCACAGCATCCCCGACCGTCCACCGGGCTCTGTGGATAGTGCCCTGCAAACACGGGTGCCAGAGAGGTCGACCCGGCCAGTTCACTCATCTTACAAACAAGGAGCCCCGAACCCCGGGAAAGGAGATCACCCCAAGTTCACCCCGTTCGTCTGTGGCCAAGCTAGGGCTCGACCGACAGATCCCGACCTCTCCCTGCCAGGCTCAGGCTCCTTTTGACTTTGTTTGTTTTGTTTTTGTTTTTTTGAACTGGGATTGAACCAGGGACACTTCACCACCAAGCCACAACCCAGCCCTTTTATTCTGAGACAGGGCCTCACTAAGTTACGGAGGACCTCAGTTGCTGAACCTGGCCTGCACCTTGCAATCCTCCTGCCTCAGCCTCCCGCGTCCCTGGATTGCAGGCGTGTGCCCCCGCATGGCTCAGGCTCTTGGCTTGCTTTCTTTCTTTTTTCTTTCTTTCTTTCTTTCTTTCTTTCTTTCTTTCTTCCTTCCTTCCTTTCTTTCTTTCTTTCTTTTTTAACAGACCGCATTTTGATTCATTGTACACAAATGGGGCACAACTTTTCATTTCTATGGCTGTGCATGATGTAGATTCACACCATTGGTGTAATCATACATTACATAGGGTGATGATGTCCATCTCATTCCACCATCTTTCATACCCCACCCCCTCCCCCTCTCATTTCCCTCTACATAATCCAAAGTGCCTCCATTCCTCTCTTACCCCCACCCTCCATCCCCATTATATATCATCATCCACTTATCAGGGAAAACATTCTGCCTTTGGTTTTTTGGGATTGGCTTATTTCACTTACCATGATATTCTCCAACTCCATCCGTTTATCCGCAAATGCCAGAATTTTTTCTTTTTTATGACTGAATAATATTCCATTGTGTATATATACCACAGTTTCTTTATCCATTCATCTGTCGAAGGGCATCTAGGTTGGTTCCACAATCTAGCTATTGTGAATTGAGCAGCTGTAAACATTGATGTGGCTGCATCACTGGCTCTTGTCTTTATGCAGCAGATTGATAAAGAGATAGAATTACTACCACCAAAACAAGGTAGAAAGGATGAAAAGGGGCAGATTACAGGGCCATTCAATGTCAACAAAAACCAAGAGTCCCTATCAAAGCCAGGGTGGTATTCCAGTGTGGCACTAGCTGGTGTTTCCGAGTGGAGCCCAGAATCCTACAGGGAAAGCTGCACTAATTCCACGGCCTTGGCCTGAGAGGAAATTACTTTCTATTTAAAGTGCTTAAAGCAAAAGATGTTCAGAACCCAAACTGCTGGATTTCTATCCTCAGAGCAAAGCAGAGAAAGAATCTTCAGGCTCAGAATCCCTGGGCGCGACCGGCACATCCCATAGTGATGTTTTGGTTGGTGACAGGCTGCACAGTGGTCTCATGAGAAGTTCCCACCCACCACCTCGTGATGTCACAGCCATGGGGACCTCAGGGCAGGGTGTGTGACTCGTGGTGTGAACAGACTCACTGTGCTCCAGCTGTATGAAGCACAGCACAGGCAAGTTCGCACGTTTGTCTTGCCCGACAATGACGATCAACCACGATGCAGAATTGTGTGTTCACTCTGCTGAACTTGATTGTTGGAGGGAATCCTACTCACCTAAGAACTATTGTACTGAAAACAGTACCGCGATTCCTCAAAAAATCAAACACAGGACTAAAACCCCACTATTGGGCATTTCTCCCAAGGAAATGGAATCAGTATGTCAGAGAGACACAGCAGTCCCGCGCTCACAGCCGGCTGTCCACCACGCTGCCCCGTGTCCAGCTCTCCCTCCCTGCAGACTAAGACCCTGACTGCGGAGACCAGAACCGACTCGCCTAGCGTCACCCCGATGGCAGTAAAATGCAGACTTGGACTAGACGGGACCCCAGGGCTGGATTTCTCTGGGGGCCTGGCTGCTTCCGCAGGAGCTGAGGGCGACCTCTCAGGTGGCAGGTGGAGCAACCCCCCAACTCCGAGAACATTCGCAGCTAAAGCACTGGCACTAGCACAGAGCTGGGGAGACGCGGGCCACGCCGAGCCAGGCACGTCCGAGACTCACTGCGCTGCAGAGGGACTTTGGAATAATAAGAGGAAGACGGGAGGGACCTGGAAATGAGAAGTCGGGCTTCCAGAGGCTTCTTCGCCCGCTGGGGGATGTCCCGAGGTGCATGGGAAGTCGGGAAGGGAGCGTGGTCTCTGGCCCCCTGCGCCCCCTAACAGGGTTGAAATTTTGGACTTCTCCAGCCCCAGACGCAGCTCCCCGGCGGCCTGTGAGGAGGCCGGCAGCCAATCTGTTAGTGGGAAATCCGCCGCGCACGGATCCAATGTGCGCCACCGCACGCACGCTTGATGCTTTCTGTTAGGAATCATCTGTGTCATGTTGTGTCCCCGTCATTTCAAGCTCTTCGCCCCCTCTCTGTTTCATGAGCACCGCACACCAATTAATATTCCAGCAGCTTTTACCATTGTCCCCAGCCCGTGTGAAAAGCCCCCCTCCGCACCACGTTCAGCGTGGGAAGAGTTCTCAGCACCACTGACCGCACCATGGAGGTATGCAGGACCATGATGTCTTCCGAGCCAGGAAGATGGGTGGGGCCAGCTCTGCCACCTCCTAGGCTGAGAGACTTGGGCGGAGCCTCTCCCGCCTGGGCGGGGTGCACCCCTGACCACTCCCCAGCTCTCCTGCCTCTGCTCCATGGAGCTCGCCCCCTTTGGCAGATATGGGTTTGATTGATTAGTAACCCATCTCCCTTCTTAACCTGGAATCCGGGGAGCAAGGCTTTAGGACCCCTTGTCACTTGTTATGGTTTGGATGGGAGGTGACCCCAAAAGCTCATGTGTGAGCCAGTGTGAGCCAGTTTAGAAGAGAAATGACTGGGTTATGAGATCCTTAATGCAATCAGTTCCTCACCACACCTGAAGGTGGATAGGGTGCGGCTGGAGGAGATGGTCATGGCAGACGTGCCTTTGGGGTACACATTTGGCATCTGCAAGCGGAGTCTCTCTCTGCCTCCTGATCATGGTGAGGGCTGCTTCCCTCCACACACTCTTCCACCATGATGCTCTTGCACCTCAAGTGCTGGGGAATGGAGCCTGCTGTCGTCCATGGACTGTCATCTCTGAAAGCATGAGCCCCTAAATAAACCTTTGCTCCCCTAAAATTGTTCTTTGTCAGGTTTTTCAGCAACAGCAGTGAAAAAGCAGACGAAAACATCCACCGTATCCTCAAAGTTGGTGCATGGCTGCAGAGCTCTCTTAGAAGAGCTGGAAGGGATGCCTCTCTAAGCAGACGCTGCAGTCAGAACAGGGAGATGAATGATGTGAGGGTGATGGTGGTGGTGGTGGTGGTGATGGTGACAGTGGTAATGGTGGTGGTGGTGGTGATGGTGATGGTGGTGGTAATGATGGTGACGGTGATGGTGATTGTGGTGGCAATGGTGATGGTGGTGATGATGGTGTTGGTGGTGGTGATGGTGATGATGATGATGATGGTGATGGTGATGATGTTGCTGGTGGTGGTGATGGTGGCGGTGATGACGGTGATGGTGATGGTGATAAGAATGGATAGTGATGATGATGATGGTGGTAATGAAGTGTGGCACCTTTTATTGAGCATCTACTATATGCCAGACACCCTTGTAGGAATGAGGTTTCTCTGGTTCATCAACTGCTGACCCCAGCAAACATTCCTTTAAGGTAAGAACTGACAACCTGTGCTGGGGATGGAACTCAGTAGCAGGGTGCTCGCTTTGCATGTGTGAGGCTCTGGGTTCCATTCCCACCACTACAAAAATAAAAGAATTGATAATCCCATTCTACAGATGAAGGAAATGGACCCAAGTGTTTCGGCTCTGGGGGCCTCTGAAACCTCTTCCCGCCCCTGCCCCTGACTGGAAAAGACAGGGGGCCCAGGGACGCAGGCAGGGCACGAATTGCAGCCTCAGCACTTGCCTGACCAGGGGCCCCAAGCTGCAGTCTGCCAGGCCAGCCGCCATCTGCGGCAGGAAGCTCCTTCAGCACACTCTGCCCTCGTCTCCAAGAGGGCCGCTCCACAAAGCCGGAGCACCACCCTTCATCAGAACATCTGCCCCTCCTGGGGACATGGCCCAGCGGGCTCAGAAAAGTGGTTGCCTTTAGATTTTCTCCCAAAAGTCCCCATCACAGGCACCAAAATTAAAATGGAAAACCCCAGACTAAATCTTAAAGGAGTCTCCTGTGTAGGAGCTGGCCTGGAGCAGAGGCTGGGACCTCAGGAGCAAGCCCCTTGTCCTCCTCTATGAGGACTTGCTCCTGTGCGTCCCACAGAGCCCCAGCTCCAATGTCCTCCCCCAGCCATGGAGCTCGCCGCTCTGCTCCAGCAGCGCTGCGTCCGCCCGTCTCACTCGATTACGATGATCTGGTTTAGCGTGTGCCTCCCTCGCCAGGCTGAGCACTGGAGGATGCAAGCTTCCTCACGGTACAAACTAAGTTAGTCACCCAGAATGAACGCAGACCTTCCTTAAGCACAGGGTTGCTAGTCCTGTGACCTTGGGCAACACAGCCTTTCTGAACCAGTTCGTTCCTGGAGGATGGAGGATGGAGAATATGAGCTCTATCACTGGGAGTGAAATAATCATTTCAAGCACTACAAACACAGCAGCCGCTTTGCACATGTTGGGACCACCTCCTGTCCCTCCCGCTTCCCATGCTGAGCACTGGGCCAGCACGTTGAGATCCTCACCCATGACTGCTGAAAGCAACCACAGACTGGACGGAGCTGAAGTGCTGAGGCTGCACTCAGCACACGGTCCCTGAAAGAGCAGGCAGAGCCCTGACACAAGAAGAGCCCACCTCTCTGCAGGAGGCAAGCTGCTGAGGCACGGAGGTGAGAGGCAGCCTCATCCCCCCAAAACCTCTTTCTTCCTGGACCTGCAGAAAGATGACATTTCCCAGCATCCCTGACAGTTACATTACAGGGATCCCAGTCCATTCCTCTTACACTCCACCATGATGCCCTTGGGCTTGGGCTTGGGCATGGTTCAGCTAGTCTTTATCGATTTGTAACAAGGGCAACCTTGACTCCAGCTTCCAATACGCTGCTCCTCATTTCTGCCTGAGACCTCATAAGAATTGGCCTCACCCGCCATGTTCCCCCAACATCCTGATCACAATCACTCAAGCGGACTCTGAGGAGTTCCAGGCTTCCCCTGCAGGCCTCCTTCCAGCCCCCACCAGAGTCACCCTTTGAATTCCATTCATGGCAGTCAGGGCTGTCTCCCATGGTCACTTCACGACTCTCCCAGCTCTCACCCACTGCCCAGTTCCAAAGCCACTTCCATATTTCCAGGTTTTGTTCGAGCACAGTCCCACTTTCCAGCACTGCTTTTGTCTTTGGTTCTTTCTGGGCAGCAATGACAGAACACCACAGTCTGGGTGATTTATAATGAACAGAGACACTGGCTCATGGTTCTGGAGTCTGGGAAGCTCAAGATGGAGCTGCTGAATCTGCTGAGGTCCTTCTTTCTGCATCAAAGCATGGCAGAGGGTCTCCCACAGGTGGGGGGATGCTGAGCACAAACTCCATAAAGCCCCCTCTCGTATCAGCCAGTGTCCTCGTAGCAATGGCCTTAGTTCATTCAGGGGAACTCCCCTCAATCACTTCCTAAAGGTCTCTCCTCTTCTGCATTGGAGATTGAGTTTCCAACATTTGGGGAACGCATTCAAAACACAGATGGCCATGGAACTGGATCCTGGACAATAGAATGAGAGTGGACACAGTGGGCACCTTTCTAAACCCAGTTAGGAATTTTGAAAGAGGGCAGGCAGCTCATGATGAAGCAGCCCAATTTCCTATGTCAGTTCTTACAGGTGACCTACCAACCCTCCATGGACTCCAAGATGAGTAAAATAATAACTTTTATTATGTTAAGTCACTGAAATGCCTGGTTGGTTGTTATAGCAGCTACCGTTACTCATCCTGACTAATACAAAAATAAAAGCCAGTAGAGGGCTGCAGATTTCCTACTTTTCTGAAATGGGCGCCGTCAGTGTATCAGTTAAGTGGCAGGAAGTGAGGAGACTCACAGTAGAATGGATGATAGCTCTGAAGAGGCAAGCTGCACTTTCTCAGACTGTCACCTGGGAACACGCAGAGGGCAGACCCGGCTCTGCCACTGTCTCCACCCATTTTCCAACAGTTTCTGTTGCAGTGATCCGTCCCACCCCACCCTGTATGTTGGATGTATGGGGGACACACAGCTGAGCTTTTTAGTTCATAGACCACCAGGTCATGAAGAGTCACAGCTGAACTTAGAGTTCTAGGGACGAGGTGAGAAAATTCAGCATTCATACTCTGTACACCTACAGCTGCTGCATCTGGAAAAAAATATTATTAAGAGAAGAGCTAAGAGTTGACTCATCTGCAAGAAGAAGAGAAAGAGAATAGAGAGTCCAGAAATCTATGGGCCTTTTCAATCTGGAAAAAGACAATTGTTTCCAGTCCCAAATAGAAATGGGATTTCAAGAGAGTTGAGGGGCAAAGACCCAGTTAATCTTCTGAGTTAAATAAAATGACTTAAAGCTAAATGAAATAAGCCAAACCCCCAAAAACCAAAGGCCGAATGTTTTCTCTGATAGGTGGATGCTGATAGATAAGAGGATGGGGGGCGGTGGGAGGGCGTAAGTGAAGAGTGGAGGAATGTTGGATTGTGTAGAGGGAAATGGGGGGAGGGGAGAGAGCAGGGGAAAGGAAAGATGGTGGATTGAGACAAGCATCATTCCCTATGAACATGTATGACCACATGAACGGTGTGTACAGTCAGAGAAATGAAAAGCTGCACCCCATTTGTGTATAATGAATCAAAATGCATTCTGCTATCATGCATAACTAAATAGAATAAACAATAAAAAAAGACCAGATCTTTTTTGGTGGTGTGGTGTTTTGTTTAAGTCTTCTAACTCCAAGGAAATACCATGACATTGAAAGCAAGAGATACAGACAGACATGGGGCTGACAAAGTCCCCCGAGCTCAACCTGGGGAGAGACTGGCACAGAATGGGGCACAGCCATTGATCAGCAGCTTACCAATTCTCCAGGGAGAGGTGCCGCTGAAAACAACCAGGAAGTCTGAAAACACTTTTCAAACTTGGTGCAGTGGTGCACACCTATACGCCAGCTACAGGGAGGCTGAGGAGGGAGGACCAGAAGTTCAAGGCCAGCCTGGGAAACTTATCAAGATCATGTGCCCAAATTTTTAAATTCCACAAATTTTTTTAAATGGCTGGACCTGCAGTTCAGTAGTGGAGCATCCCTGGATCCCCAGTGCTGAGAGTGGAAAAAAAGAAAAAACCTTTCGCTGCCCCAAGACTCAAACCACAGTTTGTTCGAGAAGAAAACATAAAGACTTGGTGACCCTGGCTTAGGTAAAGATTTCTCAAATAATAATGCCAGAAGTAACAATCCTTAAAAGAAAAATATTGATAAATTAGATTTCATCAGTTTCTGCTCTTCAAAAGACTCTGTTAACAAATGTTAAAAGACTGGAAGAAAATTGCAGATCACATATCTGAGAAGGAGCTTCCACTCAAAATACATGAAGAACTCTCACAATTCAAAATAAGAAAACAACTCTAATGTGATGGGCAAAAGATTCGGTACTGCCAAAGAAGAGAGACGGGGCGGGGGGGGCCAAGGAGCACAGGAAAAGATGCTCGTTAGTCTTTAGGGAAATGCAGACTAGAGCTTCCATCAGACCTCTCAGAAGGCTAAAATCAAAAAGACCCGCCAAGAACTGTCGGAAACAGAACGAGCTTGGTGTTCCCATGCTGGCTGGTAGGAGGGCAAATTGGTACGTTCACTTTGGGAACCAGTTTGGCCAAGACTCAGAAACTTCAACGCATGATTACCAAGGACTCAGAAATTCCATTCCAGGTCTTTACCTGAGAGAAATGGAAATGGACGTTCACACAAAAACCTACCTATGAATGTCAATGGCAGCTTTTCTCAAAACAAAATGGAAACAGTGCAAAATGTCCTTCAAGGAGGGACATCCACTTATGGAAGCACCACCTGCAGTCAAGGGAATGAAGTACTTCTGGGATACGTGAAACACCTTTGATGCATTGTGCTAAGAGAAAGGAGTCAGACTCATAAGGCTCCTTGCTATACAATTTCAAACAAATTAGGGGTTTCCAGGGTCTAAGGTGGGGAGGGGTTGCCTGCCAAGAGGAAGGAGGAAAGGTTCTAAAAATATGAGAAAAAGTTCATTGTAAGCAATCAGTCATTGGTCTGCATCAAAAACACACACGGAAAGCCAGACACAGTGGCACTCATCTGTCGTCCCAGCTCTTGGGAAGCTGAGGTAGGAGTTTGGAACTAGCCTGGACAACATGGCGAGATCCCTTCTCAAAAAAAGATTTTTTAAAAAACACATGTGCACACATTTAAGCTCTGTGAAGAGCACTTTGGAGGTGGCACAGCCCCCAGGGAGAGCATGCTCCCCACCTCATGTCCTGGAGATCCAGTTCAGAGGTGGCCAAGGACAGAAGAGGAGCAGGAGCCCCAGGAGGATGAAGCCAGAAGCCACAGAGAACCCCAGACCAAGGAGTGGATCCTGGAGACTGGTGTCAGGACCTCACCAAGAACAGGACCCAGCCCTGGAGAGAAAGGACCCCCACCATGTGTGCCCAGGCAGAGGGGTTCAGACTGATGCAGGTCAGGCTCTGTATTACCTCCCACTCACCCATTCTCCCCTGGAAGTGTCGGATGCAACCACCCAGCCTCTGTCCCACCCCTGTGTGTTGGATGTACAGAGTCCTTACTTGGAGAAGAGCTGCCTGAGAGAGGCTTCCTCTCTGATCAGATGATGATGTGAACAAGAAATCAACTTTTATTTTATTCAACTCCTGAAATCTGGTTTGAGGGTTAGTTGTTTCAGCAACCAGTATTACTTATACTGACTGATACACATGGTAGTCTTTAAGGAAGTATGAGTGAGCTTCGCATGAGTGTGTCCAGCATCAGAGCCAAAACAAAAACCTGGGTGACATCCAAAGGGCTTGTATAAATTCTGCAGAGCACAGATGGCATGGAAATGGCCAGATACCATAGTGAGTGGGGGCCACCATAATGAGTAGCATGGTCAATCAGAGATTCTGCAAGCAGAAGCCACTGACTCTAGCAGTGACTGTTGGAACTGACCTCTGGATCTTAGAACAACTATCCCATATGATGCCCTGCCTCACTGCAGAGGACTAGGGGTGCAGGATGCCAGGGACCTGGGTCCAGGACCAAGTGGGCACTATGCGAATTACCTGTCATTCTTTGGTTAATTAGAGCCAGGACTCAGTTTTCAGGGGAAGGACCTAGGCAGATGCAAAGCCAAAAGGCAGGGGAGAGACCTGGGTCTCCAGGAAGCACCCGAGCAAAGAAACCCAGTGTCCACATCTGGGACCCAGAGAGGAAACCAGCCAGGGACCAAACCAAACCCACGGAGCACAAACAGTCCACAACACAGGGGTGGATTAACCCCATGGAGACTTGAAGCTGCGCTGACAGAGGGGGTGCTTCATTCTGCTGGGCCCCCACCAGATGGGCACTGCTGTTATTAGAGAGAAGAACAGGGGCCAAGCCTGCAAGGGGGCATGCAGTGGCCCCAGCTGCAGGGGAGGAACTCGGGGGAGGCAGGAGCCACTCAGGACCCTCTACCTGCATATCAAAGTCCTCTAATTAGTAAAGAGGGCAGTGTGTGTGTGTTTGCTGGGTCTCTTCAGAAAGTGGGCAATCTAAAACTTCAAATAAACCAAAGGAAATGTTGCTTCGAGAACATCCCAAATCATAGACTGAGCTATAAATGGCTCCCTGTAACAAGACAGTTACCAGTTCGCAAGTTCTGCATAAGGGAGACCATGATTCTCTCTTGGTACGTCTTGCACATCGCCTGGCACCCAAGATGTATAGACAGGTAAGCGTTTTCTGTGAAAACAAGGGTTACCAAAAATACACTGTTGTGATTTAGATATGAGATGGCCCCCTAAAGCTCCTGCGTTGACGCAGGAATGTTCAGACATGACATGATTAGATTTAAAAGGCTATAAACTAATTGGGATGGGTTGATCATTGGAATCAACTAACTGGCAACTGTTGGCAGGAAGTAGGTCACTGGGGCATGCCCAGGAAGTTTATCTTTCCTGGGCACTCACTTGTGCTCGCTCTCTCTCCTCACCCCCACACTCCTGGCTGCCATGACCTGAGCAGCTTCTTTCCCCTACACCCATCCGCCATGATGTTCTGCCTCCTCTTGGGCCCAAAGTAATGGAGTTGGCTGACCATGGACTGGACCTCTGAAACTGTGAACCCAAAACAACCCTTTCCTCCTCTGAGTTGGTCTTGTTGGGTATTTTGGTCACAGTGACATAAAGATGACTAACTACCACTGCACTCCTTGAGCAATCAAACAGTCTGTCACAGTCCTGTCAAGAGGGGAAGGGTAGAGGGCACATTCGTGTCTGTAGTCTCAAAGGTTCCCAGAGCTCTGGGGGGTTGAAGTTCATGGTCTACAGTTGCCAAAAGAAGACAGAGGAGCTCAGATCAGGGAGATAAGAGTAGAGCTGGCATCTGCCTGTCCTATGGAGTGGACTTCTCATCCTCAACATGGGGACACCGGGGACCAGGTAATCATTTGCTGTGGGGGACTGTCCTGTACATTTAGGATGTGTACTAGATGCCAGCTGCGACCCTGAACATGCAAGTTGTGGTCGTCCAAACTGTCCTTGGACAGTGGCAAATGTACCCTGTGGGGTTACAATCACCCTGGTGTAAACTAACTCACATCCCCAAGGAAGGTGCTGGACCACACCTGTTACCTCAAACTCTTGGGACCCAGTGTGGTCTAGAATCCAGAATGTATTGGATTTTGAAAGGTTAATATATAATATCACAATGGAGTCCAGGGCTGCCCCCATCGTCCCAGACTTGAGTATGTCCCAGCAGCAGGAACGAGTATTCACAGTAAGTCAGATGAGTAAAGATTACAGAATACTTATCAACTCAGGTAAGAAGTGATGCCCAGTGAGTGTGCTGCAAACCTGTCAAAGAACTGGCTTTACCCAGGTGAGGCGGTGCTCACCTGTAATCCCAGATACCCAGGAGGCTGAGGCAAGAGGATCACAAGTTTGAGGCTAGCCTCAGCAACTTAATGAGACCTTGTGTCAAAATGAAAATGAAAAGGGCTGGGGAACAGCTCATTGATGGAGTGTCCCTGGTTCCATTCCCAATACCCATTCCCCAAAAAAAGAGTTGGCTTTGGGACCATTGGATTTAGGACTCCAGAGGAGTCTGAGAGCAAAGCGCCACACAGAAAGACCCAGGAACGGGCCTGAGGTCACATGACTGCCTGGCTGGGTGGGGTGAGCGTCAGGACTCCTCCCAGCACACCCAGCACACTCCTCCCTGCCTCTCAGTCTGCCTCCTAGCCTGCCAAGGCCTCGGGCTGCTGCAAGGAAATGCCGGAAGCAGCTCCATGGCCCCCCACACCCCCGCGCCAACCGGCCTCCCTCTGGACTCCGGACGCCGGATGTTCCCATTCCTCTTCGCTGGTCTCAGAGTGGCTCGATCTTCCCACCCATCAATCCACAGGAAAATAATGAGCAAAGTTAGCACCAAAGATGGAGGAAACAGGAAGAAAAAGGAGGCATGGCCCTCAGCAGGCGCCTCTGCACGTGGCTCCAAGGGTGCGTTCTGACGAGGGCCGTGACAGCCCGGCTTCTGTCCCCGTTATCAGCTGATGACACACCATCTCTGTCCTGATGGTGAGACCCCATTCTAAAACAGACTCCACAGGGTCACGTCTATTTACTCAAATATTTGTCCCCAAAAACTAAGCTGTGAAATCCATGAACCTCACCAGCACTGGGGACACGGACCTGCCTCCAGCACGTGAAGCAAGTCCTCCGCCTCTCCAGTGGGGACCAATCGGAGGACAAGACAATCCGTGGGGTGCAGGGGCCCGTGGTATCTGGCCATCTGGGGGCCCCCGCTTCTCTGGGCCCGCGGTGGCGGCAGGGGAGGTTTTTTTCCAGAGCTCGGTGGAGCTCCATATGGCCGAGATCAAAGGTGTTGCTGGGTGCATGGTTCTGCTTTATTTCCAAGCACTGCTGTTAATTAGAAAACAAGATCAGAGGCAGTATTAAAATCCAATTAAATTGATATGAACAGATTGCCAAGTGATGTTCACTAATGTATAATTGAGCACCATGCAAATTTCGGTGGCTGGCTTTTGTTTTCCCCCCACACTCTGGAATGAGTGATGAGGCTCTGAAGTTTTCCTTCATTGTGAAAAAGCAAACAAGTTAATGCGCCGATCTGGGGGTGCTGCCCCGGTGACTGATGAAAGGGAGAGAAGGAGACGGGAGGAAGACTCCAGTGGGACTTTTGGGGGGCAGTGCTCTGTGCTCCCTTTCTTCTCCTGGGGACCCCAGTGTCCTGGGCCTGATGGCAGCCCTGGTTTTCTACTGACAGTCCATCAGTTGACCGAGCCACAGAAAGCTCCTCCAATTTCAAGGATGGATTGAAGATAAATTTTGTACAAACACCTCAGATTAAAAAAGAAAATAAAAAGGATCTAAGGTACGTTTGAGGTAAGTATTAATTTCTTGCTTGTGACCTGGTGGATTAAAAAGAGGGAACTCACCAGATTTGGGCTTCGGAGGAAACCGCCCCCAGGGTACAGGATCTGCGAGAAGATGACAGGAAGACCCCCGAGAGGCCAGTTCCACCGACAGAGGTGAGATCGCTGCCTCTCTCCAGAGGGAGCCGTGAGCACAAACCGTGCCAGGAGGTGCTCGTTCCTGTTGCGAAACCGAATTGTTTGTGCCCTGCGGGTCCAGCAGGCCTGTGAGCACGCCGTCAGGGTCAGGGTTTAAAAAAAAGAAGTACCGCCAAGGAATCAAAAGGGACAGCGGCCATGGCAGTGTCTCCATAGTCATGAGAGGCTGTAGCATTAGGGGTTTTGTTCTAATCAAAAAAAGGAAAGAAAGAAAAAAAGGAGATCTGATGAGCTCGCTCACAGAATCGCAGCTGGTGTGCCAGGCAGTGAGGAAGGGTCACACGTAAGCAAGATGGTGGCCAGGACGCTAAGGCATCCAGAGAGGGGTCAGGAAGCATGGGTGGACCAGCAACACGGGACGTAGAGGGCCAGGAGGCCGCTCCCTGACGTCCGCCCCCAGCTGCCTCCTTCCCGGCAGAAGCCTGACCTGCTCACCAAGCAGTTTGCACACTGGTGAGTCCAGTTCCGGGGGACACCTGTTGGTCTAGACCAGGTGGGGCGAGCCCATAGCCTGTGCTGGTGCCCAGTTTAGATACATGTGACATGTGACCCAGTTCTGGCCAGTGGGATGCGAGCAAGAAGCCTGTCCCTGGGCTTCTGGGAAGAGACTTCCTCGATGAGGAGAAAAGGCTCATGGGAAACACAGGTGCTACTGCTGCCATCTTGGTTCCAGCGCGAGGGTGAAGTTCACACATCAAGCAGGACCCAGAGAACCGTAAAACGTCCAAACCAGCTCCACCTCCCCACTAGTCAGCTCCTGAAGCACCCACCTCTGGACTCATTCTTAGACATGACGGCCCCTCGTTCAGTGAGTCTTGTTGTCAAAAGCAACCCAACTGGCCTACCATGAAACACCAGAGAGGAGGGCAAATGTCATCCCACTCGTGAGGTCAAGGGACACTTCCTGAGAGACCAAGGCCCTGCACTCGCTGGTTCAAGGTGCTCATGGATGACAGGCTGGGGGCTGGCTGCCCCCTTGTTTTGCTGACGACTTCAGGAAAGAGCCTCAGCAGAGGACCAGGCCACAGGACAGCCATTAGCGACGTCCGCTCTCTATACAGGAAACAGGAGAGTGAAACTCACATACCATCCATTCACCATCTAATACACTGGTTCTCAGCGGTTCAGAGTTGTACAACCGTCTTTTTTGTTTCAAAGATTTTGAATATTTCTTTCCAATGTTACAGGCAAATTTCAAGTTGGGTGTGATGACAGAAAAGCGAGGAAGGGCTCCTTTGGAAGCCTGTGAGCGAAGGCTGAGAAACTTATCCTCACACGTTTCCTTTGCTGTTCAGATTCCTGGTTTTCAGGTGTCCCATGGTGTTCTGTTTTTATTCTCCAAATAATGACTCAATTGTCCTTATCATTTTCCCAACTTCTATCAAGACAAACTCCTTTTAAGAATGAGTATTTAGGCACATCATCCTTAGGAAAATGTCACAACAAACATAGATTAAGCATTTGTGACAGAACTGTAGAGCCAGTGTCTCATGCCATCCTGCCGACTCTGTCCGCCTTAGGCCACTGCGTCGGCATGGGTCATGAGATTTAGGTAAAAATACGTAAAGCGTGGGTCTTGCCTCAGCCTAGACCTAGTGCGAGGGAGGTTGCGCATCAGGAGATCTTCTCAGACCTGTCCAGATGACACTAGTAAATCAAAATGCTGTTTATCTGGTAAATGGCCCAAGTCAAGACCATCATGTAGAACTCGGGAGAAATCTGTAGAAATCATCACGTAGAAATTTGGGGCCCAAATATTTAAGAACTGTTAGGGTGTCCCCTGATTATTTTAAACTAAAACTCTGCTTATAACACAGGTAAAAATTATGACTGACATTTGAAAGGGACTTAAGTTTACCAAGAGCGGCACAGTTGACTTCTCCTTTGGAGAATAAAGTGTGGACACAGTCACCTTAAAAGAAGGCTAGAGGGAGGCATTTCCTCCGTGGCCCCACTGGGTGTTTCCCAAACTACGACTCGCTGTGCAAGGAGTGTGATACACAAAGCCCCTTCTGCTCCTCCCCACAAGCTTCTGAGGCAGGTTTTACTGTGAAGCTTGGAAACTTCTTCGACTTTCTGTTATGAGCTCCCTCTCACCCCGCATATCTCCTCCCAGGATTTACCAAAACCATCGATAAAGTCTTTTTGTTGTTGTTGTTGTTGGTGGTGGTGGTGGTGGTGGTTTTCTTGACATATATCTCCCAAGTCTCACCACAGGACGGAGGATCCAGCTGCCTCCACTGCACTCAGGACCCCATGCCTGGCAGGGCTCCTCTGTGGTCTGCCAACGCGCCAGCACCCCTTGGATAACAAGGGGAGAGCTGCAATCTGATCCCATTTGTTGGTTTCCAGAACCCACACTCACCACCCCTAGGCCACACTCCTCCCCATGCCACTGTGGTCCCAGCTCCAGACATGCCACCCAACACAAGGTGGACATCACCAAAGGCTTGGAATAGCCAAACCGCAGAGAGAAGGCACCCACATGACCTGTGAGTGTGGGTGAAGAAAGTGAGCTGAGGGCTCCAGCCTCCAGAATACAGGACACCTTGGTTAGAAGCCAAGGTCTGCACTGATGTGCTGTGTGCCCTTGGGCAGCTCAGGGCACTTCTCTGGGCTTCAGTCCACCCAGAAAACTATCCAGATACATATGAATCCAAAGATAATCCAGCTTTCAAAGGGAAGGGATTTATTTTCCAATTGGTTATTCCCATGGAGCCATGGCACAGTAGGCCTGCCTCCGTCTCTGAACTCTGTATGGGGAGGTTGTACCAGCCCACACCCTGCGGGACACAGGGTAAGGGCTCTGTGTCTCAGTTCCAATAGGCTTGGTCCGGGTGGCTGCAGAAGCTGCCCGATCAGTGTAAATGTGAAGGCAGAGGTGCCTGCTCCAAAGGCAGGAGCCCGTGCCTGTGAGGGGCTACACAGAGTTGGAACCCTGTGCTCGCCTCTCCTCCAGTCTCTCTGCTTGTCCTGACGCTTGATTTGCCACGCAATGTCAGAAAAGAAAAATGTTGACGTCAAATCATTAGCACCCACCTCACCATTCAAGCCTGCATTCCAGTTTAAACAGAGACAAGTGCTTTGACGAGGTTACCCAGCTTGCATTTTGCAGCGGGTACACGCACATGCAGCCACATGCTGCCTGGGGACAGGATGCCTCCCAAGAACAGCGTCATGAGGCCATTTAGCCCTGAACATCAGCCACACAAACCTGGATGGCGCAGCCCGTACACCCAGGCTCCCAGGTGCCAATACGCCGGCGTGACCAACCAAACCACGCGAAATGAAAACAGCCCCAGGAGCATGGGACGAAGTCTAAGCGCAGTAGACGCGAGAGGCGCGGGGTGCTGCGGGAGTGGCGCAGGGATCGTCTTACCGTTGACCTTTCTTCCAATGCTAGAAAGTCTGGCAGAGCGAATCCAGAACGCAGCGACGCGGTGCTCTGTGGTCACCGCCACGCACGGAGCACGCGACAGAAGTGCAAGCGCTGAGCCTTTCCCTGGCCGGTCCGCTGCTCAGGCCAGTCTCCGCCACCTGGGAGGAAGGCTGGCGCCTGGATCGCGCGTTCCCATGCTGATTGCACACAGCGCCCACGCTGGGGGAGGCCCGTGGCTTCCGCAGCAAGGACCTCCCGCTCACTTTCACGCTGGCAGCTTGGAGTGCCTTACCCGCAGGTGGGGAGCCAGGAGCAGGACCTGTCGGTTACACCACCCCCGCTGCATAGCCGCATGCTCTCTTGTCCCACGGGATTTCGTTACAAAACACAAGTTCAAAAACAAAATCACTAAGAATTTCGAGAGCCAGAGCAGAGCATTGAGCCCAGTGCGGCCCTTTGGGCACACGGCCAGGGACAGTTACCCAGGTTGCGCACCCCTAAAGCCCGCCCTGGACTTAGCTGCCCCGTGGGCCATGCTTAACAGCCAACCCATCCCACCTGGGACCTAGAACTCCATAGTGCGCCCAAGCACTCAAGCTGAGAGCCCCCATGACTCACGGCAGTCCATGCCATGCCAAACAACTGGATTTTTTTAAATCCGTATTTCTACCAGATGTCTGTTCATTCCAAACACTGGAGCTAAATTTTTTTAACCCAGCCTTATTCCAAACTGGTTTTAAAATGGTTTACCCAAGTACATTCAGTAAGACGGAAATAGACAAATAGCTTAGGGTGAAGGAGCATCACCATCATGAACCCCAGGTCCCCTCTTCTACCAGCTGGGAAGATGTTGTCTTAAGCAGTTTCATTTTCAATGAAAATAAATAAATATTCATTGAAAACAGATGGTGCCCACTAATTGCAGAACAGCTAAATGAAGCATGCAAAGTCACTCCCTGGGCAAAACACACCTTCCAAAGGAACGCTCAGGTTTTTTGTTTTTTGTTTTTGTGTTTTTGTGTTTTTTGTTTTTTTTTTTTTTTTTGCGGGGGATGAAACCCAGGGGGGTGGAGCCACATCCCAGCCCTTCTTATTTATTTATTTATTTATTTACTTATTTAATTTATTTATTTATTTATTGAGAGGGTCTCGATAAGTTTCTTAGGGCCTTGCTGAGTTCCTAAGGCTGGTTTGGAACTCATGATCTTCCTGCCTGAGCCTCCCGAGCCCCTGGGATTCCAGGTCTGCACCACCTTGAGAACATTTATAGCCTAGATCTAGGAAAGAGTTAGCAGCAAATACACAACTTACAGTCACGTTTAAATGAGTACTACGTTTTATAATTGTATTCTTTTGAGAAAAATAATAGGTGAATGATGAGAGTGTTTGAAATGCATTTCACATATCTATAAAAATACACAAAAGATGCGAAAGCTCTAGATTCTTATTTCCAACCTATTTTCATTCACCTGTGTCAGTTTCCTTAGAATCTCAGAATTGTAAACTTGGGACTTAATGGGTGAAATCTGTAGTCTTTTCATGAGCTTCTCTGAGCTCAGAATAAGTTTGCCACCAGCGGTATTGTAGCGCTCTTGGCGTGGGAACCCTGAGGAGGGCAGTGACTTTGCCGGTGCTGACATGGGTGACACAGGACAGGTTTGGAGCCTAGTTCTCCCTGTCCCTTTGTGTTTGAGCCAGTTGAATGGGGGCTCTGTTCCTGGCCACCACTGTGGCTTGGAGAAAGCAAGCCAGTGTCCCTGTTATGTGGTTGCAAGAACTGAGGCTCAGTGTGGGCCATGAAAATTGCTGGGCGGGTATTTGGGGTTTTCCTAGTGACACTAAATGACCCTGGGGCCCTGTGAGCTCTTCATGCCTGAGTCGCCTCTCTGCAGGCCCCATCCATGAAAAGAACCTCAGGGAAGACCTTCCAGGACTTTGGCCTTTGAGAAACCACTTATGGCCACTGGGATATTAAAAAGAAAAAAGAAAATTATCTGGAAAGAACAAAATGTGGGATTTTTCATGGACTCCAAGTAACGAGTCCCATCAGCCAGAGTCCCATGGAGAAGGAGAGGCAGCTTGGAGAGCAGGGAAGTGGGTGAGGCACCCCCAGTGAGCTCTGGGGAGCAGCCAACCCCTTGGGTCAGGAAGATGGCTCCACCCAGAACGTGGAGCACATCTTCTTCACACCAGGATGCATTCCTCACACAAGGAAAGAGAACCTCGGCGATCAGAGTGGACCCCAGGAGAAGGCTGGGGAGGCTGCCAGAATGGCTGTCTTCTAAATGATTCTTCCCATGCACACCCACTCCAGGCAGCCAGAACTGGGGAGCAGGTCCCGCCTGGGTGGGCTTCTTGGGGCTGCAGTGCACAGGATCCTGGGTATCCACAGAGCACTGGTTCTAGGATGGCACTGGGGTACCCCAATCTCAGCTGGTCGCGTTCCTTACGTGACACGGTGCAGTATTTGCATACAGCTCCAGGCTGCTCTCAAATACATGAAATCATATCCAGATGACTTATAATACCTAATAGAGTGTAAATACTATTTAAATAATTACGACACTGTATTGTTTAAGAATTAATGACATTAAAAGTCTCTATGTGTTCAACATAGATGAAAATTTTCAAATATTTACAGTACAGCCTTGGTTGAATTTGGGGGTTCAGAGCCCACAGATATGGATGGTCCTTGTGTAGAACTCGGCTTGAGATTCCTGAGAATCTGGCTGTTTGCTGAGTGCCAGGGCTTGGTTGGTCCAGGCCACAGAGAGAGCCAGTGGCCCCACGTGCCAGAATTCACAGCAGGCCCCAGTGCCCCTGCGCCCCTTCCCACAAGTTCTACCATAACCCAGAAAGCACTGGGTCATCAGTCACCTGCTGAACATAGGTCATGTACTGAGTATGAAGCTGCCCCCAGGGGTCCAGAGACAGCACGGCTAAGCCTGCACTGGCCGGGGACGACTGGGGGGGCAAGAAGGGTGACAGGTGCTGGGGCCTCGCACTGAAGAGCACATAGCCCACTGGCCCACCTTCCATTCACAGCTGAGGACACTGAAGACAGCCACCTGCCCGAGGGCACTGGGCCACTGAGAGGGAGCACACACATGGGAATCAAGACCATCTTGATTCCAAACCTGGAATACCTCCCAGCACATCATGGTGGCTCTGGGCCCCTCTGCATCCCGGCCCGTCCCAGAGCACGCCCCATCCCCGCACCCTCCCTGAAGCAGGCCTCCCTGGGAGTCAGCATGTCAGGCCCCGCCTCACACACGAGCAAGTCCACTGTAGGTGTGTCTGACTCCAGAAGCCCCCCTTCCCCTTCCCCTTCCCTTCACACCACACACCCCCACAGAGACACCTTAGAACCACTAATTGTAGATGATTTCTGTGGGTGGAGAGATCAATAACCTAACTTTCCAAGGATCCATTTAGTACCACGTGGCTGGGTGTGGGGAAGAGGCACTGGCCGGTGGGTAAGACTGATTGCCTGTGTGTTTTACACGCACTTTCTCTTATAACATCTTAAAACTCACACCAGCGTGTGCTGGAAGGTGCTCATGTCACGTCACGGAGAAGGAAGGGCCTGTCCCCACCTAGGTCTGCAGGCCGTGGTCATAGGGAATCCTGTGTCACTCCTGGAACCTTCAGCCTGTGGTCTCAGCTCCTCTTTGTCGGGGAAGAACTGAGGCTCAAAGGGGCTAAGGGACACATGGTGGGTGCTGGCGGCTGGAGCAAGCAGTTCATGCCAAGTGAGTGAAGGAGCTCCCGGTTATTCTCTTCTGCCACTACCCACCTTTGGCTGAAAGGGGGACCTGTCAAACTTAAAATGTCACTGGGTGCCCAGGCAAAAACATCCCTGGTGCCCAAGAAAGCCACACCTGAGCAGACTGGAAGGCCATGTCTGGCTGCTGTGGAGGATGCGCCCTTTGCCTACTCCAGAACACACAATGGAATAACAGACGTTAGGGGGTGCTGGGGAGT
The DNA here is from genome assembly GCA_020662805.1 of Glaucomys volans. NCBI lineage: Eukaryota > Metazoa > Chordata > Mammalia > Rodentia > Sciuridae > Glaucomys > Glaucomys volans. The sequence goes on along the minus strand of JAJEJO010003199.1, from coordinate 45,128 downwards.
GAGGTCAAGGCAGAGAGGGTGACCTCGAACTGGGGTCAGAAGAGAGCCAGAGGCTGACCCCGTGTGGCTGAGAAGGCCAGATTCCTCGGCAGTGGTCCAGGTTGAAGAGAAGAAGACCAACAGGGAAGGCTCACTGCAGCCAGCTCAGCTCAAGGGACCTTAGGGATACAGGCCGCCCCTCGGCCTGGCACCCTGGCCCTGGCTGCCCCACCGGGCTTTGGAAAGTTGCCCATTTGGCGATGCCATCTTCAGCAAGGCAGCCCCTTGGAGCTTCAGAACTTTCTGACCCTCACTGAACCCAGAGGGCAAAGTGGGGGCAGGGCCTGGCAGGGGCTCGGGCACGAGCCCTCCCGGGAGGCTCTGGGTCCTGCCTGGAGCTCCAGTCAGTCAGATGTAATGGAGAGCATGGCTGGGCCTCGGCGGGGTCTCAGCGGAGTGGGAGGAGCAAGAGAAGAGAGTCCCCTGGAGCAGGGAGATGCCCCAGGTGCCCAGAGGAGGCCACACACCCACATGGGCTTGGAGGAGCCCACCACACATCCAGGCAGCTCAGGGTGGGCAGGAGGGCCAGGCGGAGACTATCTGCCCTCGCTGCAGGCCCACCCCGCAGACCAAGGCTGCCAGACGCTACCATGCTGAGGCATGGTAGCGTGCCTAGCAACAGGACCTCACAGAGGCTTGATTGTGAGCATTTCCATCGTGACTCTGCAAGAAGAGAAGAAGATCTGGGTTTCCCACGTTCAGGTGGCCACCAAGTCAACCTCTTGGTACGGGTGTCCTGCTCAGGCAGATGTCACAAGTGAAGGGGACAGAGGCCAGAGAGCCAGCAGCAGAAAGGTGGGGAATCCAGAAGGCCACTCAGGTGTGGCCGGGACATCTCTCCTCTCGGTGGTTGTGGGGAGAAGCACAGACCCCATCACAGGGTCTGATGGAGGGACAGGCTGTGCCACCTCGACCCCACACCTTCTGCCCCACAGGTGGTGATGCCAACAGAGAAAACATGGACCCACCCACCTCCCCCCCTGTGAGTCTCCTCCAGGCTCCCTGCCCAGATCTCACCACAGGGACAGTGGGATCTGGCTTCCCTCCTTACAGCCTTCAAGCCTCAGAAGGTGCAGGCTGGACACTGAGCCATAGGGTGGAAGTCCCAGCCACCCTCCTCCCCTTCCTCAGGAAACCTCGGAAGGCAAGTTCTCCTTCCCCACAGAGGTCCCCGGGGAGACGGACCCAGCTTCCCGCAGTACCGACCAGGCAAGTAAGGTCCCTTAGCAGCTCTTTCTCCTCTCCACCTCGCTCACCCAGCCCCCTCCTCTGGTTCCTGGGGTCTCTCCCTTGCTCCAGTCTCAGCTTCTGGGAGAACCCAGCAGGGTGGGGTCCTGCATGCCATCACAGCCTCAGCCCTCCAGGTTGGCCTGAAGTGGAACGGCCAGCCCCAGAGGTAGCGAGCTCCAGGCACAAGAAGCTTGGACTTATGGGTCCACCTGCTGGGCCCTCACTGGGGACAAGAATATCTAGTTGTTTTTTACTTCATGTGTCCATGGTCAGTGTTCAGAGCCAAGATTCTGCCCAAGAGACTAAAGCAGGCCCATTGGGAGGGAGGGCAGAGAACCCAAGGGAGAACCTGAGAAGCCAAGCTGGAATGGAGGTGTTTGAACAACCATGGGTCTCTGAATGGAGAGGAGAGCCAGGCTGGCACACAAGCAGAACCGACCTTCAGGTGTGCAGCTGTTCCCAGGTCGATGCGGAGCATCCAGGGTGGGGTTCAGAGCCATGGCTAGGATCAGAAGGAGCCTGTTTCAGGGCTGGGTGGTATGGGTCGGCACCACGTGGTGGGTGCAGCCTGCTGGGTTACAGGTCAGAGCAGGACCAGGAGGTTGGTGGAGCCACTCAGACTTGTGGAGAAGAGACATAGGACGTAAGTAAGCAACTCCCAGTGAAGAGAAAGGAGGCAAATTCCAATTTTAAATAACTCTCCAACTTCCCCGATGTTTCAATTTGTTTTCTGTTGCTATAACAAAATGCTGGAGACCAGGTAATTTACAAAGAGTAGAAGTTTATTTGGCTCACACTCTGGAGGATGGGAAGCCCAAGAACATGGGCCAGCTTCTGGTGAGGGCCCTCTTGAAGCATCATGACATGGTAGATGGCATTAGAAGAAGAGACAGACCCAGCTGCTAGCTTGGGTCTCTCTTAATTGTCTTTTATAGCCACTAAGGTCATCCTGAGAGCCCCACCCTGATGACCTCATCCACCTAACTACCTCCCAAGGCCTCACCTCCAAATATCATTCACATATGAGGTTCAGTGCATGGACTGTGGGGACACCTTCAAACCACGGGGCCCATCAATCAAGTTAATGCAAATTAAAACGGAGGAATAATGTTCTCTTTTTTTTTTTTTCTTATCCACTTAGTAAAGTTATTTGAAAAAGAAGTCAACAAGATTATTTATAGCATTGGTGAGGGAGCAGGCAAATTAGGGTCCCAACACCTGTTACTGAAAGCATGATGTGGTCCCCCTTTCTGGAAGTCAATTTAGCAATATGTCGCAACAGGTCAAAAAGATCCACGCCTCTCTCAAGAGAGGTGTTCAAGGAACTGGCAAAATAGAGAAGGATTTATCTGGATTTATCTACAAAAGTGTGCACTGCAAAGCACGGAAATAACCAAAAGGTCAAATAATTGGAAGTAAGATATAAATAATACACAAGTACACCTACATAAAAGGGCTTTTTCAAAGCAGATGTAGAAGATGCATGATTTGTAAATGTGTTTATGATGTGTAACTCAGAGGAGGAGGCAGGAAATAAACTGCTGCTAGAGCATGATCCACTTAAAAATCAACACAAACATGAAATGTGTCACTTAACCTAAAGAGCTGTGTCCCCTGTGATCCAATTTCAGAGCAGGGTACTATTTAGAGGGACCTGCTATGGTGTGATCGTGTTCCCCCAAATATAGGCACTGAAAACAATCCCCGAGACGGCAGCATTGGGAGGAGGTGCCTAACGGCAGGGGACCGGGGTCCCAGGACTCTGGCCTCCTGAATGGATGCCTGCCAGTTGAAGAAGTTAAGGCTTCAAGTTCTCCCCTGTGCTCTCTCACACCCTCCTTCGAACACAGATGACCAGCTGCCACAGCACGAAGTCCCTCGCCAGGTGCTGACACCTTGACCTTGGACTTCCCAGCCTTCAGAGCCAGGAGCCAATCAATCTCTGTTGGTTACAAATCACCATCGGGAGGATTTTATTATAGCTGCTCGAGATGAACTAAGAGAGAACCCAAGCCGGAATTTTCCTTTATTTCTCAGCTCTCATCTCCCTCCAACAGGAAGAGAATTTAAGTTCAACAACTCACACTTGAGATCTGATGCCCGCCCGTTTCCCACCATCCCAGTCCTGGGATCCTCCTGTGCTCACAGGATGTCCTCTTCACGCAGCTGCACCGTCCGCTGACCTCTCGCCTACTCTGTCCCATCCCAGTACTGCCACCAGCAGCTTCCTTCTGCTCAGACCTCCCTCCTCCTGGAAGCCCCCCAGGGCGTCAGCGAGGGTCCTCCCTAGCTGCCATCCAGGTCACCCACAAACCCCAAACACGTAGTGCTCGGTTTGGGTTTCCGTTCACATGCTACCAGAGGGTGAAATAAGGCCACACTGTCTGCCTCCCAGGAGATTTCCAGAAAGCTGCCACCACACCTGTCACATACTGAAGGTGCATCCATCTCTCCTGAACCCTCTGGGTCATTGCCCTTGCTGTGGGAGTCCAAGGTCAAGTCAAACCATTCAGGGAGTAAAAGTCGTGAGTGTTCACTGAGCCAGAAGCACCCGGGTCCTGGTCACAGTTCCACACGGCAGCAGGTGCCCGTGGCAACGAGTCACACTCACAGGGTCCAGTCCCACCTCCACAGACCCCCTGGACCTCCGAGTGTGAGCCACGGGCCCTCCTAAGAGGTGGGCAGGGCCTAGGACCCCCTCTCAGAATTAAGTTTTGCCTGAATCAAATATATAACGCACATGGTGACAAACAAAGCCCATTATTTTGAAAATTATCAAATATTTAAGAAGGGATTTGTGACCTAGAAACACACACGCTTCTTTATTAACGCATTAAATAATAAGCCCTCCCCCAGGGCCGGTAACCGCCATCATTCCAACGCGTGCCCAGGGAAACGGCGCTGGAAATTTCTAGAGCGACAGCGATGGAAAAGGAAGCCCTCGTCCAGGTGTCTCCACCGGCGCTGGAGGAAACGCGGCCGGAGGGCCTTCGTCACAGGACTAAGACGCGGCCAGCCCAATGTCCTCCGCGATGAAACACAGCACTCATCCCAGGGCGGCCGGGAGCCTCCCAGGGACACTTGGTGTTGGTGGCTGTGGGCCGGGCGCTGGGGCCGGCCCGTGGGCGCCCAGGCGGGCACACACGTGTGCTCACTCAGCCGCACGCTCCGGCCCTGCTGGAGGGGCGCCCTGGACCCCCCAGGCCTGCTGGACCCCTGCCCAGAATGTGGCGACCCGGCGGCGGTCAGCAGGCGCGCCCCCGGCTGGCAGGCCGGCTGGCAGGGACGCCCACGCAGCCGGTCTCCGCCCACGTTAACTCCCCGCTGGGATAATTCTTCTCCAGCCTTTTTTCCTGGCCACCAAGTGGGCTGCCACCGCACTGCTGTTTTTCATCTTGTTAATTGAGTCATTTATTTCGTTAAAAGGTGAAACTTTATCAGGGCTTGCGCGCCAAGTGTGAGAAGGTGTATTTAACGATACTTCGCACGCCGCAGCTTGGGGGCCTCTCTATTTAGAGACGTGCGGCTGGGGGCCGGGCGGGGGTGTGCAGCCAGCGGCAACGAGATCATGCGGATTAAAAGAGGCAGCCCGGAGGTCGCTTGGTGCCCGCAACAATGGCCTCAAGGTGCACCTGGCAACAGCGCCTTCCATCCAGGAAAGCTCCTGATGACCAAGATCTCCAGGCTGGGGACTGGGTCCTGTTTCTGTTCCCGGGACATCCTGGTGACTCTTGATGAGCCCCAGGCGTCTACTTCAGCTGGGGGTCCCTGGCACCCCACCTCCCTGCATCCAGGCCCCCAGGTGAGGATGCATGGGGCCCGTCCACGCCTGCTGGGCCCCACCCCTTCCCTTCACAGCCACCCTGGATAACCAGAATCACCCTGCACCCCAAGGCCAGCAGAGGACCTTCCCAAGCCCAGAGCTCCACAGGTCCTTCACCTACCTACCTGCAATCCTTCTGACAAAGGACAAGTCCCAGGGCAAAAGTCCAAGGCCTTGGAGACCCAATCCCTGCAGCCCTCCAGGCGGCCCCCATGCCACCAACGTACTCTGCGCTGTCCCACAGGGGCAGGTGGCATTTTGCTGGTTGGGTATGAGCTGTGTTCTGGAGGGGAATGTAAGTGGCCATCAGGAGGTTGTGCCTACTGTGTGTCCTCAGAAGCTTGACCCCTTCACTCGCTGGAGGCGAGGGGGGCACACCTGGGCTCCCGCCGCCTCTGGAGAGCACTGGAGACTCAGGTAAGATGGAGCAGGTGGCCTGGGCTTCAGCAGGGAGCTGAGAGGGGGTGCACAGCGACCTTTCAGAATGAAACGCTGCAGGCTCAGCCCGGGCTCCACCTTCAGTGAGAGGTCAGCCTTCTCCCAGACGCCAGCCACCGGGATGGCCAGGGCCGCAAGGAGAGTCCACCTCCCACCCAGCCCCATTTCTGTCTGTCTCGGTGGCTTCTGAAACATCCCTGGGCAGCCAGGGCTTTACTTTCAAAGGGACACCTAGAATTGCCCCCATACGCCACAGGCGGCCACCGCTGCCAGGTCAAGCACCGTATGCCCAGCTGTGCTCATCCCTCCACAGGCCACCGGGCTGATTCCCATGAAGCAATCCACAGGGTCCCTCCACTCCCGCTTCTGCCCGGGCCGGGAGGGAGAAGCCAGTGAAGAGGCAGGAGGGAGGGAGGCAGGTGTGGACTCCTCCAGCAACTGCTGCTGCAGCACACCCCCAGGTCCCCAAGGGGCCAGGGCCCTCTCCCTCTGCCCTTCCCTCTGGGCTGCCTGGTTCCTGGGCTGCCTGCTCCCTGCTGAAGCTGCCCAGGACACTTCCCACCTGTGTAAAGTCCCCTGAGTCCCTCCATCCAGCCATCCTGTCACCAGCACCTCCAAGCCATTTCTTCCTGCAGCCTCACTTTCTAAACTACAAGATTCTGCTGTCCCACCATCGGGGCTCTCCTCTCAAGGGTAAAAGTCCCTGCCTGAATCCGCCTCCAGGGTGACTAGAAAACATGGCTGTGCATGTGATCGGCCCCAGCAAGCACACCTCCCCATTCTTGGGGCCACTCCACCCTCACCTTCTGGACAATGGTGGCGGTGAGGGTGCATGAGGGCCTCCTGGAGTGGGAGAGTGAATCCTGCCCCCACCCTGACTGACCAGGTCACTTGGAGACAGTCACTTCATCTATGCAAGCTTCTGTTTCCTGTCTGAAGATGCAACACTCCCCTCCTCAGGTTATGGCAGGCCTGTTGAATGGAAGAGACATACAGCCCTCACATGGGGCCAGGACAAAGGGCAGAGTCATTAAATGTGGGCAATTATAATGCTCATCACTACCCTGTTTATAGCTCATTCTAGTTCAGGTCCCTGGCTGCCATGTTCCTATGACTCCAGCTTCCCTCCATCCTGACTGCCCTTGGCTGCCATGTTCCCACGGCCCCAGCTTCCCTCCATCCTGACTGCCCTTGACTGCCATGTTCCCGTGGCCCAAGCTTCCCTCCATCCTGACTGCCCTTGACTGCCATGTTCCCGTGGCCCAAGCTTCCCTCCATCCTGACTGCCCTTGGCTGCCATGTTCCCATGGCCCAAGCTTCCCTTCATCCTGACTGCAATCTGCTGCAGGTTCATCTGACTCCTAAACCAGAGATGAGTTACTTGAGGGGATAAACTATCACCTTTCTCTCTTCCTCTCTCCGCCGTGCCTGGTCAAGTCTGTGGGAAAGTAGGCCTTCAGTATACATCGGCTAGCAAAGGAAGAAATGTGGAGGGAACCTGCCTGTGCTTGGCCACGGGAGCTCACTACCCCTTAAATATCCAACCCCTTCATCAATGCGATGTAATGTTGTAATGTGTTGCCTTCATACCAGATAGTGACGGAGCCACCATCCTTGGTAGATGAGATTGCAGCTCCTGTAGGCCCTGACCAGGTATGTGGCCCCCTCAGAATCCCACCTGAAGGCTTATCTCCTGGCTGTATACAAGAAACAGGAAGGTGTTCACTGCTGAGAACCCATAAGGCGACATTAATGAGGTCATAAAATTCCCCCAGAGCAAGCAGTTGGTCATGTTAGTCAGCTTTCTGTTCCTATAACAAATACTTGACATAAATCAATTTTGGTTCATAGTTTCAAAGGCTTCAGTACATAGTCACCTGGCCCAAAAAAAAAAAAGAGAGAGAGAGAGAGAGAGAGAGAGAGAGAGAGGAGGGGCTGAGGTCCCCATATCCCCTTCAAGGGCACCCCAATGACCTCACTTCCTCCCACTAGGCTCCACCTCTTGAAGGTGCACCACCTCCCAGTAGTGCCACTGGGTGGACCAAGCCTTCAGCACATGAACCTCTGGGGGACACACAGTGGCATGTACTCTTTGGAGAGATGAAGACAAAAGTGCGGAGTGGTCAGGTGACTTCTATGGGCTGGGCAGTTCAGTGGCAGAGGTAGGATTTAAAGCCAGGTCTGAGAGCCCCAGAACCCATGCTCTTCCCACTGAGCATGCATGTGGGAGATGGGAGGTGGGAGCTGGGTGTGGGTGAGGAGAATGACTGCAGTGGCTTCTCCCCTCCATCTCCTTTCTATTACAAGGATGCCCATCATTGGAGGCTGATCTCATGTTAAGATCCTCATCTCATTTACATCTGCAAAGACCCCTGTTCCAAATAATGTTGCGATCTGATGCTCCAGGTGGCTGTGTTTTTCAAAGAGGTCATTATTCAACCCACTACCCAGATTTTGTTTCCTCTCTCCCCACTCCAAGCCTGGATGACAGCAACTGGTGGCCTGCCAAGGCCTTACAGTTTTTTAACCCATTCATGTTAGACATTATGCACTTGGTGGGGGAAGCGAGGTGATGTGACTTGCTCAATGTCATGCAGGACCTAAAGGCCCTGGGCTTTAGAAAACACTTCCAGAATTTCCTAAGACACACCAATTCCCATTTGTGTGGAGAACCACCTCTGTTTTGACGTGGTTCAAGAGGTCTGTCTTCCTCATGGAGACTGCTTTCAGATTTCTTTCTCACCTGGCATGCCTGTTGGTCCTTCAGGGTCAACGTGAAGTTCCCTCCCGGTCCTCCATGGCCTCTCACTCCTTCAACTCGCCTGCCCCATTAAGCCTGGCCGCTCAGGTTGTTCCTCTTGTCTGTTGATGTACTTGTCTTGCCCAGAACTTTGTGGACTCTTTGTGGTCATGCACCTGTGCCTGATCCATCCCTGGGTCCTTCCTACTGTGTCAGTCAGGCGTGACACCTTGTAGGGCCTTGTCACACCCTAAGGCCACACCAATAACCAAACCCCAGTTTCTCTGCCATTTGCAACATGATTGATGTTTCAGAGGGAAGGGAAAATAAGAGGGGACATCTGTGGTCAAGTTGGTATGAACCACAGAACAAGCTGAAACCCCTCATTTTCCATGGAAACAACCAGAGGCCTTGGGGGGAGTGTCTTGCCCAGGGTCATAAAAGAAGGTGGTGACATGGCAAGAAATGCCACCAGTGTTGGAGTCCCAGTTCCCACTCCGCCTCCCTGCTTGAGAGGAGAGGGTGAGACACCAGGGGGGAAGGGTGGTGGGTGCAAACCAGGCGTGATGCCTCCTCCCGGGAACATTGTTTAATCGGGCCGAAATTTCCCAGCAGGCTCAAGGCCATCTCTAAAGCTCCCACCAGGGTTAATTAAGAGATTTCTCAGCACTAACTGGACCAGGCTCTGCTGAGAGCTGAGCAGCCCTGGGCCTCACCGACAAACAGCACGACCCACCAGTGCTGTCTGCTCTCCTCAAAGGGCTGTGCCTTCGTAAGGGGTTAGGAGAAGTCAGGTATCACTGGGGAAGAAGGCCAGATACCACTCTTTGGAAAAAAGGGACAGACTTGGCCCAGGGCCGAGAATCAAGGGCCACATGGGGTGAACTAGAGAAAGGGGGCAGGGGTGATCTCAAAGCAGGAGCCATGAGCAGGCCACAGCAGGTGTGGCCGAGAGCAGGCAAGGAAGGCAGGTTGGGTGGCAGGCTCTTGGGCCATGCCAAAAAATTTGTGCTGAACCTTAAATCACCAAACCACCAAGGGGGCTTAAGCAGGAGGTGTGATCAGGTTTCTTTCTACGAATCGTTGAGCAGAGTTGTATCATGAGAACAGGAGCAAAGTTGGAAGAGTCCATGAGACTGCCCTTGCTTCTGACGCCCCTCTTAGCTTCTGTAACGTGCTACAAGCACTCTCAGGGGACTTGGAGAACTGTCATGTTCATGACCACAGTTGATTACAGAGAAAGAGTTCATTAAAATCAACCAAAGGAAGAGGAACATGGGGCAGGGCCTGGGGAAGTTCCAAATGTGGATTTTCTGACTGTCCTCTCGCCGGGGAGTTGTGGACAGCACCACTTTCCTGGTGCCAATATGTGACAATATACCTGGAATACCACCAGCTGATGAAGTTCACCCAAGCCTGGATATCCTGAGTCTTTTTCTCCATATTTTTTATTGGTTCATTATAGTCGTATGTAATGGTGGGGTTCCTTGTTACATATCCTTACCGCCTGAGTCTTTTCTGGGACTGAATCTCATAAACTTGGTTGACCACATGCCTGGCTGACCTCAGTCCCCAGCACCCCCAGAGGCCAAGTTGGGTCAAGTCAATACCATGTGACCCAAAACCCTCACCCTGAGTCACCTTGCTGGCCTGGCTCAAAGCCCACAGGCAAGAGAAGCACTCCTATGAAGTACGGAGATCCAGGGTCTCCGATGGCTTCTCCAAGGTGCTGCAATAAAGCCAGACCTTTCTTTAAGCAAGGACAATTGATTTATTACCAGGCATGGACGGGAGAGGTGATGGGGTAGGTGGAGACACCACAGGGGAGGTCATTCCATCCTAATAAAAGACAGAAATGGAAAACCAGGATAGTGAGGGGATCCTGAGGGAGACCCAAGAATGGACCGATTGGTTTTACTGGAGATGAAGACCTTTGGGGGTCTTTCCCTCCAACCAAGACAGAGGAACGGGACTGGATCTACTATGCTGCCTCAAACAACCAACGTAACAGGGAGATGTTATTTTGTGATACATATTTGTATCCCCAGACTTTTTGAGATACCAATCATCAGGCAAGAGACCATGGTCCCAGTGAGATGGGAAGAGAGGAAGTGGGCTTTACAAACATCTGGGTGACTGCCCCCAAGCTTTCAGAGAGAGTTGCAGAGATGGAGCTGAGGGAAAGCAGGACAAAGGGGACAGTGAAAAAGCAGAGCACAGAGAAGAGAGAAAGAGCCACTCCAGAGAGCTGAGAAGGCACCCGCTAAGAAACCACCCAGTGGGATTCAAGGGAAGCGGGACTGGCACTCACCCAGGCCAGGAGCAGTCCTGTTCCCACCCACCTGGCTGGAGGGACTCGTAATCCATCAGCACTTCCTCGGGCAGTCAGAAAAGGTTTGGGTTCAGCAAAGGAAAATATTGTGCCTTAGACGGAACATGACTCTTGTCCTACCTATCAAAACTTAAAAGCAAGATTTGGAAAGATCAGACTATGTTCACATCAATTAATTACGCTACTGAACCTAGTCAAGGATATAAAAAGTTACGCATACAAAGAAGCAGAGGAGTGTGACCAACCAAAAGCTAAAATAGAACTTTCAGTAAATGCAAACTCTAATGCCAAAGAAGGAAATGTCCTACATTGTTCTAACAATAAGATTAGACACTAAAAAGGAAAAAATAAATGAATCTGAAAACATGAAAGAGAATTTATCAAAAATGAAGCACGGAGAGAAAAAAAAGTCAATGAGTGAAGCACCACTGAGTCGTGACAACTTTGAGGAGCCTATGGGTGGAGTCCCAAGAGATGAGAAGAGAGAGGTTGGAAAAAATATCTGCCAAAACATTGGCTGAAGTGTTTTCCAGGCTGGATGAGAACTCTAAAGCCACAGATCCAAGGGAATCAATTGCACCCCAAGCACAAGAAACAGGCATGAAACTGCTTGTCATGGGTGGCTCAGAATCGATGGCGATCAAGAGAAATCTTGAAGCGGTAAGAGAAAAAGCTCATGTTACAGGTGGAGGCCTAAAGATGAGGCTGATCCCACATTTCTGTCAGAGACAACGCAGGCTTGAAGACGGGGAGCCACATCCTAAAAATGCTAGAAAGAAAAATGACCTGCCACCCTCAAGTTCTGTAACCAGCAAAACTGTCTTTCAAGACAAAGAAAGAATAATAATTTGGCAGACACACAACAGCTGAAAGCAGGCTTCCCTACAACAACTGGTGGAGTGAGTCCCTGAGACAGAAGGAGGACTATGTCACTTGTCAGTATGGATTCAAACAAATAACAGAGAGCAACAGGAATGGTAAATACCTGGAAAATGGACGATGCTTTTCTTATTATTAAAAACTATTTTTAAATAGATCATAATTTAAACAAATATAATAGCAATGTAATATGGGGTCTAGAACATGAAAAATAAAATAGAGAACAATGGAAGTACAAAGGTTCCGGAGGTAAGAAAAGTAAGTACCCTCTTGTAAAGTGCTTGAACCCCAAGGGAAAAGTGTCCCTATAAGGTAGACTTAAGCTTCCGAAAACACTATTTATTATAAAATAGAGAGTTACAGCTAATACTCCAACACAGGAGATAAAATACAATCACACACACAAAAAAACACAACTGATCCAAAATAAGGCAGAATAAAAGGAAAAGAGGAACAGCAGATTGGACAAGTAGAAAATAAAAGGGAAACATGATAAATTTAAACCAAACTTTATCAATCATTCTATCTGATATAAACAGTCTATGACCAATTGGATGACGGAAACCCTGATACAATTAACGATGCTGGAAAAACAACTTCAATCCGCACCTCACACCACACACAAAAATTAACTCAAAATGGATCGTGAACCTGAATGCAAAACCTAAGCTTCAAATCTTGTGGAAGAAAATGTCGGGAGAAGTTTTCACACCTGATTTTTCTACCTCCGGACATTTCCTCAGGCCGTCTCTCTACCTGGATTAGTCGCTCCTCAACTCTATGCAGGAATAGTAGCCACACAAATAATTATTCTTCTTCGGGGCCCAGAAGCAAGGTCTCTTCACCTTCCCTGAACATTTCAGGCAGGATTCATCTCCCTGGTTTTGAAATGTGCTCGTCTGCCTGGTTTCTTGGCATTTCCTCCTGACTCTCTAGAGTCCCTGGCACAGACGTCTACACCCTAATTGTTCCATAACCAGCGAGGCCGTGAAGGCGAAGGGCAGGTCTGACTTATGCGCTCATCCCTCCAGTGCCCAACAAGGAAGGTGGCATGCGGAGGCCATGACTGACATTTACCAGACTCACCACATTCCAGGGCACCATGAGGGGCAGCCTGGCCTGTGTGCCCTGCTGCTGGGATTAGAGAGCTGGAAAGAAGTGACCGTGCGGCAGGGCACTGCCTAGATCATCATCGCAAATGTGAGCCAGCAATCCCACCGTTGACCGGCGAGTTCGGTTAATGGTTCCGTGTGCTATGAGCACACGCGGCCAGTTCGAGGCCTCCGCCCCACGGCTCTAGGTCAACACCATCGCCTCCTCACTCAGGAGCTGCCTGGTCAGGGTCATGGTATTTTAAACTCTCCTTCTATTTGTCACTATTGTGTCACTGAAATGAGATGATGGCATCATTTTAGCATTCCTACTCCCCCCAAATATTATTATAAATTTATGTCCACAGAGATTTTTTTTTTTTAAAGGCTGCCTTTCAGGGACAGGGAGAATTTCCCCAAGTGAGGCAGCACCCAAGGAGGCCAGTCCTCGCTTTCAACCAGATGCCGAGGATCAGAAAGGAAGGCCTGAGGCCTAGAACTGGTGTCAAAGCTTTTGCCCTTGAATGTGCCAGGCTCTGAACCCGGGAAACGCACAGTCAGCCCAGGTGCTGTGACCACACAGAGGGAGGCACCTAACTCAGACCTAAGGGAAAGAGGGAAGGCTTCCTGGAAGAAGAGGCTGCAAGCAGAAGCTGAAGGAAGGCTATCAGGTGACCAGAAACAGGGGAACCCTGCCGAGTGTTTGAGCCAAATCCCAGATGGAGGGAGCAGAAAGCTCGTCCCAGCCTTCGCAGGGAGGCAGGGACTGGAACCAAGGGTGGAGGGAACCGAAAGGAGGCATCTAGAGAGGAGGCTGCAGGAGCTGATGGCCCATAGGCCAGGGCTCAGCGCCTCCCTTTACCGTGAACTCAAGAGAATTCACAGGATGGGGCCTCTGATTGGCTGCCCTTCATGGGAGGGCCAACTGCAGGGCCATCTCCAGGGATGGGGAGGCCATCGTGAAGGGTAATGTCGGCAGAAGTGCCAGACAAAATATCCTCAGAGAAACATGATAAATTAGAAACTGGGATAAATACTGAAATACCTGGTCACTGGGTGCTGTGACGGCCTGGAGAGGTCAGGAAGGACTTCCCAGAGAGGTGATGGTAGACAGGGACCAAAGGGAAAAGAGGAGCAGATGAGAATCAAGAAAGGTTTCCACGCACCTGCCAAGATGCTTCTAGAACCCTCATAGCCGTGAATATCTAGCTCCTCCTAGGTGTTTATCTTTCTGGGGGACAAAAAATGCCTACTTGATTTCCCCACTAAGTCTCAAGCTCCAGTGTCTGGGGGCGGAGGGCATTGTGGATTTTGTTAGATGTTTCTTCCATCTCTGGTTTCTTCTCATTTTCTGGGGCTTGGTGGGTACTCAGTGGGTGGGGATGCTCATCCTCATAGATGCCTCCAGCGTCCCCATGGCTCTGGGAGGTTGGAGCTGGAGGCTGCTCTGTTGGGGGCGCTGGCCTGTTCTCAGCACAGTGCTCAGCACCATGCCTTTGTCACCTCTGAGACACATGCAGGGTACACACACACACACACTCTTACACAGTGTGACGCCAAAACCATCTCCAGATATGTCCAATGTCCCCTGCGGGGACCCTGCTCCCAGCTGAAAGCCACTGGACTTATCTAATGCAAGCTTTTCCTTCTGCTGGCAGGGAGGTGGAGGTAGAGAGTCCCTGGGGGCAGGGCTTTCTCCTGCCCCCTAGAGCACTTCAGGGGACAAGTCAACAGCCCAGAGAGAGGTGAAAGTTGAGCAAGAAGAAAGGAAGTGAGCAGGAGGCTCTTATCTCCCCCTCTTGCCAGCGCCGACCTTTCCTCCAGGTAGAGATTCTCATCTTGTTACCCAGAAGGGAAGTGGTTCACCCAGCGGTGCCTTCACTCCCAGCCAGTCGGGAAGGCGTGGCCCTCTCAGGCCCCAGGACTGGGTGGCAATGCTGAGGGTCACCCCAGTGCCCACGTCTAGGGGGCAGGAGGGAAGCCCTGGCCCAGCCTCTGAAGCCAGCCAATGCTGCAAGGAAGCAGGAAGCTTGGTGAGGTTTCTCAGGCAGGGATTTTCCAGAGCAGGAGAGAAGCCATGGTGTCCTGATGAGATGTGGGGCCGGTTTATGCAGGTTTGGGTTCTGGCTCTGCCACCTGCTACCAGTGTACGGTTGTCTGAATTATTCAGCCTCAGGGAGCCTCTTTCCTCACCCATAAAGGAAGCAGCTTTAAGAAGTCTAGCACACACCCCGTGAGCCACTGTGCGGAGTCCTGAGCACAGGGTGCCAGGCACAGCAGGGGCGTGTGTGCCACTGTTTCTGTCCTTGCCTGTGCACACACACTGGTCAAGAAGGTGGCTCTTCCCTGGAGGATCTACAACGGTAAGAAAGGTAAAGGGGCAGTGTGACATCTGGACCTGGGATGACTGGGGAGGAGAAGCCCAAGCTGCCACATCACCTGCCTTCTAACTCTGGTCTGCTCATTCCTGAAAGCCCTCCTTCAATGGACCATTGCTCCCAGACTCACCTGTTGAAATCCTAATCCATGCACGATGGCAGTGGGAGGTGGGAGCTCTTAGGAGGGGTCTCTGTACTCGGAGATGGAATTCAAGGGACCCCATGAAGACCCTCACCCTTTCTATATGTGAGGACACAGAGGGCTGCTCTCTGGGAACCAGGCCCTCCCCAGACACCCAATCTCCCAGCCCCATGATCCTGGACGTATCAGCCTCCAGACTGTGAGAAATAAATTTCTGTTGTTTATAAACCACCCAGGCTGTGGTATTGTCTTACAGCAGCTGGAACGGACTCAGATGCATCCCGTATTTTCTTGTCAAAGCCATACTAAGGGTTAAATTAGATCGACGCATTCTTAACGATCTTTACTGTAACCCACAATGAGAAATGCATTACATGGTACAGCAAAACCAAGTGCACACAGGTAATTGAACTAAAAATTTCACAAAATAATTTGTACCCTTATTATATGCAGTGCACTCTGATACATTCAATTCTCTTTGAATTGACTTTTTGCAACCCACTAAATGATCTTATGATCCACCCATGAGTCATCATGACCTTCCATTAGAAAAATACTGAATTTCAGAATAAGTGGGAGAGTGATTGGTAAAAGCGTGGAGTGATAGTCAGGCATGACTTTTTAATTAGCATTATAAGTAACATTTCAGCTAAATGTTACTGCCTAACAAATAATCCTAAAATCTAGATCTGTAAGCCAACCATTAACCCTCACAGCAAGAGGGTTGAGTGGGCTCAGCTTTTCTCCAGGGTTCAGCCAGAGCTGCACTCATCTGGAAGTTCAACTGGCTGCACATCCAAGATGGCGTACCCAGATGGACTCCAGTCAATGCTGGCCGTCAACTGAATTGTCTACATATGGCCTCTCCATGTGGCTTGCATTCCCCACAATATGGTGGCTGGGTGCACAGTCACCGTGAATCAACAACGAACGCTCCAAGAAACCAAAAGCACAGTTGCCAGGTCACTAGGGGTCATGCCTGGAAATGGCACAGTGTCATTTCTGCCACAGCCCATTGGTCAAAGCAGGTCACATTGCAGAGATCACAAGGACACATTGCAGAAATGCTGGTGGAAAGGGAAACATGGCTGCATCCATCTTTGGAAAATTCAATCTACTGTCATTGGTGACAGGGTAAGTCTTTCTCAATCCCAGCGTGCTCTAAAGTGGGTCATTTCATCCACCACCCTCTCAGTTTTCTCCTCACTAGAACAAAGTTGATTAAATGGGTCAGAAGACCTTCCCACTTTGAAGTTTCACATTCCAGCTAAAGTTTAGAGGCATGTGGTAACCCTCTAACATTTTGTGCACTTGGCAGTGGGTAAAATCAGCCCCTCTAACTCACCTGGATCCTTGATTTGGATTCTTGATAAAGCCCTGAAATCTCCCCATCAGTTTTAGAATCAGAAAAGTCAACCTCTTTCTCCTCTTACTAGGCTGGCAAAGTCATCCTGACAAAATCTTTGTGGACTCCACTGACTCTTCACTCCCAGAGCTAGAGAGGCATGCACACGGTTCTCCTTGGAGGTCCCCATCTGGTCAACCGTCACCCAGTGAACACTTGCAACAAGCCGGGTAGCTCTTTCTCACATCTGGCTTGCACCAGCCACCCAGGAAAGAAACAAAACCTCCTAGGCTCTCATGAAGCGTCCTTTTGTCAGGCTCAGGTAGAAAAGGATTGCAGCAACAACAACCACGAAAAAGACGTATCTCCAGACTTCAAGATCAATTACAAATATAAACCAGAATGACTGCTTTCAGAGTGAATCGTATTTCTTGGCCACTATATCAAGAAGCTATAGGCACTTAGAGCATTGGAAGCTGTTGTCTTTCTCCTTGGATACGATCACTCATCCTTCTTGCCTTCTTTCTTTTTTTTCCTGGGGATGCAACTACTTACCTGGCACATAAAATACTCATATGATGATGCCCAGGCTTTAGAGATTTACATGAGAATCAGCAAACCTTATTTTAGCCCAATGCAGAGAACATGCAATGCATGGAGGGAACTTGGGGCTTATTCCCCAGACAAGTCATTTTTTTCCTCCCTCAAAGAAAAATCCAATATCCTGAGATCAGATGCATATTGAAGCTTTGGTGGAAAAGAACCAGACAGGGGCTGGATTAACCTGTTCAAATCGGCCTCCCCGACCCTGCAAGATGATCCGCAAGGCTAAAGGGAGTGCTCACTCCTGTGAAAGACACACAGCATCCTGGCTGGGTTAGCTCCCCTTCTCGTCTCCTAGCCTAGCATCCCTGAGGAATGCAACAGTGTCCCGGATACAGAACCCACCTGCACCCCAGACCCCCAGGCCCCTCAGGCCTGGGGCAGACAGGACAGTGGGTTCCACAGTTACCAAGGGGAGGACAATGGCCAGCAGGCTGCAAAGCATCTATACTGACGTTTCTTGCTCACCGAAGGAAACATGCTCAGCAAAGCTCTTCCGCATCGTTGGGAAGATAGCTCGTGCATTTGAGGACATCTCTGCCCCCTTTTTCAGACATCAGTCTTGAAATCAAGCAGGTACTCTTTACCAAGACAAAGACCCTAACAAGGCTGTTCCATCTGATGGGAGTCCCCAGTGACCTCACCTTGCCTGTGTGAGAGTCGGCCTCTTGGTTCTCCCCTAGATGATGCACCCCCAGCCCAGGCCTCATGATAAAAGGACGGCCACCCTCACTGGTGTCCCTCACCCCGGAGAAACGCCATCACTGGAGCCATCCAGGTGCCCAGGGAGTTGCCCTTCCCTTCCTTTCATGGTACATCTGTTTCATCCTGCCCAACACCAGGGGTTTCATGAGAAAAGAACAAACCAAGCCAGAGGAAGGTCAGCGTGGCCTGGGTCCAGCCACTTCCTTCAATTCTCAATCTGTTCTCCTTGAGATGATCCTCACAGTCTGGACTCTGCCAACCAGAGGGCTGCCAAAAGGATCAACCCTAACTGCATTCCAGAAAAAGCGGCCGTTCATGGCCCTCCTGCCACAGGCCCACTGAATCAGACCCTCCCTGGACAGAACCCAGTCATCTGGGTGTCGTCCCCAGGTGCTTCTGAGAGGCAGCCCTGGTCACCATTTAATGCAGCTCTCTTCTGAGAAAACCAAATGGCTTTTGAAAACTGCTAAGTTCCTACAGCTGACACTCTCACATACTCTGAGGAATGACAGCACCGAGGTCCCCTCGCTGTCCTCAAAGGCTGCTACATTCACAAAATTTGGTCCCCGAGGGAACCTCTGGGGGCATCTTGTCCACCCTTCGCTCCAGGCACTGAAGACAAGCCTTGGCAGCCATTACCTGCAGAGGCTCCACCTGTCTCTGCCATCCTCAGTGGAAGCTCAGTGTTGAGCAGGTGACCACGGGCAAGTGAGGGTCCTAAATGGAGGAGCAAAAAGGAGCAAACGCTGATGGAAATGTAATGATTTGGGTGATCTATGCATGAAATCACCGTACAGGATATGGGATGTTGGAGCAGGAGTGTTCACATACCTCTGCATCTGGGGGACTGCTAATGAGGTTACACAGGAAGTTTCCCAGCATTTTCACATCTGGGGGACTGCTAATGAGGTTGCACAGGAAGTTTCGCAGCATTTCGCACTGGGGGACCTGTTTTCACGTTGCACTCTGTGCAAGAGGTGGATCCTTATGACAAACTGGGTTCAAAAGCTCTCTCATCCTTTACTCTGAATAGCACTGCAGAGAGGTAGCACTGTCAGAGATCCAGAGCTAGCATGAGTCAGAGGAAGTCACAAAGTCCCATGGCCACCTCCAGCCCAGGAGCCATCCAGGGAAGCAGAGATTCTGCTATAGCCCTGGAAGATACAGCTGTGAGAAGACATGTGAGCCAAGGAAGGACTTCACAAGAAGAGTCCCGGAGTGAGTTCCTCCTGAGGAAGGGCAGGGCAGGGCAGCAGGAGGCAGAGCAGATCCGGACAGGCAGGGCTCTCCCCACTGGCGACTGATGGCTCTCTCCATCCTCAGTGAGGGAGACAAGAGACCAGGATCAAAGGCTTCTGAGGCTTTGGCAGTGCTCCAAGTGCATAAGCAGGTGTGATGGTGACTCTGGACCATCCCAGGGTGTGGGCTCACCTGTGCTCTGATTCTTTCCATCACCTTCCTCCAAGCCCTTAGCCAGAGAGCCCATTCTCACTGTCCATGCTTGCCCAGGAAGACCCCCTGACCATCAGTGTCAGATTCTGAGTGCCAACATGGGTTACAAAAGATAAGTTGTCTCAAGAAGGCAGCTTTGATCAGACGTAGATCTTTCTGAGTTGCCCAACATAGGTCACAGGATGTGCTGGCTAGAAATGTGTGGTTAGAACCTTGTTCTGGAAATTTCTATAGTATTATAATGAGTTTTCCCTCCTGGTTTGCTTTGGAGCAAGTTTTAAGTCTATTCAATCTTGTAAGGGGGTAAGTCCAGGGTTTCATTTGATGCATCTGTAGACCACAGGAGTGAAATAAGAGAGCTTCCCTCCCATGGGGGCCACACTGCAACACTGACCAAGCACTTTTTCATCAACTGTCTTAAAGTAGGATGAGTGCCACTATTGCGATGTCACTGCTGAGGTGAATCCCTGGGACTCAGGGACACTTCATGCTGTTTGCCATCTCAGAGCTGATGGCAATCAGGCAAGGATTTTGACACAGGTCTTCCTTCCCCCCAAGGTGTGCATGTGCATAAGGACAGCAGCCACCAAGGGAACTTAACGCTAAGTGAGGCACCAGGCCAAGTGTCCCTGAAACAATGGATTCAACTCTCACAACTCGTGGATGCAAAGCTACCATGACTTCCACTTTACAGATGAAGAAATAAAATTCAGCTGACTTCCTCATCTTCCTAAGAACACAGAGTTTGGTCACAGCAGAACCAGGATCTGATCACATCCCTGCCTGACTCCAGGGTTTGTGATGTCCCTGGGCCCCCATCCCAAGCAGTTTCCAAACTATGCTCCAGAAAATTCTAGGGCTCCTTGGCCAGACCCTTAGAGGACCACCTGGACATGGGTGTTCCCAGGGACAACGCCCAAGGAAGGAGCTGTTATGGCAGCTCTGGGCTCCTGCAGTGTATCCCTGGCTGCAGGGAGGGTCCTTGCCAAAGGGCACGTCCCTCACAGGCAGTCCCTGGCCAATGGCTGAGTGAGCAGGAATGTAAAGGCCCTGCCACTGCAGACCAGATGAGCACTACGTGGGACCGGTCATCTCAGTCACACGTGCACTGTGCTCAGAGACCATACCTGCATTGGACTTCTCCCTGAGTCCAGTTCAGCTTTCTGACCGTCCCTTACCCAGGTGGGGATCCCCAACAGACACCGTATGCTGAATTCCACATCAGTGTCTACTGGAGAGCACAGCCAACTGGAGCTAATGCCTGGATTGGTCCAAGGGAGCAGGTGGTAAGATGGGTTTGGGAAGTTGGTCGCTCCCTCTGACTAACAGTAAGAATCTGTGCCTAGAAATGGGCAGGTCAGAGACAGCTCCTG
Organism: Glaucomys volans; assembly: GCA_020662805.1. NCBI lineage: Eukaryota > Metazoa > Chordata > Mammalia > Rodentia > Sciuridae > Glaucomys > Glaucomys volans. Next base: position 24,558 of record JAJEJO010003199.1, on the reverse strand, counting down.
GCAGAAGGTGGTGGACTGGCTGGTAACCCCTCCCTGGTGGTGGATGGGCTCATGCAGACTTGTTCCATGCAGGGAGTGCACTGGATGGTGGGGTTCTCAGGTGTTGGGGAAAAAAGACCAACCAGGACAGGAGGCTGAATGGCCCCGCTAAGCATCATGGATACCAAGAGGAACATAATCTGAACACCGTAGACGACTTTCAGTGGCTGTTGAAAGCCAGAGATGAAGCCAAGTTCCTCCCTGCAGGCTCACAAGCAGACTCTCATCTTCTGCATCAAGAACACAGGCAAAGTTGAGGCCCAGACCAGGACATGGTAGTCAGAAAGACCAGCTCCAGGAAAGACTGCTCCCCAGCCAGAGCAGGTCTATCATCTGGGGTCAGGACTTTGCTGGGAAAGAGTGGGAGCCTGATGCTTGGGCCATTGAAGTCTGGGCTCCTCCAGTCCCTCTGAGCCTGAGCATGGGACCCACCTCACCCACCCTCTCTTGTCTGAATAAAATGCACACTTTTTTGTTACAAGAACAAAATGTGCCCTTCACACATCTCCTGACCACCAGGCCTGCCACTAGGGTTGGGCTTCAACGCAGCTCAGCTGGGGACATGCTGAGCCTGATAAAGTAGGAACAGAACTGTATCCCAAAGAAGCTATGAAACCCAACCAGCATGTCCCACCCGGAGCTGTCAGAAGGGCAGGCCTGGGGCTGCTTTCCAGGGGGCCTGTGTGTAACAGCAGATTGGAAGAGCTTATTGATTTGGGGACTCTCTACCAAAGTACAGGACTTAAGCCCCTAGCAAGGAGCCCAGGAGATGGTGCAGACTCCATCCCATGGCTCCTGGGAGTCTTGACCAAGTGATGTCTACACTGATTAAAGCTGAAACTTCAGGATTGCCACAGCAGCCAGAGAAGCAGGACTCCACAGCTCAGGGAAGGGGAACACTGATGTGGACACACCATGATAGGCCAGAAGGCTGACAGATTATCACATCCCAGGGAAGGGGCAGAGGACACATTTACCAGGATCTTACATAAGAGGCTGGTGGGAAGGCACTGCCTCCTCATCTGACTGGTGGTAGGGAAGCAGCATGCTCATCCAGCTGGGGGTAGGGAAGGTTGCTGTGGAAGGGGACTCCCTGGAAGCAATGGGGAGGACAGGTGTCCTTGAACTGGCCAATGGCACCTCCATCACCACCAGAAGCCAGGTGGATACAATTACTGTAGAAAGTGGCAAGGGAGGAGTGGGCAGCCATATGCATTGAGAGCTTTGTTCTAGAATTCTGGTAGCTCCACTGCCTTTTGACTTAAGGTTGCCCACAGGGGGTGCCGCCATATTTCTCTCTTCCAGCAACGATGCATTGCGTGGGGGGCCAGATAAGTAAGCAGTAGCCAGCGAGTCCCTGCTCACCTTAGTAATACGTGCACCCAAGATTAGCACAGGACCAGTGGCCGGGGCACCGCAGGACCACGCTTTCAAAGTCAAATGAAGAGTGTCCCATGCCTGTAGGCCTCTGAGTTCGGAGGCCACAATTCGCCCCACTCAGATCACACAGTCACCAGGCTGCAGTGTAAGCTAGCTGCCACTTGAGCCAGAAGATGGGTCGGTCTTAAACACACAGAACACGCAGCAAGAGAATCGCAATGCAGGAGGCCCTGGGGCCGCAGCCCAGTCACGACATCCAGAGCAGAGACCTAGGCACCTTTTGAAAAATAACTGTGGCTGTGACACTGGGCCTGATGGGCACAGAACCCTGGGCAGAGACTAGTTGATGACCGTGTGTCCAGAACTGCCCAGGTTGAGCAGGGGCAGCAGCTGCCCTCATGAAACTGCCCAAGAGGGCTGCCTAGCCCTCCCGTGGTGCCTGGCTGTGCCCAGCTCACTCCTGCAGCTTAGTGAGGCTGTTTGGGGAACCCCTTACAAATCCTCCATGAGCCAGAGCTTCGGGTATCACAATGGATCATCCACATTGTGTAGAAAGAACAGTGACACCAGGTCTGGACCAGTGGCAGAGCTGGACAGAGCTAGCAGAGAGAACTCAGGGGAAAGGTTTGGGTAGAGGTGAGCAGGGGACACGGCAGAGGCACAGGGTGGGAGGTTTTTGTGACACTTGTCAATCTTTAAAAAACAGAGAGAGAAATTCTCCAAAGACCATGACACTGATCTGGGGACAGCAGAGCACTACGGTGGGGACACATGGGTCCCAAAGCTCTGGCGTTCTCCAGGAGGCTGCGGCAGGAGCAGGCTTTAAGGCACAATGGGAAGGATTGCATCAGGAATTTTGAACCACGATCCTCGGCCTGGGTGATCAATAGCGTGAGTGGCGTCCGTCCAGGCTGTACAGGCAGCTGCTGGGCAGATGTTCTCCAGGAAGTGCTCTCCTACGGCTGCGGTGGCTCCATGCAGGGCGCCATTCTAGCAGTCCCTGTGACAGTCCCTACCCACAGTCGGGTTTAGAACCCTTCCTCCTTCAGATCCTGGCACTTTGCTCTTTTTCCTGAGAGTTGGCACAAGTGACTCCATTTTTCTTCTGACAAATTTCACACATGCCCACCACAAAGCCCCCGGCCAGCAGCTCCCGTGGAGTGCTGACAGTGGAGCAACCGAGGTGCACGTGGGTCCTCAGGGCTTCCTCCCTGGATGCTCCTCCCCAGCTACGACTATCAGGGGGTACACGCAACAGCCCAGCCTGAGAAGGTCCCACTGACCAAGGCCTCAGCCCTCCTGTGTCACCAGGTGACCAGCTGAGAGCAACAGTTTCCAGGTGAGAGCATGGAGCTGGACCAGGAGCCTCAGCGGCAGTCCTGACCAGCAGCAGTGGCCAACACTCATCCACTAACCCTGCTCTTCTGATCCCCCAGGAAGATGGCAACCAGAACCCAAGGGTCCACCAGAGGGGCGCTGCAGCAGCAGAGTGGACGCCGAGCTGGTACGGAGAGCGCCCTGTGAGTGCCCCATAAACAAAGATGAGCAGGCCCAACGGCCAGCAGCCTCCAGCTGTCACCCCTCTGTGCAGCCTCAAGCAGCCCCTTCCTTCCAGGGCAGCCCCAGCCAGCGCTGACAAGCCACAGTGTGGGGACTGGTCTCCAGGGGACAAGGCCGATGGGCCAAGTACCCCCTCCCCACGTGTGGCTGGGGCTGTGTTGGCCTCAGTCGCAGTGGACTGCTTCCTCTGCTCTGCTTCATCTTCTTCTGCCTCCCACCATCCTTTCCCCTCGTGAGCACCTGCCTGTCAGGCTCCACCGAGGCATCTGCTTCCAGAGAGGCCAGCCTGCAGCTGCCCTGGGCACAGGGGCCAGCACTCCACCTGGGTCGGTCAGCTTCCCATTACCGCTCCAACACCCGAGGAAGTCAGCTTAAAAAGGCAAAAGGGGGCGCTGGGGTTGTGGCTCAGTGGCAGAGCGCTTGCCTAGCCTGTGTGAGGAACTGGGTTCAATTCTCAGCACTGCATATAAATAAACGAATAAAATAAAGGCATGCTATCCCTCGACAACTACAAAAACAATTTTTTTAAAGAGGAAAGGGCTCCTCTGGCTCACAGTTTGGGAGCTGTCGGCCCGTGACCCATGGGTCTTGTTGCTCTGGGCCTGTAGCAAGCGGCACAGGGCAGCGGGTGCAGCAGAACCTCACCTTGTGGCAGCCAAGAAGAGAGAGAGAGGAAGAGGAAGGGTGGGGGCCCAGGCCCCGCCTCAAGGGCACTGACCCTGATCCCTCGGAATGGAAGTTCGCCCACTCGGCCCGCCTCTTAGAGGCTGCAGCTCCTCCCAATAGCATCTTGCTGCGGACCAAGCCGTTAGTGTCTGAGGCTTTGGAGGACACCCAGGTACAAGCCTTTGGGGGACACTCCAGGTCCAAACTGACCACACCCAAGCTGCCAGGCCTTCCCAGTCTTAGATTTTGAAATGCCACATGAAATGCATTTTTAAAGGGAACCCCATGCTGAACCCCAGACTGTACCATCTCCCTGCACGGCCCTGTCCCTGATGGCAGGGTCCCCAAGGAGCTGAGAAGAAACAAGAGGAGGAAGGAAGCCACTCCAAAGAACACCCTCCAAGGCACTCTGGCTGCCCAACCTCCTGTCACGAAAGGGGCATGTCCATGTGTACAGAATGCACACGACACACACGCTCCACCTCATGGGTGAGGCCCGTCGTGGGAGCCCGTGGTGTTTGCCCAGTGATGTGTGCTGAGCGGGCAGGTGGCTCGTGCAGAAGCACCGGGAGCCGATGGAGCAACGTTGAGTTTTGGCGCTCATGTGTGTAGAAGAGTCCCGAACTCAGGTGAAATGACTCCTGTCACTTCATTCTTCTCTTTCAAAATTACCTTAACTATTCTAATTCCTTCCCCTTTCCATGTGAATTCTAGAGTCTGAAATTCGGCTGCACTTTGACCCATCTGAGGTGCACGCCTTGCACGGGTTTGGTCTCTGCACACCCACTCCTAGGTGTCTGCTCCTTCAGGCCCTCTCTGATCTCTTGCATCCAGAGTTCTCAGCACTTAGGTTCTGTTGGATCCGTATCTGAGTTATTTCTGAGCATTAACAAGTGGTCCTGTATTTATAATTAATGGCAT
>JAJEJO010003199.1:0-19982 GCA_020662805.1 Glaucomys volans | reverse complement strand
TAATGGCATAACAAATAGAATAGCTTCTTCCATTTATAATAACAGTAGAGCGTTTCCAATTTAAACAAATTTCTATAGAAAAATGTGAATTGATTAAATCAACATGAAGTGAAGAGCAGTGGACTCTGCCCAGGCAGGACCTGAGCGGCCGTCTGCGACGCACCCTGCCCGGGGCTGTGTGTACTCACACTACCCTGCCAGGTGGATCTCCTGGCTTCCTAAATGCAGGAGGAAAGCAAGGCTCCCAGGGAGGAAGCAACCTCTTCAAGAGCCAACAGTAAGGCAGAGCTGGGACGTCAGCGCAAGCCTCCTGCCCAGGACTCCTGCAGCCCCAGCTGGCCCCAGACCCAGGAGGAATGTGTCAGTCCAGCTGTGCAGGAGAGGGTGTTGGAGAGGGCCCGCGGGGAGGAGTGCAGGGCAGAGGACTCGCGGCTGTCACCGTGTCATGATGGTACCCGTGCTTCAGAGACGCGGCCCTTGCCCAGGGAGGCAGGCTGTAGGTAGAGACCTGAAACAGAGGCAGCCCACCACCCAGAGGGTCTTCCCAGGTGCGCGCACACACCCAAGCCCCCTGGACAAGCTCACCCAGGCTGCTCTCCGCACTCAGCCACCTTAATAGGTTTTTATGCAAACCGCCTCTTCAGCTTGAAACAGATCTCTCCCTCCCAGGATGCCTCATGACATCACTCCCCTGGGGATCCTGGGAAGATGGCCTTCCATTTGATGAAAGAGGTTAATTCTATGATCTGCCCCTGCTAATGTGGCTGGAGGACACAGACCTCACTCAACAGAGTCGAGAGTGGCCTCTTGCTGCCTGACCATTTTTATAAATCACTTTAAAGGCCTGTAGACCTTTCACTGGGCACCGAGGGACACCACCCCTGGGACGGCAGCTCACCACGCCTTGTCACTCTTTCAGTCACCCCACTCACCACGGGAGCCGTTCAGCTCATTGCCCACGGGGGAAGATGCACAGTTCTGGGACTGGGGCTGGCACCCAGTCCCAGGGTCCCGCACCTGGCTGAAGCGGTCCATCAATGACGTGCCCTGCACACTGACACACACACACAGGCACACACACACACTGTCTCATACACACGTACAGAGACCCACGAGAAGCAGGTCCTAAGGTGGCACAGGCGCAAAGCTCCCGCACCAGCAGAGGGTCTGTAAGCCAGCCTTCGCCCTGAGCTACAGCACGCCTGTGCCCGTCTCTTCCAACTGATGTCTTCTCCCTGGTCCTCTCCTACACAGCAGTCACCCTTACCCAAGGGGACACATCCCAAGACCACAGTGGACGCTGAAAATCATGAGTCACGCCAAACTGCACAGCTGCTCCTCCAAATTCAGGTTCAAAACACAAATTGAAAATCTGCAGAAACAAATTGCATCCGTGCCGAACATGTGCAGGCATTTCCTTGTCACTGTCCTAGACACACCAAGTGACGGCCATTTGCACAAGTGTCCCCACCATATTAGGTCTCACACATAATCTAGAGTACAGGAAGATGTGTAGGACACACCTAAGCACTAGAAGGGACTTAAGCTCCTGCAGGGTCTGCAGGGGTCTCTGGAACCAATTCCCCACGGATTCCAAGGCCAACTGTGTTTTTGCTGTGCCTTCCCCCTATGCACACCTACCCATGACAAAGTCTAATTTATAAATTAGGTAAATAAGCAATTAGCAATCACCAAGGGTACAACAGAATAATGATGACAACACACTGAAACAGAAGTCATGTAAACGTGGCCTCTCTAGCTCAAAAGATTTTATTGTGCATTTACCTTTTCAGTTATTGAAAGCACTTTAAGCTCCCCTTTGGCATAGCTGACTTGCCAGCATCACCACTCCGTGCTTTGAGTTCCTTATTAAGTAGAATAAAGTCAATCAAACACCAGCAGAGGTGACGCGACAATCTAATAACCAAGATGGCAAGTGATGAATGGGAGGTAGTATATACCGTGTGGATGCACTGGGCTAAGGGATGAATCTCAGCCAGTGGGATGGAGCAAGACAGCACTCAATTCCATTATGCTCCTCACGACGGCATGCGATTTAAAACTTAAGGGCTGTTTATTTCTGGATTCGTTCCATTTAATATATTCAGACTGCAATTGACTACGGTTAACTGAAATTGAAAAAAAAAAAATGAAACCCCAGGTAACGTGGAATTGGTTCACCATTCAAGGAAGTGGGAGAAAGGTGTTTGATGAAGTTTGTCCTGGGCCACCCAGATTTCAGGGACAACTCCAATCTGGATTCCTTTCCTTCTTCCTTCCCCTGTTGTCACTCACAAATCTCATGGCTCTCAGGCCAGGTGCTGCCAGGCACAGGTATATGAAAACAGCTCTTGCAATGCCCACATTGTTGTTTAAAATAATGGTTTCGAGATGGATTTGGGATCTTTTTATAACTTGGGCCAGAGCTGGTCCCTGGAGCAGCACTGCAGTTAAGGACTTGACATCCCAAATAAAGTTTGGAAACTGTCACCCCCACAGCCTGACATTTCACGGCCACAGTCACCCCTGAGGCCCTTCGTTGTTGTGGGTGACTGCTTGGCCTTGAAGCATCTGTGGGTTTGGTGTCTGCACGGGACCGTGGAGGAAGGGTCCAGCTGGTTGCTGGGAGCCCGAGCTGGCTCGGGGCACCAATGGGCCCTGAGAGGTGTGAGGTGGGTGCTGGAGCCACAGTGGGAGACTCCCAAGGGGAGCATCCACCTGGGGTGGACTTGGAGAGGACACATGCTGGTCCAGCCCAGGATCCATTGAACGCCTCTCAAGGCCTGGGGCCCACGCTCTCCAGGAAAAGAGGACAGGAAGTGGGCAGAGTAGGGGAGCAGCTTTGCCTCATCACTAACCTTGAGAAGGTATGCTCCACAGTGACCATGACCAGCTCCGTCTCTCCTATGCCCAACGGGCCCTGGAATTAGATGCTGCTGATTTTATTCTTCAAAGAGAGGGAAGGAGGCAGCAGGCAAGCAGGGGAGGTCAGGGGAAGGAGCCCTTCCCTGGAGGGCTCCTCTGTTCCTCAGCCCCTTTTCCTCCCGTTCTTCCAGCTCCCACTGTGGCCCCAGGAGACTCCCTACGGCCCTGCCCCTTCCATAGCAGCAAGGCCCCTCCAGGCACCTGGACCTGCTCAGGGTCCCCGATAGTTCCCTGGCAGCCCCTCTCTTTTGTTCACCCAGGTGTCTCCACTCTAACTTCAGGAGGAGACGGAGGCTCACAGATCCAGCACCTGCCCAGACTCCCGCACTCACAGGCCAGCAAGTTCTCAAAGCCCATTCCTCTCACTTCCCCCAGGGAAGGGCCAGACGAGGGCACTGCTTCTTTTATAGCCCTGATGGGCAGCAGCTCCTCCAGGGGTGTGGGCACACATGCTGGCGGGTCACTGAACCTGTCTGGACTCAGCCTGGAAGTGGAGGAACCCAGCCTGCATGGGCTGGAGAACCTCGGCAAGGTGGAAAGCCATTTCTGGGGCACTTCATCAACCTGGGCTCAGCACATGGGTTTTACCAATTTACCACTCAGGGCAAAGAATAGTGAGGAGGAGACTTGGTCTGAGCCGCCCTAAATTTTAGGGATAACTCCCAACTGGAGCCCCTGACTCTCCGACCCCTGGGATCAGGAAACATGCAGGTGACGAGCTGGAGGCCAGGGTGTGGTGGCAGATGCAAGAGGTTGCTGTGATCCCCACTTGGGCTGAGACGGGGACAAAGAAGAGGAGCTGGAGCCACAGGAAGGCAGAAAGTAGGATCATGCTGGGGACTCCAGGAGAGGTGGCTGCCCTGGGGAGCTGGTTGCTATTAGAAGAATCTGCTCTGTGGCCCTGGGAAAATCCCTAAACTTCTCTGAACCTCAGTTTCCACCGGTATAAAACCAAGGTATCAGCCCAGTCTCTGAGGCGTCACAGGTGTTAAAGTCTATGAAGTGTCACTGACGCTCTCTATCTTTGTGCCACGAGACAGGACCTGGGGCACCATGGCCCCATCCTCCTCATGAGCGAACGCAGGACCCGTGATCCATGCTCCCTGGGAGAGAACGGGCCCTCTCTGCCTCCAGGGCCGTGCCCTGCCATGGCCTCGGGAATGCTGCCCGCCCTACCTCCATGCAGACATTGGCCTGAGCTGGCTGGGGGCCCCCAAGTCCCCTGTGCTGGTGGGAGGGCAGCCTGCCCAGCCAGTGTGTCGTCCCCGGGGCTGTGCCAAGCGGCCCTACCCAGACCGCACGAGGAGCTGGCCACGGCCTGCCAGACCCACTAAGCCCTGCCCGCCTGTTTCTCATTTAGAGCGAGCCCCGGCTGCAGCCCAGACATTCCAGAGGGGACAGTCAGACGCCAATCCCGCCCAGGGCTTGGGAAAGGAGGCTGCAGGCAGCCCCGTGGTCAGAAAGCCCCGGAGTGGTTCCCCTCCCCTGTCCACATGTTGAAAGTCGCTTAACTCCTCAAGGAGCGTGGTCCAGAAGGAGTCCGCCGGCCAGGAGTCCACTGGCCAGGCCTTGCTCAGGCCGGTGTCTTCCTCTGCCACCTCACTCCCAGCTGGGAGTCAGGTCTTCCTGGAGGAGGAGACACTGGGACCATACGATTGCCACTAATCAGGTGCCACTGCTGGCTGCAGTGAGGTCCCCCACGCCCCCTCCCAGAGGTGCAGGTAGAATTGCCCGGGCTGTCCCTGGAAGAAGCTGCCCTTGTCACAGCCTCGAGGGAGTTAATTATAGATTGCCGCCTAATGACATAAGTAGCGTTCCTGAATTTCACCAAAGTGACAATTTGCCATCCACGGGAAGCCGGCTGCCCGCGCTGCTGGCCCACCAGGCATCGGGCACGACTCCCCTTGTTCTCCCAGCCCCGCGCTCCGCCTCCTGCCCGGCACCTGGATCACACTCGCCTGGCTCGCTAGTCAAAATAAGCCTTCCTGCTGCCAGGACTGCCACTCAGCCCCAAGGACGGGCTCGCCCTCGTCTCCCTGAGTATCGCCCCACCCCCACTTAAAAGTCCTTGCTAATGGAAGCCAGGGCTAGAAAAAAGGCTTTCACGGCGCAGTGGTTCCTCGAAAAATTAAAAATAGAATATGGTCCAACAGTTCCACTCCCGGTACCTACCCCGGAAGCGCTGAAAGCCAGCGACTGTGCGTCCATGTCGCTAGCAGGGCCACTCACAACAGCCAAGAGGTGGGAGCAGCCCAAGTGTCCCCCAGCAGACCAATGGGTAAAGGAAGCGCACTCTATCCGTGCACCGTAATTCACCCAGCCTGGGACAGGAAGGACACTCCTACCTGACAACACCGTGCTCAGTGAGATTAGCTAATCACAAGTGGACACACAATGTCTGATTCCACTTCCTGAGGTGCCTAGAGTAGTGGAGATCGGAGACATAACGTGACAAGGTGGTTGCCAGGGCTGGGGGAGGGGAAGGGGGACTTAGGGTCAATGGTGCAGAGTTTTAGTTTGGGGAGGTGAAAAAGTTCTGGAGAGGCTGGGGGTGACGGCTGTGCAGCATCGGAACATGCTTCCTGTCTCTGAGCTGCACCCTTGAAAATTTACCATGGACTATGGCAACACGGAAAATGCCATCATATGTGCATTTTTGCACAATAAATAAATTGGCTTAAGGAAAAACAAAAAAAGCAAAAAATGTAGTTCCCCAGTCACCTCCAAACTGCAGCCTCACAGGGGACCTGCTGCAGAAGGACTCGGTCTTCACCGTGCCCTGGGCACTTCTGCATCCTGGGGGCTCCATCTCAGCCCTCATCTGACCCTCACAGGCCCTGGACAGAGCCTGGGACACGTGCCCTCCTGAAGCAGAAGGAGGACGGGACTCCGAGCCTGATGCGCAGAGCCGCTCGGAGGGCAGAAGGTGGCACTCAATCAGGGAGGCTCCCCTGCCCCCACCCCGGTCCCCTGATACAGGCAACTGGGTAAGGACCGGTTCCATTCCTTCTCTCCTGCAGCCCTGCACACTGAGGATAGGGACAGGCTGGGGGTCATGCCACTCACGCGGAGCATGTAGGGAGGACTCAGGTGGTGAGAGTAGATATTTTCACACTGCTGCCCTGCCCCCTGCAGAGGTTGACCAAGGCTGTCCCTATGCCCAGCTCCAAGGCAGGCACAAGGCCCAGGCCTAGCCAATCAGAGTGCTGAACTCCCACTACCAGCTGAGCAAAGACTGAGCTACAAATGAACTTGTGACCCGAATGGTATGTGGACTCCAGGCCTTTTCATGGAGTGATTGAGAAAAACACGACTGCTTTCCTCAAAGAAGCGTGAGCTGCCACACTTGGAACTGCTAATGCCATCTACTCCACCTTGCAGCTAATCAAGCCAACAGAGACAGGAGTGAGGAGGAGGTGAACCGTGTCTGAGTACCTGGATCCAGCCATGCCTGAGCCAGACTCATCTCCCCTGCCTTAAATCCCATTTTCTCCTAGAGCCATTTTTGAGTGGGGTTTCTTTCTGACTCAGAAGTGGACCTTCACTGTCCAGGCCAGCTTTTGCCCAGGGGTGCTCCCTCGCCCTGCATTTATTAGGGTAAGGGAGCTGCTATGACCCGCAGCCTCCAAGCCTCCAGGCCCAGCACTGCCGAGCAAGGAAGGGGGCAGGCAGCTGGGCTGGCTCCGCACAGGTATCTGGGGACCTCACTTCTGTCCATCTAGGATCTGTCACCTGCCAGGCCCCCTGGGCTCAGAGGTTCTGCTGGGGTCTCTGCATCGACTCCAGGAAAGAAGGCCAGCAGGACCCACCACTCCTGCCCGGGGCTGTGCACCTACACTGGACCCGGTATTTGCCTGCTGCCTGCTCCCCTGCCCACATGCCTGACTCAACTGCAGTTTCAGTCTGAAGGTCTGTGGAGACTTTCTCCTCCTGAAAGGCCTGACTTGGTTTGAACTCTGGCCCCAGGCACAGCGGGACGGACACCACCTAGCTGACTGGCCCTGGGCTCCAGGTCTGTGGGGCCAAGTGGGCAGGGATTGATGAGAGACAATGCCCATAGTACCTGCCCTTCTGGCCTTTGAGTCTGCCTCCGGCTCCTCCTCCCTCCATTTCCTGCCAGGCAGGGCTCTCCAGGGGAGACCCATGGAGGACTTGCTGGGCATGTGGTTGACAGCTCATCACACAAGCGGGCCACTGAGGACCGGTGCAGAAAAGCACCTGTCCCAGGGTCCCTCGGGGAGTGACAGGGCTGGCCCAGACTCAGACTCCTCCGTCCCTGCCCAGCACTCATCCCCTGCCCAGCTCCCAAGCTCTGTTCCTTCAGAGAACCCACTGAAAGAAGCCTGCATCCAAGGAGCATTAGCTGAGCGACCGAGACTGACGATGTCGCCTTCTACATCCTTCCCTCCATCAGTTCCCGACTCTACGGGGTGACACAGCTGCTCCCTGAGGGCAAGAGGAGGCTCGGAGAGGTGGCACAGCAGCTCCATGCCGGGCAGAGCCAGGCCTGACTCCCTCCCGGCCGCAGCGCCCTGCCCAAGCCTGGCTGCCCACAGAAGCCTGGCACTCCCCGCCCTGAACCCTGCGCTCAGCTCCGGCGCCCCCGGATGCCAGCTCCTGGGAGCATGTGAGCTGGGCTCATGCCGAGAAAACCAGGGGGCAGCCAGCGCGTAACTCCATCACACAAAGGGAGGAAAGAGAGAGCAGAGAAAGGAAGAAAGGGGAGAGAACGCAGGCTCCCGGAATAAAAGCCCAGAACAAAGACAGCTAATATCACGAGTTAAAAACCCATTTCACTGTAAACTTTAATTCATCTACTGAATGTCAGGCGCTGGCTGGAGCCACCGCTTCTGCACCTCTCCTTGTTATTAATCCCTACTTCGCGGCGGTGGGAATTAGAAGCTCCGTAATGATAGCCTTCCCAGAGCTCTGGGGGTGAAAAGTTCTGTTTGAAATTTCGGGAGAATTCTCTTACGGCTGCAGCACATTTTATAAAAGGCCACCGTGAGGAGCACAGGCCTTCCTCGCTGCCCCCAGTGGCTGGGGTTCTTGGGCCAGGATGGGAGGCCGTGGAATGGGGCCACGTGTGGTCAGAGGCCCACGTGGCCGACGTGGCCGGGCCTGGAAGCCAGGAGTCTGCAAGCCTCCACAGCATCCCGTCAGCCTTCCTCGACCTCTTCCTCCCTCTCCAGATAGGGAGCACCAGCGGGTGGCCCAGGCCCTGACCCCATCCCCAAACCAACCCAGGACAGGGGGCAGCGGCCTCGGAGCAGGAGCGTGGAGAATGACGTCTGCCCTTAGTTTGAAATGTTCCTCCCCAGCCTGGAGTGGGCCGTCCATCACCTCGTGGTCCTCCCCCTTCCCTCTGGGCCCAGCAGGAAGGTGATATCAATAAATCCCCTGCACTTCCCCCTATCTGTGGGGGCCTCACCCCACAAACCACCCCCTGGAACCTCACCATGCACACCCGGTTTGGTTGGCAGAGAAGCTTTTAGAGCACAGACCTGCCCTTTGACCCCAACCCCAGCACCTCCACACCTTCTCAGCCTAACTCCTAGGCAAAGCCCAAGGCCCTGCAAATGCTGATCACGGCGCCTCTTCCTGCCTCGCATGTCAGTCAGCGGACCATCGGACAGCAGCTCAGCTCTCCCCAGGGCGAGTGCTTCCCTACCCCAGGGCCTTTGCCTGAGCTGCCTCCCTAGGCTGGCTCTGCCACCCACCCCTACTGGCCAAGCCCATGCAGCTCTGAGGTCACCTCCACCGTAGTGCCACTGGGTTCTGAGCCCACCCCCTCATCAGTCTGGCAGGGATTTCGTCCAACTCATCTCAATGCTGCCAACCCCTGGCACAGGGCCTGGCACACAGTAGGTGCCCAGCAGAACTTTGTTGAAGAAAAGAAACATGATGAACTAGACCCAGTCCCTCCAGCCAAATGGCCAAGGCTCACAGAGGAGGGCGGTTGTCCTGTGGTGCTTCATCACGGCTGGCTTGACCACATTTCCTAGGACTCCAGTCCCCAGAGGTGTCCTGTGAGGGAGGCAGAGGTGAAGTGACTGACCCTGCTGAGCGTGGGCACAGCAGCTCGGGGCAGGCCAGCTGGAGCACTGCCCCCGGCCCGTGCCCCCGAGCCGGGGTGTGTTTGGTGCTGGGACGTGGGGCAGGGCCTTCTTCAGGCATACCCCCTGAAGGGTGAGCACCTCAGGGTAGAGACAGCAGGTTCCTGTGTGTTCCAGCATGTTCCGGCGCTGGACTCAGTGGACACCTGACCCGCTGCCCATTTTACTTCTCTGCCAGCTGCACTTGAGACCTGAGCTCCAGCAGCTGAACTGCTCCCACCATGGGGTGAGGTTGAAAGCCCTCAGCAGATCCTTTGGATGTTCACAGAGTCCTCCCTGGGGTTCTGCTTCTTGGGCCAAGCACCATCTGCCTCAGAAGATGGGCCACCACTAGCTGTGCCCCTGGACGCCACACAGAGATGCCCAGAGTCCGTGACTGCCAAAGCACCCTGGGAACGAGAGGGGCTGAAACCTGGGACCCTCCTGGGCAAGTAGGACATCTAGGTGGGGTTCAGGGACACCCAGTGGGAGCGGCCTCACATGTGGAAGGAGGGCACCCGAGGTCCCCAGCTCCGGCTCACAGGCTGACGGTGATGCAAATCCAGCTGTGGGCTGCTCAGCCTTCGCCGCGCCTGCAGTGCCCACCCATCGGGGAGAATGGGGGTTGGTCAAGAGAGAAAGTCCAAGCCAAAGCTGAGCAGCTGGGCAGGTGCTGGAGTGTGCGTTGAGAAGGGCTGAGTCCTGGGTGGCAGCTGCAGGCAGAGCTTGGTCTGGTGCAGAGCCCTGAGGTGTGGCAAGCCGGGTTCGCTCCCACCCAGCAGGGCTGCCCAGGGGCAATGCAGAACCAGTTTCCTGAGGGCTTACTACCGTCCCAAGTGACCTGGAAAGATGCCCCTGGGCCTCCAAGCTGGCCTGGCAGTAGGACCACCTAGGAAGGCAAGGAATGTGTCCAGGACCACCTGGAATAAGGTCACATAGGCCTTCTGGGGCAAATGTGGACTGATGATGACCTCAGGTGGACCATGCACACCACCCTCTACAAGCCCCTGGGAATGCCACCCAGCTCCAGGGGCGGGAGTGACCCTAAATCAACTGGGTTAGGTTTCTGTCTCTTGGAAGTCAGTGCCTTCATAAAACCTTCAAGGAGGTCCATGACCGCCCCAGGAAGTGGCCTGAGATCTACACAAGAGACAGATCTCCCAACTCATCTACCAAAACGGCCCCCATGCCTTCCCCTCTGGAGGGCCGACAGCTTTGGAGGGAGGACTTCCAGCAGCGGAGGAGCAAGCCAAGGCCAGATTGAAACTAACCAGCAAAACCAATTGGAAACAGCAGGGGAATTCGCCGTGCGGTCTGCAGCGAAGCCGCCCCACCCGCAATTCCTCATTTCCAGAGTGTCACAACTCTCCTGCCAAAATGACGGCTTCCCTTCACTTGTTAAGCCCCTTTCACACCACTCCTTCTTCGCTCTGCAAAAATGGATTTCACTCAAAAAAGAAATTAGAAAAATAATTGCTGTAATAACCATAACCTTGAAAATACCGCTGCCAGAATTTCAGAGCAGCAGAGAAAGGAGCCCCAGAATAAAGGCGTCTCTCTGGAAATCAGAGACCGAAATTAGCCGCAAGCCCCACTGCACCCACTTCCCCGCCAACTCCCGGAGGTGCACATGGGTGCACTCTGCTCCCATCGTGGGGAGCAGAGTGGGTGCTGCTCCAGGATGCATGGAGCCCAGACCTCAGCTGCCACCGCCAGAAGGAAGGGCCACCCCAACTCTGAAGGTGGGGATACCCCGAGCTCCTGATCCCCCGCTCCTTCCAGGTGCTGGCTGGGTTGCATGCCTTCACCTCCTTGGAAGTGAGGGGTGACTGTGGGCCTTTCTGGGTCCAAGGAAGTATGCATGCAGGGTGAAGGTCACATCCGGGACCTCACAATCCAGTGTGTTGGTCACAACTCCCTTTCCCCAGCTGCAGCCGCTGCGAAGGGCCTGGCTGGGGCCATCCTGTGTCGCCCTGAGTTTCTGAGTGTCTGTGACAAACAGAACCAGCCCTGGACACACAGCAAAGCACAAATGAAGGTTTTGTTAGGTTTTAGCCACAAAACCTGGAGTCTGCTTTCGCTGCCGCGTAAGCCACGTCGCCCGACAGACGTGCACGTTTGTGGAGCCGTGGAGTGACTCAGGCTTTTTCTCTTGGGAAGGTTCGTAACGTCAGCATCCATGTTTCATTTTGGCCTCACTAGGTACGCCCAGCACCTGGCACATAGTGGGACTCTTTTTTTTATTGAATGAGTAAATGAACAAGGGTTGCATGGAGAATGAGTTAGAAATACGATGACATAAATGGGCGTTTCAGAACTTGGGGAGATGAGTCACAACACATGGACAGTCCCCATCTAGGGATGGACATCCATGACAGGCAGACTTTTGATTCTAACCAAAAAAATCTACCCACACCAGTGGTAGTTATTTGTCTTTCAAAGGTAAGGCAGAGAGATCCAGAGTGCTCAGTGCCTGGGGTCACACAGCCAGCGGGTGCATTTGGGTGGAGACTGAGAAGCCAGCACCCTCCTGGCTCACCTGCCCCAGGCTGTCAAACTGTGCAAGAGAAAAGCTCCAAGTGAAGGGAGCAAGCCCTGCCGGCTGTCAGTCAGACGTCAAGTCAGGCTGTCTAAGAGTGTGGAGCTCCCGGCAGACAGGAAGCTGCAGAGAGCCCTGGGCTGATTGTGGGGAGTCCTGCCTGGAGCCCCGCTACCCAGCCCCATGCCTCAGTTTCCTCTGCTGGTTCGCCAGACAGGCAGACAAATCTGCCCCAGGACTCGTTCCAGCTGAGAGTGCCGCAGTTCCTACGAACATGCCTCTGGCTGATGCAGGAAAGAAAGTCAAACCCTTTTAAGAAAATCACTAAAGCCCTAAAATTATGCGAAAGCCTTTGAGATCCCTGAAAGAAAGGAATCTGCTAAATCCCCTCTATTATTTCCAAAGGATATTTTCTATTATTATTATTTACCAAAGGAATTTCTGGACAGAGTTTAAGTGCCCCAGAGCCTTACAAAATAATCATATCTTCCACAGACAACAAAAGGACCTGCGTATTCTTGGCTCATGACTTCTGCTTTGAAACGTGTTCTCTGCTGAACAAAGAATTTTTTTTTCTAATTTCTCTAAGTTTGAACCGCGCGCGCACACACACACACACACACACACACTGCTCATCGTGATCACCAACCTAGAAGACTTCTTAAGTTAGCCAGATGGCCTAACAACACATTCACAAAATTGATGATTCTCATTTAGGACATGCTTAGTATCGTGCACCATCCTGGGGACTGGTTATTAAGAACAAGACAAAAATGATCTATGTTTATTTAGAACCATGAGCCAGGCTCTATGCCAAGACCTTTAAACACATCGTCTCATTTAACCTCCAATACATGTCAGTGGGGAAGTAGGGAAACTGAGACTGAGCACACAGCTGGTAGGAGCTGGAGCTGGGATTTGAACTTGGGTCTCATCAACAAAGCAGTCCATGCTCTCAGTCATCGTGTTATGCCTCTCCTGGGCACTATCTCATCCTGTCCACCTGCCATCCCATTATGCAGATAAGAAAACCAAGGATGGGCCAGGTAAGTCACTGGACCCCAGTCACAGAGTGAGTGCTGGTGACTGAAGCCAGGGTTCAAACTCCAACCGAAACCCCGTGGCCTGACTTTGCACTATTTCTGGGCACCGTAGGTATCAGGATGCATGCTCCTTTTATTTGGGGCTAATTTAGGGCCTGCTGCACCGCTCGTGCCAACTCCCCCAAATGTTTAAGTGCACAAAAGAACAAGGACAATCCTGGAGGTGTGAGTTAGTGTTTGCAGCCGAAGGACAGATGATATCTCTGGAGCCAGGGAAGGGATCTGCATGTCTGGCGGGCATCGCGGCGGTGCCTGCTCCCGCTCAGGATCCGGGCCCTGTCAGTAATCCACTGCAGCAGCTGTTTGCAAAGGTTAACAACTAGGCCCGTAAAAATGTGTGGCGAGTCGCAACTTGGCACCAGCCGCCGCAGCCTGGGAGAGAAGCTAGCGTTTACAAAATATGGTTCAAATAAGCCAGCACCCTCCCCCCGACTTTTCTTTTTTTTACTTCTTTAGTTTTAAAAGTGCAAGAAACATAGAAGTTCTATGGTTTCACACTGGTCTTTTTATGGTTTGAAAGACTCCAAAACAGAGTTGATTAAAAAAATGCGTCTGCATGATGCCAACCATTGTGTGGCATCTACCAGGAAGCTGCCATCCGGCCCTGGGACTCCGGGTCTCGGATGCTCTTCCCTGGCTGCAGGAAAAGGTTTTGTTCTCGCACCAAAAGGGCACCTCCACTCGACTGTGTCACGACCCCTGCACCCAAACCCCAGCTCTGTTCACAAGAGCAGGAGGGAAGTGGGTGTGAGAGAATGCGCTCGGGCCCTGGGCGCTGCCAGGAAAACCTGAGCCCGGCCTGCCTCTGCCTGGCTTGAGGGCCCTGGGCATCTTGCTTCTCTGCTTCTCACTTTCCTTCTCTCAATAAAGGGCAAAGGAGTCTCTCCTTTGCAGGGTTGTTCAGAATGGAGGAGATAACACAGGTCGAACGGATTGTCAATCCACCCACCACTCAAGAGAAGAAAATGCAAAGAACCTACTATGTGCCCAGCATTGTTCTCAGTTCCCAGTGTGGGGAAATCGGCAGGGAAAGGGAAGGCCAGTGCCCGCCCCCGTGGCTCATGCATCCTTGTGGGGGGAGCAGCACACGAGCAAGTCCAGAGGTAAAGGAGACCCCATCTGATGACGAGGACTCAGGACTCAGAGAGCAGAGCAGGGTGACGGCAGAGAGAGTGAGGGGCAGAGGTTGTGCCAGCTTAGGAGGGTGACCAGAGGTCTCCTGAAGGAGAAGTGTGGGAACTGAGGCTGAGCCCTGTGAAAGAAGATGAATTGGAGGGAAAACATTACAGACAGCAGGGGCAGCAAGAGCAAAGGGCCTGGGGTGCAGTTAGAACGCCAGACCAGAGCCTGTGGATTGCCAGGATTTAAAAAGATGGAGCTTTAGAGGAATGCAGGGACCAGATCAGCCAAGACCTGGAAGGCCTTGGTAAGACTGCACTGGGCTTACCAGATGTGGTGGTGCACATCTGTACACTTTCCCAGAGGCTCTTGGGAGGCTGAGGCAGGAGGATTGCAAGTTCAAGGTCACCTTCAGCAACTTAGCAAGGTTCTACTTCAAAACAAAAAATTAAAAGGGCCAGGGATACGGCTCAATGGTTAGGTACCCCTGGGTTCAATCTCTGGTACAAAACAAAAAACAAACAAACACATAAAAGATTTCACTGAACTTTATTATGAGATCAACAGAGAATCCCTATTGGATTGTTTGACTTTTTTTTGTTTGGTTTTTGTTGCTGCTACTGTTGTCTGTACTGGGAATTGAACCTGGGGCCTCCTGCATGCTAGGCAAGGGCTTTACCACTGAGCTACACCCCTGCCCTCTTTTATTGGTTCGAGATAGTGTCTTGCTTAAGTTTCCCACACTGGACTTGAACTTGCCACCCTCCTGCCTCAGCCTCCCAAGCAGCTGAGATTACAAGCCTGTACCACTGCACCCAGTTTTAAACTGGGAAATTACAGAACCATCTGCTTTCTAGATCAGGGGGAAGATAAGAACAAGACACGTTGGAAAACAAGAGTCCTGCTGAGAGGGGTTCCCCGTCACAGCTCCAGGTGATGGGTTGCTGTGGGATGATGGAGAGCAATACTGTGGGCATTTGTCTTAGAGGTGGGGCAGTGGACCAGATGGTGTTTGGAGAAGAGAGGAGAGCCCAGGACACAGAACCTTCAGAAGTTGGATAAAGGGTGCGGGAAGAAGCTAGGAGGAGGAAACCCTGTCAACTGAGCCAAATGAGCAAGAGGGTACAGAGTTACTGCCGGAGTTGGCTGGGCTGAGGTCACAACAGTGACCTAGATACACGGCATGGCTGTGTAGGAGATGAGAAAGCAGAATGACACAAGTAGGCAGCTCTCCTACTAACTTCAACATGTAGAAAATATTTTTAAAACTCCTGTGTGAGGAAAAAAAATTGAGCACCTCACACCTTCCGTTAAGAGAGAACTTGAACATATAAAGTGGACTTACATCCATGGTCTCATGTCTGATGACATATGTATCTCCCACCATGATAATAAAAACATCCATAATAATAACTCTGACACTCAGACGTCTAGTCAATATGGTGGGCTGAGCCAACGCAGAAAAACTGCCCATTCCCTAGTTCAAACAAATACAGAGGTTCAACGAGCATAGCAACCAAATAATGAAGTCTAAAGCCAAGCTCAAAGCAAGAAAAGGAAAATGTGCAAGAGCACAAAGAGAAGATGAGACTCAAAACATAGCAGCTGAAGGAAGCTGAAGATGAACATCTCCCAGAATATGGAGACTTGATTCCAGAAACTGGAGACCAGAATGAGGTTTCAGACTTAAGGGAGGCAGAGGTCAGTCCCTGAGATCCCACATAAAACCAGGTGTTATAAAGGGTGGCCCATTCATGAAGTGCCAAGCTAAAACTGTTAGTATAAAATTGGTACGGACATACCAGTTGGTACCATAGGATCCAGCAGAGGAAAAGGGAAACGACTCAGAGAAGATTCTTTCAAAACTCCGGACAACAAGATCCCATGGAAAGCCACCCCTGCTGAAGATGAGATCACAATAAAAAACTATAGTTCAGGGCTGGGGATATATAGCTCAGTTGGTAGAGGGCCTGCCTCATAAGCACAAGGCCCTGGATTCAGTCCCCAGCACTGCAAAAAAAGAAAAAAGAAAAAAAAATGCAATTAACATGAGTGAGAAAACCAGCCTGAAGTACAGTACAATTAAAAGCTCTAGAAAAAGAGAGAAATTCACCTTAAGAACTAGAAATTAAGGCAAGATTTGAAAGACACTTTCAAATAAGCATATTTTCAATCTTCAAAGAGAGACAGGAAGAAATCCAAAGCAAAAAATGCACACAAGAGCAAAATAGTATGTGAAAGAAAAGGTGTCTCTAAAAGAACTAACTAGAGATTCTAGAAATGAATCACATAATAATTAAAATCGAGAATTTCAACAGACCCCTTAAACAGAAAAACAGATACATGGAAGCGAAAATATTGAACTCTAAAATAAACACTGGGGAATAACCCTAGATATTAAAAAAGAGAGATAAATGGAAAAAAAATGAAAGAGTCATGTAAGATCCACATGATAAAAAGAGCAGCTCCAATATATTAGGTCATTGATATATGTAGTTGAACTACAAAAATATTTGGTTGACTCTCAGTGGTTGACTCTCAGCAATTTCATCTAGTTCAATCCACTTTGTCTGATAGGAGTTGCACAGAGAAAAAAGAGAAAGAATGTGGGTGAGAGAGAGACTAGAGCAGCTGAGAACTAAGAGGTTTTCAGAACTGAAAAAAAAACAGGTCATACTGACCTGAAGCAATACGAAGTGGAGTGAAACTAACAAACATCAAGGACAAAGAGAGGAGTTTAGAAGTCACCAGAGAGAAGTGGCAAAAAGGATGGAGTAAAGGTTGACCTCCTATCAGCACCCTTCAAGTCTGACGCAGCAGCACAGCCTGTTGAAGCTTCCAGAAGGCATAACCAAGCTGTTGTTCCAGAGTGACAACCACAGCGGTCATTCTCAGACACACGGAGAATTTATCATCTGCAGAATCTCGATGAATAAAAGTGCTGCACCACCAAGCAAATTAAATCAGAAAGAGAAATGCAAATCCAAACCACAAAGAGATATCACCTCCCCTCATTATCAAAAAGACAGATAATAGCATGTGTTGGAGAAGGTGTAGAGAGAAGAGAACCCTGGCATATTACTGGTGGAACTGGAAAGGGGTACAGTCACTCTGGAAAACGATACAGAGGTTCCTCCAAAAATTCAAAAGAGAACTGCCCAAGATGCAACAATTCCGCTTCTGGGTATGTATGCCCAAAGGAAATGAAATCGGTATCTCGAAGAGACACCTGCAACCCCACATTCGTTGCAGAATTATTCACAATCATCAAGCTACTTCTGCAACCCAAGAATTCATTGGCAGACAAATGGATAAAGATCATGTGATAAATGTGCAAAGGACACATAACACCCTAAAAAGTAGGAAATCCTGCCATTTGCAATTTGGATGAAACTGGAAGACTTCATGTTAAGTAAAATAGACCAGGTACAGAAAAACAAATACTTTGTGATCTCACTTAAGTGAATCATCTATAAAGGCCAGACTCAGAGAAGCAGAGGTGGTGGTTCATGGGCTAAGGGGTGAGGAAAATGGGGAGATGCTGGTCAAAGGTGCAAAATTCAAGTCACAATATGAACAAGTTCTGGGGCTCTAATGTATAGTATGGGTGGTGATGATGTGTTAATTAATTTGAATATAGTAATCATTACACCACGTATGTGTAAAGTAAATCCTCACGTTGCACACCTTAAACACTGACAGCTGGGTGAAGTGGCTCATGCCTATAATTCCAGCACTTGGGAGGTTGAGGCAGGAGGATTGCAAGTTCAAAGTCAGCCTCAGCAACTTAGTGAGGCCCTAAGCAACTCGGTGAGACCCTGTCTCTAAATAAAATGCAAAATAGGGCTGGGGATGTGGCTCAGTGGTAGAGTGCCCCTGGGTTCAATCCCCAGTACCAAAAACAAAAACAAAACAAAACAAAAAAACTGACAATCTTTGTCAGATAAATATATTAAAAATTTTAATAGGAAATAAAATCAAAAAGAAGTATGGGGCTAAAGAATGCAAATATATAATAGGTAAATATGTTAGAAGGCTAAATAAATATTGGCCACAAAAAAAAAAAATTTAAAAATAAGCATGACTACCAGAGGGGTTAAATGAGATAGAACTGAAAAATTAAGTAATTGTTTTTTAAAGAGACGGAGAGTTCAGGTTTAAAGACCTCTGGGATAAATTGTTAGGGAAACGAACAGAATAGCTTTAGATTTTGCTAAACATTCACCTTAAAATTCTAAGGACAACTTCTTTTATAAAAAGATATAGGATATGTTACTTCAAAACTAATAGATTAAAAAAATAAAATCAACCCTGTAGACCAAGATTGACAAACTTTATGTTATCTTTAGAGAACCAGATAGTAAATACTTCCAGCTTTGGAAGCCATGCAGCCTCTGTCAAAACTCAACTATTGTCCTACAAATGCAACCAGACACAATATGTAAATAAGTGAGCATGCCTATGTTCCAATAAACATTAGTCACAAAAATAGGTCGCTGTCTGGATTTGGCCTACAGTCTGTAGTTTTCCACCTCTTACAATGGAAGACAAATTGAATGATTTTTTTTAAGTAACAATAAAGAAAAAGCATACAGCAGCCCTCCGTATCCATGGGTTCTGCATCCACAGAGTCAACCAAGCTGGGATCAAAATTATTTGGGGGAAAAAACTGTATCTGTACTAAACCTGCAGAGACTTTTTTCTTGTCATTATTCCCTAAACAATAGGAAGTAACAACTATTACTACAACATTTACATTGGGAGATTTGGCCAGGAGCAGAGCTGCTTGCCGGCTCCAGCAGGGAATTTGGGCCTGGTCGGCGCCATTCTACAGCTTCCCTGGTGGAGAGACGCCATCTTCAGCTGTCTGAGCCCTCGGACCTAAGCTCAGCCCTTTCCGCGGGGACACGGTGGCTGCGGCTCCAGGGCCACGGTGCTGTGTCTCCTGGTTGCCTCTGCCCAGAAGCATTGATCATTCCCAACCTGGAGGTTGTGAGACAGCAGCTATCTTGGGTCACCACTTGATCAAGCACCTCTCAAACATCTGGTGAGTTGCTGGAAATCTGCAGGGACGCCCTAAGTCTTTACAGGGAAATCGCAATCCCTCTGATTTGCACTACTAGAGGGGAGGATATATGAGCAGCATGGGAAGACACGGGAAGAAAGTGTCCCAAACAAACCTGGGTGGTGCATCAGGAGATCCTAAGGACAGCACGGTAGAGGGAATGACAGAAATGGAGTTCAGAATGTTCATAATTAAAATGATCCGAGAAGAGAATGAGGTGACGAGAGAGCAGATTCAGGCTATGACTAATCAGCTAATAGAGCAATTTCAGGAAGCAAAAAATCATTTCAATAAGGAGATAGAAGTTCTGAGAAAAAAACAAACAGAAATCCTTGAAGGAAACAAGGAAATGAAGGAAACAATCAACCAAGTTAAAAACTCAATAGAAAGCATAATTAACAGAATAGATCACTTGAAAGACAGAACCTCAGACAATGAAGACAAAATATTTAATCTTGAAAACAAAGTCGAACAAACAGAGAAGATGGTTAGGAATCATGAACAAACCCTCCAAGAAATATGGGACATCATGAAAAGACCAAATTTAAGAGTTATTGGGATTGAGGAAGGCACAGAGATACAAACCAAGGGTATGAACAATCTGTTCAATGAAATAATATCAGAAAATTTCCCAAATATGATGAATGAGATGGAAAATCAATTACAAGAGGCCTGCAGGAAACCAAACACACAGAATTTCAACAGATCCACACCAAGGCACATTATAATGAAAATACCTAACATACAAAACAAAGATAGAATTTTAAAGGCTGCGAGAGAAAAGCAGCAGATTACCTACAGGGGGAAACCAATACAGATATCAGCAGATTTCTCAGCCCAGACCCTAAAAGCAAGAAGGGCCTGGAACAACATATTTCAAGCTCTGAAAGAAAATGGATGCCAACCAAGAATCTTATACCCAGCAAAACTTACCTTCAGATTCGATGATGAAATAAAATCCTTCCATGATAAACAAAAGCTTAAAGAATTCACAAAGAGAAAGCCTGCCCTACAGAACATTCTCAACAAAATATTCGAAGAGGAAGAAATGAAAAATAACAATCTCGGTCACCATGGGGAGGAATTACCCTAAAGAAAGAGTCAATCAAAGGAGAAACAAAGTTAAGCTAAAAACC
>JAJEJO010003195.1:173834-256106 GCA_020662805.1 Glaucomys volans | reverse complement strand
GCAGCAGGCAAAGGGAGCTGGAACTCAAATAAAAAGCAAGCTGATGAGACAATGAAGAATGAATGATGTGTATAGAATACATAGTAGTAATATATAGTCATTTAAAAAATACATTTTGATGGGAATGATTCGTTTGACCTGTGACTGAAATAAAAATCATTTTCACCTCACCAATAATATTTATGTGGCCATTACTATGTATCAGGTACCACTGCAAGCACTTTACAAAATAAGTGACTTAGTGCTCACAAAACCCCAGGAGGCAAGTCTTATTATGATCCCTATTTCACAGATGAGGAAAGTGAGGCCCAGAGAGGTTAAGAAACCTGCCCAAGGTGTGACCACAGCCGGCAACAGAGCCATGATAGCTAAGATTAAAGCTGTGTATGAAGATTATTATATATATACTTGTTGTTTGTTATCTGGAACATGAGAAAATAGATGTAACAGAGTAAATCTATACTATCTACTCTCTAGCCAGATTCTTTAAAAAAAAAAATCATCAAAGTACAATCTGTTAGTGGCCTCAAATCTATAGCACATTCAGGATGAAAAGCAGAATCTCCCAACCCAGTTGCCCTCCCAGTGCCTTTAATGCTTTGGGATGCCTGGGATTACATTAAGGGATCCTCGGGAAACAAATGAGAGGGCCAGGGACTGGGCGAGCTCAGTGCCTAGCATGCTCGAGGCCTTCCTTGGGTTCCATCCACAGCACCACAAAGGAAGGAAGGAACGGCTGGACTCAGAAGTGATCTGAAGTGTGTTCTCCACCTCATTTGGGAACAGGGCTAATGAAAAGGTCTTTCACCAGGACTGTGATCAAAGTACCAGAGCAAGGTGGAATCTGCTCGCTGGGAGCCAGGCCCACCTGAGGGGCCTCTGTTGCTCTAGGAGCTTCAGTGGCTCCTCAAAGTTTCCTGGAGGACTGCAGAGGCCATGATTCATGCAGTTCCTTCTCTGCTACGCATAGCAGGCCTGAGTGGTTTAGGTTACATCCACCTGGGTCCCAGCCCTGTCTGAGCCTCAGTTTCCTCCTTTGTAAAACGAAGTAACAGCAGCACCCACATCACAGAGTGGCTGCAAGGACTGAATGACTCCAGGCGACTTCTTCACACAGGCCTAAGAACCTGGCCCACAAGAGTGCATACGATGTTAGCCCTTTTACTATCTGTGGCTAATTTGAAGTAAATAGGCCTTGTCATTCCAGCAGACTCACACCTATCTCCTGCTACACACCCTAGACTTAAGTCATGTGCAGGTGGAGAGGAGCACCTGCCTACCTGGAAAGGCCACAAGAGGAAGGTCAGCTCCCAGCCACACAAGTGACTGAGGGCAGCCAGGGTTTGGCATTCTCCATTTCCTCAGTTCTTCTTTGGGGCAGATGTTTGAGGATTCCTTTGAAAAGTCTCTGGGCCTAAACCACATCTTGGGAGAAGGGTCACTAAGCAGTGAAAATTCTCTCTAGAAAGTCAGGGAATCATCAGAGAGCCACACTCGGACCCCTGGCAGAGAGCCGAGCACAGCTTGCTGTCCCCACGGGACCATGCATTGCCTGCAGGCTGCATTCCACAGCTACTTGGCATAGGAGAGAACGTGGTGCTGCCATCTCCTGCCCACTCGCTGTGCCTTTCTCCACCTAAGTCCTCCTCAGGAGAGAGACTCCAACAAAAGGGCCTGTCACTGAACTGGATCTCACATCACTTGAGTTCAAAGGGAAGAATTGTAGGCTTTGGAGGCTGGAAGGAACCCCAGGGGTTCTTCTATGTCTTCAAGGTCTGACTGAATTCAGCTCACTCCAGAAATGACAGCCTCAACCTGCTCCTGAGCGTGGGAAGAGATCTAGAACTGTGTTCTCAAACTCTAAGGGCACACGCCTCTCCTGGAGATCTTGTAATCCAACTGCGTGGGCTGGGGATGGGGTTAGAGATTCTGCATTTCTAATAGGCTCCCAGGTGACATGCCTTGGACACACCTGGAGTAGAAGGATCTAGAGGACCTGCTGCCCTTGGGAGATCCTGCTCGAATAGAGGAAGTGCTCTAGGAAGGTAGATTGAAATCCTTAGGGGAGGAACTTTTAAAGTTTTCTTCCACCAGTATCTAACCACACTGACTGATAACACCACAGAAAAGAGCCATTGGCTGGCCGCATGGGCAGGCACAGGTAGTTGACTGCTGATATAAAGATCAAATGCAAAATCTGAAATAACTGGTAATCAATACACAGTCCTATCAATTTTATGCCTAGGTAAAACCACCCTAGGGAACAAACAGAGGTAGGGTAAAAGAAAGAAGGCAGGGAAGGAGAGAGGGGGAGGGAGGAGAGGACAGTGAAAGATGAAGAAGGTCCTCCAAACCCCTAAAGAGGTTCTTTTCTTTGTCTCTACTGGAACGTCTTTTCAAACTTAGTATGATTTATGGGTGTGTCCATCTCCTGCAGGAGACTGTAAAAGCTCTGTGTATTCAGGGCCTGCACCTTTTCTAATCCCCAGAGTTTAGCACAAGAACTGACTCTAGCTGGACCTCAATACACCCACATTTTGGGAAATGAAAAGGGATGACAGCTCCATTCACAAAGTCTCTTTTAGGTACCAGACATGTCACAGAGATTATCTCATTTAATTTTGATAACAAACCTTAAGAGGTCAGTACTATTATTATCCCTTTCAAAATGAGGAAGATGGGGCTCAGGAGGATTAAATACAATGCCCAAAGTGATATAAATAGTTAGTGGTTGAGATTAGGACACAGGACTCTGGCTACCAGAGCCAATGCTCCTCACCAAGGCTGATCCAGGCTGTGGAGGCCTGAAGTTGATACATTTTAAGGGGTCATTTTTAAAAACATATATACCAAAAAAACTTCTACAAAACTTACAAAAACATATGACCATGTGCAATCCTGCTGGGACCTTCCCTAGGGCCTTGGAAGGGGCCTTAAATGAGGGGATCTGAAGCTTGAGCTATATGACAACTCCACCCCTGACTTCGACACACTTGCTGGAAACAGAAGAGGAAAAGGAAGAAGAAAGGAAAATGCTTCCAGAAAGAGAGGAAGAGATAAAGGGAAATCAAAGAAAGAACAAGAGGAGAACATAAGGGATAGCTGGGAAACAACAAAAAGCAGGGCAGGTTAGGACTGAGGGAAACTGAGGCCCCTCTGGAAGAATGGGGGTTCTGGCCTGGCTGTTGCTCCTGGCAGTTGGGAGAAGCGTCTCTCCTTTCTGCAGGCCACAGAGCCTCCACCCAAAGACTTTGCAGCCTCCTCCCTATCAAAGCAGCCTGCCCAGCCCTTCCCATGTGTTTCTTTCCCTGGCCTCTCCACAGGTTCCCAGACTCCACAAAGAGTTGGAGCCAGAGCTAGAATAAGAGCTGAGTAATCAATCACCCCTCGAACCTGCCTCACCCCCAGCAGCCTCCTTGCCCAGACCTCTTTCCTGCTTCACCTGAGCACAGGGTGAGGAAATGGAAAGCTGTGAACTCATTGCTTATCCTGGCACCTAGAGGAGCCAGGGGAAGGGAGGCCTGGCCTCTCCCCGCCCACCTGTGAAGTCCTCCTTAAAAGGGAGGGGCCTGCATGAAGGTTCACATCCCTGAAGTCATGTGTTCTGACATCACAGGCTCTCAACTCTAAACTTCCAATTCTAAAGGCCACTGCCCTAGGGTGGAGAAGGACAAGGGGTCATGGGGGCTCAAGTGATCTTCTAGGCCGGCCTCGCCTCAAGCCCAAGGGCACAAGCATTGATCAGCCAAGAAGGAGCCACTGGTCAGTTCCATCCCTGAGATTCCAGGCATCACTGGGTGTCTACCATGGGCCACACCACCCCAGACCACATGCTCAGGGCTTCCGACCCTTGTATTGCATTCAGCCTATTCACATGACTGGCAGTGGGAAGGGAGCCAGGCTGTCAGAAGCTATTGTTCCCTCAACTGTCAAACACTGCAAAATAACCCTTCATGAAGTGATTGTGAGAATTAAAGAGATGGCACATTTATCAATGGAAGAGCCAATACAAATATCTAAGTTGTAATCTGAGCTACTCAGGAGGCTGAAGTGGGAGGATCACAAGTTTGAGGCTAGCCTCAACAACTTAGGGAGATCCTGTCTCAAAATGAAAACCAAAAAGGGCTGAGGATCTAGCTCAAGAGCAAAACACTCTGGGGTTCAATTCCCAGTACCACAAAAAAAAAAGAAGAAGAAGAAAAAGAAGAAGAAGGAGGAGAAGAAGAAGAAGAAGGAGGAGGAGGAGGAGGAGGAGGAGGAGGAAGAGGGAGAGGAGGAGGAGAAAAGACTGAGAAATTGAAGATAAGGATCTGTTACAAATCAAACATTTACCAACTGTGTGACATCAGATGATTGGCTTTGCCTCTCTGGGATTTAGTTTCATCACCCACAGAATGGAGGAGTCCAAGTGGACAAGTACCTAAGTGTCTTCAGGCTTCGTGGCCTGTGATTCCGAGGTTTCACCTTGCACATCACCCGACCGTCAGGATGTGGCAGGGTAGCACCAGGAGTGATTGGCAACAACAACAAAAAAAATGAATAAGCAGTGAGGCACTTGGAAAGGACACTGACTGATATCTTCCTATCAGCCCTGGGTCAGCGAGCTTCACTCCTGGGGCATCTTCAAAAGGTAAGAAAGAACGCCCGCCTCCTAATGAACGTCCCAATCCTGTCACTGCACACATGGCAATGATCTGTTCTATGGAGCAGCAAAATCTGTCATTCCAACCCCAGACTCCTCCAAGTTCCCTCATCCCCAAACGAGAGCACCCACGTGGTGAGGAGCCCTACAACTAAGGAGAGAGAGAGAGAGAGAGAGAGAGAGAGAGAGAGAGATGGAGAGAGAGAGAGAGGGAATCTTCTGCCAACACCCGCCCTCATGGGTGGAGCCATTCAGGCGAGGCTTTTGTAACATGTTAGGTGTGTCACCTGTTCTGAGGCCAAAGGGCCCTTGAATGACTTCAGGTGCTGTTCCAGCCCCTGAGATGGGTGTCAGGTTACAAGATACATAATCATTCCAGTTTGGCAACTTCACCCCGTAGGGTTCTTTTACTCAACCAGCCTCACAGTCCCCAAATCACTCCTGGAGTAGGGAGATAGGAGGTGGCCAGCTGACTTGCTGAGGGGAGAGGATGCTGGCCATATGGGACGAAGGCCAGCCCTGCACCTAGACCTCCTCCAGCCCGTGCTGACCAGGGGCTTCTCATCTGCTGCCCAGCCAGGACGGGTCGGGCAGGCTCTCCTTCTACCCATTTCAGCTCCAGACCGCAGGAAAATCGGGAGGATCACAGAGCCATCATGGTGAGTGTGAACCCCTCAGCTCCTAAGATGGGGAGAGGCCAGGGCTCCCCATAAAAAGGGCCCCAGGCAGCCTGAGGGGTCATCAACCGAGAATTTTATAACACCTTCCAGGTTTAAAAAAAAGGTCACACCCAAATCACCCCCACACCTGGCACCGTCCATGTCTGGTACTCACCTGCCCGCCCCTCTCTCTCCATTTCCAACTGTCCTTGGACCAATCCATCAAAGAAGCTGTAGTGCAGAAGTCAGCCTGTCCCCTCTGACCATCCCGTCCCAGAGGGTGCCTGCCAGTTTGGGCAGTGTCTCCTGGTCTGACAGCTGGAGATTAGCAATGTTTTTTCAAGGCCAGGGAATGCTTTGATGCAACAGTGGCCCTCTGCCACTCTCTGGGTTTTCTTTTTAAAGAAAATAGTGCAGAGATGCCCCCCAAAAATCTAGGGTGCTTGGGAAGATCTTCTGCTAATTCTCTGCTAAGTCTTTTGATGTTCTCCTCCCCTCTCCTTCTCTGAGTACCTAGAAGATCTTCACTGTCTTGGGGCAGAGAAAATCAACCCCACTTTTCAAGAACCACAATGAGGACCAGGAAAGGGAAGAGATAGTAGCTGGGTCCAGTCTTTGGTCAAGTTGAAGCAACCAAAATAAGGAAAGAGAAGGGAAAGCCAGGGAAGGGGCTGTCCAAGGGGAAAAGGTGTCACCTGCTGGGCCCTCAAGGGACCTTCTCCTGACTCCCTGCCCAAGCATTTCTCTGAGCCTCTAATGAAAAGTCTGGCAAAATGCTAGTGCCCTGCTGAGGGTAGAGAGAGTGAGGGGCTTGCCTGGTTGAAGCTGGAACAGAGTCTGGCAGTTCTGCTGCCCCATCCGAGGAGGCTCCCCAGAAACTCAGCCTGCATACAGAGGCATCTTGTCCGGGGAATCACAGGGAGGAGAAGAGTAATCCTGCCTTCTGGTGGCAGCTGCTGCTGCTGGGTGGCACTGAGGAGACCTGGGGTACCTCTTGAGTTAGCAGCAGACAAGTGAGTAGTTTCTGGAGCAGGTCACAGGAGCAAGCACTGCAGAATCAAAGGCCAAAAGGCCATCCTTATTAGCTGTGCTGTCTAGAGACTTTAACCTTTCTGAGACTCGTGCTCTCACTGTGTGAAATGGAAATAGGCTCCATGATTGCCCAGAACATACACAGGGTGAGTGGAGAGGCTGAATAGGCTCCTATACATGAACCGATTCTGCAAACCAGGGAACCCCAACAAATACAAGGCCTGTGACTACAGAGGCATCTACTCCAGGAAATGACAGCTGGTTGCCACATCTAACCCTGACCCTTTGCCACCCCAGGATAGGAGCTGGGTGTCGCTGTATGAGGGAAGGAGGGCAGGTGGGCACACTGTGGTGGAGGGGTCAGATCTGGGGCTCCAGATGCAAAGCAGCAGGATGGTTAGCCTCTCCTGGGTAGGGTAGAGGGAGCTTGTGGCTTTGAGCTGGTCACTAACCCACCTGAGCCTAATAACCCTGTCCTTTCCCACTATTGAAGCCAGAATAATCATAGCTCCTAGCCCTGGGGAGAGGATTGGGTAACTTGGGGCCAGGCACAGCCTCCCTGCCTCCTCCTTTAATCTGCAGGCCCCTCCCTGGCACAGAGGGTCAGAGTCCCGCATGGAGCTTCCTCTTACCAACAGTGCTGCTGTGAGCCTATTTAGCAGGAATGCCCAGAGAGCTGGAGCTGGGACCAGCCCTGGGCAGAGGTCAGAGCTCAGTATCTGGCCCAAGGGGAATGCATTCCTTCATATTC
Source organism: Glaucomys volans (assembly GCA_020662805.1). Lineage (NCBI taxonomy): Eukaryota > Metazoa > Chordata > Mammalia > Rodentia > Sciuridae > Glaucomys > Glaucomys volans. The sequence goes on along the minus strand of JAJEJO010003195.1, from coordinate 249,022 downwards.
ACTCTGCAACTGAGGACTAGGAGGAAGTTAGGGGCCCACGACTGGCCATCCTGGCTTTAACCCAGAATACCCCAAACATACCTGAGCCCCAGACAAGGGTAAACACCTGAGTCTAGCTGCTCTGGGGAGCCCCTCCCCACTGCCTCATTTCCTTACCTGTCTGCAGCAGACCCAAGAGATTTGGCTGAGAATCAAGGAATATGGCAAGTCAGCAGGCCAGCCTACTGGCTGTGGGGACCAGGGAGCAGGTGCAGAGCGCATGCAGACCAAGGCAGAGTCTATAGCCTAGGTGGGTGATCCTGAGCTGAGGTGGCACCCTGAGAGGAGGGCAATGAAAGGCCCTAGAAAGAGAGAAGAAAAGTCTCCTGCTTGCTCTCCTGGGCTCCTCTCTACCCAGATGAGGGGACCTAATGTCACTGTGACCCCAAAGAAACTCCAGCCAGACAGACAATATTTAATTGGCCATTGGCCAGCCTCTTAATAGGGGCAGGGGACAAGGTCTAGGTTCTACCCTGAAGGTCCTCCCAAAAAAATTGTGACAAGTATATTCTAGAAGTGATCGCAAGGTCCCCTTATAGCTGAGGAGGCAGATTCACTCCAGGGTGGCTGGAAAGTTGAAGACAAAGTATTTGCATTGCACCTTGAAAGATGAACCAGCTCCCTCCAAGAGGGGAAGGCAGGAAGGGTGTTCCAGACAGAGGGAATTACATGAGGCCAACAAGACACAAGTGGCAGTGTACAGACAAGTGGCAGTGTGCCATGACTGGAAAAAGTGCTTAGGGAATATAGGGGCACAGGCCAGGTCTGTCCCCATGTGGTGGACACTCAGGCCCCTACACTAAGGTTGGGTTCAGGATCTCCGCTGTGCCCCAGAGCTCAGCAGGGCTGAGGGGAAGGACCCCAGCAGGTGTCCAGCACTCCTCACTCACTGCACAAAAGGGCAGTGACATGCCCATCTGTGCCAGGCTCTGGAGATGTGCTAGTGGGTGAGAGCAAGCAGACCTGGATCCTGCTCTCAAGGAGCTCAGGGTCTGGAGGGGTGGCAGTGGGAATGGACAGACACTAATCACATAATCACACAACCCATGTTTATCCAACAACTGAGATGTGTACTGTGATGCAAGATAAGGAGCTGAGAAACTGAACCAAGGTGCAGCCTCATGGGGGCCAGAGAAGGCTGAGAGTAGGCACTGGGGGAGGGGGAGGAGGGCCATGTGGGAAATCAGGAGGGGCCCAAGAGGGGACTTCACAAGGGGGAAGAGATGAGAAAAACAGACTACAAACAGGGCTCTGGAACTCTGGGCAAGCTTCCCAAAGCACCAGAACCAACCCAGGATAGCAGGAGGCAAACATTCTCAGGTCTGAAAATCTTCATGGGGCTGATTCCCAGGCACCTCTTCTGTTCTTCGGCCTTCTGTCTTGCCCAGAGAAAACCGGCCTCAGTGGAACACCAAGTTCCCAGTGATTCCCCAACCTAAAATGCATTCACCAGCCACATTCTAGAAACCTGTTGCCTCCAGACCATGAGATTCTTATGGACAGGATCTATGTCTTTTAGGCCCCAACATAGCACAGACCTGGCTGGGAATGGGCACTTGGTAAGCATGTGTGAATGAATGAATGAATGAATGAATGACAAATGACTCAAGACTGAGTCCCGTCCAACCAGCTTCTGATCTATGAGATACTGAAAGCAAGTTCACCAAATCCAATCACAGCACTCTCAGTCCCACCAGTGGTAAAACCAAAGAATTTCCATCCCAGAAAACCAGGGCTGAGGGTTAGGGAGGGACAGGCCTGAGCCTGCCTGGAAACCCCAGTGACAAGGAAGAGGGAGAGTCGGACAGAGCCAGTGTAGCAATCCCCCTGCAACGTGTCTAACTCCACCTCGCAGCCCGCTGTTCTGACTAATCATCATGATTGCAGCACAGAAATTGGTAAACAAGGCACGGCTGCAAGACCCCAACCCTACCCCCTGCTCCCAGAGCACCTCCAGCTTCCTAGGGTAACTCACATGCAGCAGAAATTCTCACAGGTGGCAAATGAAAGGAACACTTAAGGAAGAGGGTGAGAGATAGCCCGTGTCAAGCGCTGGCAGCAGTATCTTTGGTCCCGAAGTAGCCTACTGCCCATTGGTCCAACTGGTGGGGCTGAGCTGGCAGATGCCTCGGGCACTTCCTGTGATCTCCATTGCCTGCACTGTGATATGCATGCACATGCTCATTCATCCATTGAGCACAGGCCTCCTGAGCATCTGCTGCGGGCTAGGGACTGCAAGACCCTGTGGAGATTCGGAGGTGAGAATGAAAACATAGACCCTCAGTTCTGAGGCTCTGCAGATGCAACAGGAACAGGTCAAACTGTTTCCCAGCCCCAAACAAAGCTGGGCGCTCCTTCACCAACGACGACAACAGGGAGGTAACTGGAGCTGAAGTACGCCCTTACCTTCAGCCCACTCCTACCCTACACCACGACCACATCTCCAATCCCCATGGCGATGGTCCTGCCGGATCCTGGAGGACCTATCTTGAGAGGTAGGAAAATACTAGTAGCAGCGGCGGCGGCGGCAGCTCTTCTCCCACCTAATGCAGCGAGCACAGCATTTTGTGGTTGGAGCACCTCACATCCAATATCTCCCTTTCAGTGTGACACCAACTCTTTGGGACATTGAAATCTTCGATCTACAGATGAGGAAATGGAGGCACAAGGAGGTCAAGTGACTTAAAAAGGGCCACTCTGCCCAGAAGAGACAGAGCTGGGACTCCAAATTTGGGAGTTTTCTCCTTCTTCCCCAGCATGTGGACTCATAAGACCAGCACCTGGAGCTGCCCAGGAGAAGGCAGACCCAGGACACCCCATTGTCCTGCCTTGAAACTGAAAATAGTCTATAGAACAGTGTGCACGGGAAGAAGGCGGTCCAGCTGGCACAATGGGATGGAGGAAAGAAGTGGTTTCTGCAAGGAGACTCCATCCCTCACCAACCTCCTAGCAAGGTGACCATCCCTTGTTATCTACCAGTGATTTATATAAAAAGGTCACAAAGAAGGAAACAAACACATGGGCAAAGGGAAACCAGTGAGCATAATTAACTTAGACTTTCAAGAAGACTAGACTTCCATACCCAGTGCTGCTCAGGAAAAACAACCAAGTTGCCACAAGACGATGGAGAAAAACATAAGTGAATCAGACCCAGGACTAGTCCTATCTGGGGGAGGAGACAAGAGAAGGTCTAGGCTAACAGCAAGGTCTTCTGACTCATAAACCTCAGGGAAGAACCTGAGAGGTCCTTTAAGTGAGTGGCTTTCCCCAGTGTTCTGGCTACAGAGTGCCACTGAAATCTAACACAGAACCCCACAAGGGAAGCACACAGAGTGGCCACCTTGGGGAGGACAGCAGCCCTGCCCACTCCAGCCCTGCCTCCCTCCCCTACCAACACCCTGAGGAGCTGCACAATCCCAGGGGTGCTAAAGCCTGGGTCTGGGCCTGCCTCCTTCACTTCCCAGCTTCTCCACATGCCTTGCTTTTCTAGGAAGCCATGATTGTTTTAACAATCTTCCCTTTGTCAAGAGAAAAGGTCTCCTGTAATTTCCCCATTGGCCCGAAGAATCCTCTTCCATTGCTGGCATCATTTGTTGGCCTTCTGAAGTGGGTAAGGCATCGGAGCAAACAACTCCAAGAGAGCAGATTCAAGATATAGTCTCAACTTTATTAAGGAAGTACAGTTCTTTTATAGAAGAGGGGAGTTTGAGAACAAAGAAACCGGTAGTGTAACATGATATAATGTGAGGATGGTCCAATTAGGAGTTACACAGTTTTGCAAAGGGAGGAGGGAAGACAGGAGGATGAGTGAAACTCCCCTGAGGCAATGACCAGTCAGAGGGTCTAGTCACTTGACCCCCAAGCATAAATAATCCTGAGTGTCCTTCAGGATTTATACTATTCCGCAGCCTAGGGTGACATATACCTCAGTGGTTTCTTCCTACATCCCCACATTTCCCCCCTTTCTTTTTTTTTTGGTACTGGGAATTGAACCCAGGGGTACTTGACCACTGAGCCACATCCCCAGCCCTATTTTGTATTTTATTTAGAGACAGGGTCTCACTGAGTTGCTTAAGGCCTCGCTAAATTGCTGAGGCTGGCTTTGAACTCGCGATCCTCCTGCCTCAGCCTCCCAAGTGCTGGGATTACAGGCATGCGCCACCATGCCTGGCTCCCCCCTTTCTTTTTTAAACCATGCTCTCGTCATTCCACCTCTTCCAAGAGATGGCCATCACATCTTCAGGGACAATGTTCATCCTGTCCTTCCCTTGGTCTTTGCCCCGCTCGCCTGCATCCTCTGCCTTCTCTTCAGAGTGTCTGCATGGGTCGTGTGACATCACTGTGGGTTCCCTAACTGCCTTGATCACTCTCCCTAGACACACTTAGTCCATAACTTTCCCTCCTGATGTTGGGCCCCTTGGCCTATGAAATCATCAAAATAGCTGCCATCTGTCCAGGCCCTGTTACATACATGCCAGGCCTTACTCATCTTATTCCCATTAATAATGAACAATTTTTTGAATATCTACTATGTCAAGCACTTGCCAAGTTCCATTTCAATGTCTTTATGAATTATTAAAAACAATAATAGAATAGCTTCTCCATGGGCAGAAGAACTTTGCCTCTTTTTCACTGCTGCATCTCCAGCCCCACCAAAAAGTTCCTCACTGGATGAATAAAATATTGCTATTATTATTACTACAACCAGTAGTTATTGTACTCTTTCTCTACACCAAGCAAATTTGTATGCTGTGCATATTTGGGGCTTACTATTGAATCGATCTCTCTCTCATACACACATGAAATTGAGGCTCCCAGTGGTTAAATAATTTGCCCAAGGCCTCAGGCCCGTGAGCAACAGAAGTGGGATTCAGGCCCAGAAGGCAGGATACCAGGGCCTGTGCACCATCCTCTGTAAAACACCCCCTCTTTTAGCAAATGGCATCCCAGTGAGGAGCAGCTTCACCAAGTGCTCATAGAGTTCCACGAGTGGGCAGGAAAGTGGGAGAGGAACACCAGGTTGTGAAATTGCAAAATAATAATGCAGAGAAGTCATAGAAGCACCACAGAAGCACTATTTATAAGATCATGAATTCAGAGTTCCCAGAGCCCCATTGCAGACCCTCCCTGATATCATCTGCAGTTCTGCTCCCCAGTTTCCAGGGTAATTGGAGTGGAGGGAACCAAGGTCGACTTACCAAACTCCTCTGTGTTTCAAGCACCAAACCGGCATGCCATGAGCATCCTCCCATTTAATCCTCACCAGCTGCCCCTTGAATTTGATCATATCCCTCCCCACTTTACAGATGAAAAAACCAAGACTCAGAAAAATTCGCCAACTTGCTCTGAGAAGGCTGAGATGACTGAGAAGGGGTAGGACTGGATTCAGGCCAGCATGTCTGCTCAGGAGGAGCAGGCACAGGTGACACCCCCCACTTCTGACCAAAGCAACTGAGACCTTCAAACGCAAAGGCCAACCAAGGAGAACCATAAACAAGTCTGTAAAATTGTGAGACAACCAGATGAGATTCCAACAGGCTTGAAAAGGCATACTGTACCTAGCAGGAAGAACTTTCCAGAACTTCGCCCACCATCCAACACTCGTGAAGTCAGATGTATCCTACCCACGTTGAAAGTAGGGGAAATGGGTCCAGAAGATGGTAAGCACTTTGCCCAAGGCTGCTCAGAATGCCAGTAGAGAAGTCAGACCTTCTACCACCAAACTCCCTCATCCCTAACACTTCCCACCCCCTTAAAGTTTAAGGGACAATTCAGGACAGCTAAAAGGAACTATGCTTTTTCAAAGACAGTATAAACTCTGTGAGATTCTTTTTTTTTGGCAGTGCTGGGGATTGAACCCAGGGCCTTGTGCTTGCAAGGCAGGCACTCTACCAACTGAGCCATATCCCCAGCCCCTGTGGGATTCTTTTATAAACATCAGACTGCATCGTGCATGAGAGCTTCTTAGTGCAAGTAGGCAGATATGTTTAAGGAATCCCTTTAAACTTTATGACCCATCAGCCTTTCCCAATGGCAGCCCCCAAGGGCCCCTGTCAGACCAAGTGTGCCCTGACCCCTGTTAGCAGTCTCCAATCCCTCTCCACTGCTGGTCAGACATTGCCTCAGGCGTCCAGAGGTAGAGCCACCTTCCTTCCCATCAGGCCATGCTGGGGAGGGAAGGTTGCCTCAAATGGACCCACCACTCTGGGGCAGAGGGAAAGCCAAAGTAGAAGAATTGAGAATTCAGAAAGGCAGGAGCTTCCCTGGGACCAAGGGAAGGGTCTGGAAGGGAGGTATAAGAGCTGGTTACTGGCAAGCAAGAGCCCTCCGCTGGGGCCAGGCTGTCTGCAGTTCAGTTCCACGCAGTGGGCCTGAACTAATGCTTCACCCCTCCCCTCACTGTCTCACCATGTGACTTTGGGTTGGGGAGCATAACTACTGTGCCTCAGTTTCCCCATTTGTGAAACTGAAATAGTTCCCTCTTCATCCTCTCTCCAGGCCCTATCTGGAGTCAAGAGCTACACCTGAACACAAAGGCTAATTCTTAAATGACAGCTTAACAGCAGGCTGGCAGCAGAATAATGACAGGCCACCTGACACCTCTCGTCTGCTCCAGGCCCTGCTCTGGAGCCATTATACGCTGAGATGAGGACTGAGGTACTCAGCTCAAATTGCCAACAGGTCAGCACCTATATGGCTTAGAACAAGGCAAAATGGTTTCTAATGTAGCAGCTGAGGCTGAGGTTAGCCCTGAAGCAGAATGTGCTGCTCTAAGGATGCCTAGACCGAAGGCAGAGTCCATAAGGCTGCTTCCTGTATCTCCTTTGCGTGACAGCCTGTGGTAGCCTGGACTGGGGGGACCTGCTGCAGATGTGATCACAGGTCTGAGGCTACTTAGAAGCCAGCATGAGTGTCACCTCTGAAGCCTCCCCTGCACTCTGAGCTGCTGCATCACAGCTGGGCTCGTCCTGGCATATGCAAGCCCCCTCCCCTCATCAGGATGGTGCAGCCATCCCTGTCACCTTACCTGTCATGGCTGAGGCACCCTAGAGACAGGATCCCGCTTCCAGCCAAGCAAAGGCATCAAACTGCCCACCGCAGCTGCAGGTGGAGAGGACACGGCAGCTTGCCGTGAGGATGTCGGGGATGCTGGTGGGGGTCAGAGAGCAGCGTGAGGCTGCCTCACCAGAGCCCCTAGCACCAGAGCCCCTGGCACCCGAGCCAGCAGGGTGAGCCCTGCTCTTCAAGCTGACTGTGAGCCTCTGGTCTCCTGGCACACCCAGACAATGCTCCCCACCCCTCCCTTGGGTCTCCCCCACTGCTTTTTCACTGGCTTCAGCAACCTCACTGCCACCTGCCAGAGCCCCAAAGGACCTATTTATCCCATCGCCTAGCAACAGCAGCATCTCTGACTCTAGGCTCTCCCTCTGAAATCATGGGGAGCCAGGGCCTTGGCACCCATGGGAGTCTGAAGCTGCCACAGACCAGCATGGGACATTAAAAAGTCCAGCTTTATATGCTCCTGCTTTGCTGTCTCCACCCACCCCTCAACCGTTCCAGCTCTGCCCCTACTGACTTCTTCCCAGAGCAAGCCAATGCAGAGTCAGCATTGCAGAGAGGAAGAGACAAAGATGGCCCCGGGGGGTGGGGGATGTGACAGGCTGCTTGCCAAGGAAGGCAGACAGAGGAGCTGGCCCACTTTCTGTTCCTTTGACCTCCTTCGCCATTATTAGCCTGGTGCAACACTGGCTTGTTTCTTTGTTGAGGTTATTCACTCTCTTATCACCTCTGAAAGAGAGTTCCCAATTACCTGATATACCTTGAGGTCCAGAGAGCTTGAGAGGTATGCAGAAGGCCACACAGCATGTCAGAAGAGAAGGTGAGAAGAGAACTCATACTCCCCAGGCTGATTCTTTGTAACTTCTCTGTAGCACTTAATCCACACCCCCCAACACACACACACACTTAAAAACAAGAGCTGCCTGATGTCTGAGTTCATCATCTCTGAGTTGGAAGAAAAATAGAACCCTGATCCATTTAGATCTGAGTTAAACTCAGAAGTTTCTCCAAGAAATAGGAGTGAGGAAGGGGTAGCAGAAGAGAGGTGCAAGCCTAAGGGCAGATGGAAGAAGGGGTGCTAATATCAATAAAGCCCCTTCTGGGTGTCCAGACCTGCTGTGAGCTGTTTGGTGGATGTGTTCTTGGAGGGACATCTCTTACCCTCCCCCAGCACCTTGTGATGATTTGGCAAAGCCAGGAACCAAGCAGAGGTCGCTGTGCCTTCCAGCTAGGAAAGGCTGGGGAGACATGGGGGGGGGGAATCTCCTCCTATTGACTGCATGCTGGTCACATGCTGATCTACATGGCAGGGCAGTAGAGAATCAAGACGACCCAGCACCAGCTGATGACCTTACCCAGAGGGGTTCCTCAGATCCAGGTTCCTTCAGGGAAATGCAAAGGGTACCCTGAGTCCAGAAGCCCTGCCATGAGTCTGGGTCTTTCCGAACTTGCTCTAAAGCCATAGCAGCCACCTAATGTATATGACCCTTGGTTTCTTCCTTTGTTAAATGGGGATAATTTCTCTGGATTGTTCCAAGGATTAAATCAGATCGCATTTATGAAAGGATATAAGGGTAAGCTATATCGCAATACCCAACTGCAGTAGTTAATTGTTCAGCCTCCACATTTGGGTCCTACATTAATGTCTTTCTGCTGCCACTGACCAACCAAGAAGCAAAGAAGGAAGGTTCCGAGCTCATCAGGCATCAGCAAGCGTTTTCAACCATTGAACTCCCACCCAGTCCCACCTACACCTTCTCTGGCTTGGGTCCTCCTGGGCCCTGAGGGCCTGAGCATTCCTGCCTTTCCACTGCACTCCAGATGGCAGGAGCTGGATTCCCAGCTGAGCCCTAGGCTAGACACTGGCTAGGCTAGACCCATGAGTCAGGGCGGTGCAGCAAGCTGAATCAACGGCAGATGGGCCTGGCCCAGACCGCAGTCCATGTAGAAGGGGAAGCCAAGCTTGCTTGGCCTGAGCTGGGCCTGGCCTGGTTGTAACCAGGGCTGAGTTCAAGTTGGGGATAAACTAAGATGTTTCTAGCAAAGTTGCATGGTTAGTTGTTGTTGGCCTCTCAGTTTCCCCCACCCCGCTTCCCTCTGTCAACGCCATGGCAAGATACCTTCCCTGTCTGGCCTCTGTTGGAGTTGTCTGGAATGAACTCTAGAGACCCTTTCAGCTTGGCACCCCTGTGATGGCAGCAGGGACCCACTAGAGTGATGGAAGGTGATGGATTTCTGAATCTCACCTGGTACCCACATGTCTCAGTACCATTCTCTTCTTTCCTCAGCTCAGGATTGAGTCTAGGCTGAAAGGAATGGGCTGGCTGTAAGTTCCTATTCTATCCTGTTTAGGAATGTCGCTCACATAGATGGTCCCCGATCTCCACTTGCAGGCCTGAATGCACCTACCTCCCTGGCAATTAGCCCTGGTACCCATGGCCTTCAGCAGCTCCCCTTCAGCAGCTCCCCTTCCCAGAAGTTTATCAGCCCATCCTCTCTGATCCCTCTGTATCAGAGATGTTTGTCCAAGAGATTCAAGAGGAGCCAAAGAATGAGCCACTCCATGAAAAAACTCAGGCTGTGGGAGAGTCGGGGCAAAGCACTGTGAAGACAAGAGTGTGACCTCCTCAGATGCTCAGCACAGGCAGGGGAGGCTTTTTGCTTTCTCTTTGAACCTTGGGTGCACTGCACTGGAGAAATCACCACTTCTGATAGATGACATCTTTCACTATTGGTCCCCTCAGAGCCCTATTGTAACCCACTTTCCTGTTGCTGGTTTAACAAGATAGTTAGCCTCCATAAACCCACCAGCCCCAACAAAGTCTAGGACTTAAACAATGACTTTCATCCAGTCATGGGATCCCTCTTCCCCCTTCCTTTGTACATGCGTCCTCTCCTGAGGAGGCAGTCAGGTCTCTTTTGCATATTAATGCAATAAATATTGAATGTACATTTTTTTTTTTTTGGTACTGGGGATTGAACCCAGGGGCACTCCACCACTGAGCCACACCCCCAGCCCTATTTTGTATTTTATTTACAGACAGGGTCTCACTGAGTTGCTTAGGGCCTCACTAAGTTGCTGAGGCTGGCTTTGAACTCGCAGTCCTCCTGCCTCAGCCTCCCTAGTGCTGGGATTACAGGCGTGCGCCACCACACCCAGCTTGAATGTACATTTTTATTTGTTCTTTTTAGATATACATAAAAGTAGAGCATATTTTGATATATTATACATACATGGAGTGTAACTTATTCTAATTAGGATCCCATTCTTGTGGTTGTACATGATGTGGAGTTTCACTGGTTGTGTATTCATATATGAACAAAGGAAAGTTATGTCTGATTCATTCCACTGTCTTTCCTATTCCCTTTCCCCTCCCTCTCTTCCCTTCATTCCCCTTTGTCTAATCCAAAGAACTTCCATTCTTCTCTCCCCAACCCTTATTGTATGTTAGCATCCACATATCAGAGAGAACATTCAGCCTTTGGTTTTTTGGGATTGGCTTATTTCACTTGGCATGAAGTTCTATCCATTTACTGGCAAATGCCATATAATTTCATCTTTTTTGGCTGAGTAGTATTCCATTGTGTGTGAAACACATTTTCTTTATCCATTCATCTATTGAGGGGCACCTAGGTTGGTTCCATGGCTTAAGTACTGTGTAAAGTCTTTTGTGTGTGTGTGTGTGGTGCTGGGGATTGAACCCAGGGCCTTGTGCATGTCAACCAAGCACTCTACCAACTGAGCTGTATCCCCAGCCCTTTAACTATGATGAATGGAACTATTATAAACATTGATGTGACTGTGTCACTGAAGTGTGCTGATTTCAAGTCTTTGGGTATAAAACCAAGGAGTGGGATAGCCGCGTCAAATGGTTCCATTGCAGTTTATCTGAGGAATCTCCATACTGCTTTCCAGAGTGGTTGCACCAATCTGCAATCCCACCAGCAATGTATGAGTGAACCTTTTCCCCACAACCTTGCCAACATCTACTGTCGCTTGTATTCTTGATAACCCTGCCATTCTGACTGGAGTAAAATGGAATCTCAGTGTAGTTTTGATTTACATTTCTCTAAATTGCTAGAGGTGTTGAACATTTTTCCATATATTTGTTGACCATTCATATTTCTTCTTCTATGAATTACCTGTTCAGTTACTTTGCCCATTTATTGATTTGGGTTATTTGGTTTATGGTGTTAAGTTTTTTGAGTTCTTTATAGATCCTGGGGATTTATACTCTAGCTGAGGTGCAGGTGGCAAAGATTTTTCTCCCATTCTGTAGGATCTTTCTTCACATTCTCAATTATTTCCTTTGCTGTAAAGAAGCTTTTTAGTTTGATACCATTCCATTTATTGATTCTTGGTTTTATTTCTTGCACTTTAGGAGTCTTGTTGAGAAAATCAATTCCTAAGCCAACATGATGGAGGATTGGGTCTACATTTTCTTCTAGTAGGCACAGGGTCTCTGGTCTAATAACTAGGTCCTTGATCCACTTTAAGTTGAGTTTTGTGCAGGGTGAGAAATGGCAGTTTAATTTCATTCTATATATGGATTGCCAATTGTCCCAGCACCATTTGTTGAAGAGGCGATCTTTTCTCCATCATATGCTATAATGTACATCTTTGAGGTACAAGGCAGGAACTTTGCTAGACCCACTCTGCCAAGGTAATCATCATCCCAAATCCCACCTTCATCAATACCTTGCTTCTTTATGAAAGAGATTCTGGCCTATATTTTCCCTTAATATTAAATTGCTAATGCCATCTATACTATTTTATGTCACTGTTGTTCCTTTCTTTTGTCTAAAGCATAATATTTTAGTGTGCAACTATACCACAGTTTTTTGAAGATTGGTCTAAGTCATAAAACTGAGATAGGTTCATGAATTTTCTCATTTAACAAATATTTAGTCAATACTCACTCTATGCTGTGCCTTGCAGGAGACCTGGGGACGTTGTGATTAATAAGACAATCATAGTCCCTGTAATTCCAGCATACAGTTTTGATTTAGTTCATTTTTTTTCTTTCTCTATTGTTTGAAAATTGGTATGGAATGTTTTCCACAACTGCTCTTCTGTAAACGGCAACTAGACATTAGCCACTGTTGGGGACTAGGTTACTTGAGCTCTCGGTGAGGAGTTGAGGCGTGGGGAGGTGTAGATGGCAAGCTTTCTGTTCCCTCTGTGTCAGCTTCTAGCACAATTCCTAGTCCATCAAAGGGTATAGCTCACTGAATTAACCATAAAGAGAAAAAGACTTGTACTACCCACCTTAAGTTATCCAGGCATGTATGCACAGGTAGATTCAGTAGACAAGAAGAATTGATGGGGAAGGGCCCACTAAATGGATGCTCTTAGTATCCCACCAACCAGTCCCTCCTCTGGCCTTCAATATCTCAGCAAACACCCTTACTCCTTAAGGGAAACTCAAGGGCATCCAATGCATTGGCAACACCTGTTGCCTTCATCTCCCAAACACATGTGGAATCTTTCTACCCCTAACCTCCTTCACTCTCCTGACCTCACCTCACTCTTCAGCCATGCCAATCTCTCTCTCTCTCTCTCTCTCTCTCTCTCTCTCTCTCTCTCCTGGGGATTGAACCCAGGGGTACTCTACTATTGAGCAACCTCCCCAGCACTCTCAATTTTTTATTTTGAGACAGAATCTTGTTAAGTTGCCAAAGGTCTCTTTAAGTTGCTGAGGCTAGCCTTGAACTTGTGATGCTCCTACCTCAGCCTCCTGAATCACTGGGATTACAGGCATGCAGCATCTCACCTGGCAAACCCTACCAATTTCTATGCAGTTCCTCCAAGAACCCCAGCATGTTCTCATCTGCTTGGCTCCTTCCTGTCATCCAAGTCCCTGTTCAGATGTTACATCCCCCAACCACCCTGACCCCTTCCCTAGACCTCCCTCTCTAAGCCTCCATCCAGGAACTTTCTCCTCTCTCCCGACCTTACTGTGCATAGCTCCCACCACTCTGTGGTCCTTTCTGGTTTTCTGTTTTTAGCCTGCTGACTCTGGGTCACGCCCCTCTCCCCAGGGATGCAGCCATTGGCTGTTTCATTTGAGCACCTCTCCCATCCTTCTGTAATGATTGCTTATTTGCCTTTGAATCCATAGCTCCTGAAACAGTGTCTGTTACAATGTGGATACTCCACTATTATTTGTTTACTTTAGTAATTATTTGATGCTATTCACCTGGTTATCAGACACTTGGTACTGATCCTGTTTACCCTTGACTTGACTGAATTTGATGAAAGGCCTTTGTAAACTGTTACATGCCAATTGCATGTAAAATACTTTTGGTATCACTGTGACCTGAATCCAAAGTCACAACAAGACAGTCTCAACTTCATCCTAGAAATTGTCCCCTCCATCCAGCATGGGTGATGACTGAGAAGAGGCAGCTGGGAAACAGTTAAGGTACAGAGTCTAGAGATCCATTAGTTCAAGTTATTTATTGAGTGATTACTAGTTGCAAGCCCCATGCCAAACCTAACAATACAAAGGCGAGAGGAAAGAGTGACAAACAGAATTATTACTTGTCAATTAAAAACTAAAGAAAAAGAAAATCAACTAAAAAAGAACAAGAGAGAAGAAACAGCCACTACCCATCAAGAAATGGGCTGTGATAAGAACGTGTACCAAACGCCATAGAAGCACTGAGATCAGAGAGCAGAGGTGGGGAAGCTCCTGGGTGCGTCTGGCACTTTCCACCAGATGACTCATTTCACCCTCACAGTAGTCCTCTGAGGTAGGCATTTTTCCTCCCACTTTTCAGAGGGTAAATCTGAGGCTCAGGAAGATTAAGACTCTTTCTGAGGCAAGCAGTTAACAGGAAGTAGAGCCTGTATTCCAATTCAGCCCTGCAGATTCCAGCACCTGGACATCAGCTACATCAGCCAGTCATCCAGTCATCCCGGGCCTCGTGACACCAAAGTGTCCCGCTAGCAGACTAGACTTGCATTGGAGATGAGAGGAAGAAAGGAGTTTTCCCTCCTGTCCTTGGACCAGAGGATACCCCCACGTCCAATCTGGGGCACCAACTCAGGGCTTAGAAGAGGCCCTCTCTCTCCCAGGAGGATTGGAAAAATTCCCAGCCAGGAATGTACCGGGGCCTGCAGCTTCTTCAGCCACCAGTGGGGCTGGCAATGACCTCATCAGCACAAAAGGGCAAGCCAGTTCCTGGGTGGAAGCCGAGACCCAGACTGAGCCCAGGGATTCCACATGCTCCACCAGACTGGGAGGGGCAAGAAGGAGCAGGAAGGCACCTGGGAGGCACAGATGGAGTGAGGGAAGAGTTCAGGGATCAGGAACCTGGGCAGCTCCCCCACACACACCTTGATCTTTGCCTGGCAGGCAAAGGGGTTTGTGTGCTTTGCACGCGAGCCTTGATGTGAGTGGCTGTGTGCTGAGTGCGCACATGAAGTGGCATGAGCAAGTGTGAGACGTGCCTGTGCTTGTGCTTATGTACACGTGTCAATAGTGATCTAGACACACTCTCAGAAACAACAGTACTCTGGAATTTTTTTTAGTTTTGCTTGTCTGCTGTTTCACTGGGTTTAACATACATTCAATAAAGCGCTCAAACTGGGCACAGTGGTGCATACCTGTGATTCCAGAGGCTTGGGAGGCTGAGGCAGGAGGATCTTGAGTTCCAAGCCAGCCTCAACAACTTAGTGAGGCACTAAGCAACTCAGTGAGACCCTGCCTCTAAATAAAATACAAACTAGGGCTGGGGCTGTGACTCAATGGTTGAGTGTCCCTAAGTTCCATCCTCGGTACCAAAAACAAACAAACAAAAAAAAGCACTCAAATCTGAAGTGTTCCACTCAGTGAGGCTTTTCACACATAAACACCCATGTAACCAACACCTAGGACAAGATGTAGATGTTCTCCAACATTCTAGAAAGCTCTATGGTGCTCCTTCCAATAATTGCCCCCATCTCCCCAGTAGTAGTCACTCTGCTGACTTCTATCATTCCTCAAACTCTATTTCTTATATTCATACAAATGGAATTATACAGTGTATACTTTTTATGTCTAGTTTCTTTCCTGCATCATTATGTCTATGAAATTCATCCATGTCATTGCATTTAGCACTAATTTATTCATATCAAACTGAAACTATAGTACATAAATAGACCACAACTTATTAATATGCTCCACCACTGATTGACATTAGGGCTTTTCTGATATTTAGCTTTTATGAATGAAGCTACTATGAACATTCATGTATAGGTTTTTTGCTAGACATATTCATCCTTTTCTCTCAGCTACATCCTGGAGCAGAATTACTAGGTCATTAAATCAAAAGTATTCATATGCTTAACATTAGTAGATTATCCCAAGCATTTATTCTTATTTCCCCTCCTATAACAATGTTTGAGAATTCCAGTTGCTCCATGTCCTTGTCAAAACTTAGCATTTTCAACTTTTTTTTCTAGCCATTCTGGTGTCTTTGTAGAAATATTTGATTGTGGTTTGAATTCACACCCAGCCCCTTGGATATCCCCTTTTGTGAAGTATCTGTTCAAGGTTTTACAGAAATACAGTATCTATAAAAAAAAAATGACACATGGTTGGCAAAAACAGGCACTAGAGAAAAATAATCTTGAGAATTCAGTAATACCCAAAGCAACCCAGTAACCAGTTGTTTCTACAATTGCTAACTAGTTATTATAATTCAAAACCTGATTGAACCAGGTCAAAGAGGTGCATAACTGAATCTCTTCATTTTTGGATCTCACAGAGAACCCCAACTTAGATCTAGCAGGAAGAAGAGTATGCAGATGAATCAAGAATCTCCCCTAAGTTGTCAGCCCTGTCTGAGAGGTTCCCCCACTCAACTCAATGTTTTTTCCTTTAATTCCAGGATCCTGACAGTGACCAACCCCTGAACAGCCCTGGTAAGCTCAAGTCTGACTTCTCTATGTCTCCCTCAGCCCTTTTAGTTCCCAAGCAGATACCTAGCTACCTTTGCATGGCCCTCACCACCTGTCCCAGTGCTAAATGCTGTGGGTATCATCCATCCCTCAGCCATCCATCATTCCACAAACATTAAGTACCTGTGAGTTTCAGGATTCATTCTAGAAATAGGAGGACTAGTCTGGGAAAACAGAACCAACAAACCACATCCGAGGAGCAAAAACCCCCAGATTCATTCACTGTGCTAGGCCCTGGGCTGACGCTGGGTTACGCAGGAAGCAAGGTTCTTGCCCTCATGGAGTTCTATGTGTGTCCATGCTGCCCAGAAACAACCTGGACGACAGTGTTTTCACTTGTAGGAAAGAAAGTGGCCATTTTTGCCTAATTTATAGGAGAAAGATAAGTTAATAAATAGAATGTTCCCAAATCTAAGGGTTTTTTCCTTCCATTACATCTTTTTAAAAATATTTTTAGTTGTAGATGGACACAATACCTTTGGTTTTTTTATTCATTTTTATGTGGTACTGAGGATCGAACCCATGCCAGGTAAGTGCTCTAGTGCTCTACCACTGAGCCACAACCCCAGTCCCCCATTACATCTTCTTAAACCATCGATACCTACTCCTGATAGCCCACTAAAGTAGCAAAACAAATGAACAAGGAACATATTAATATGAACAGATCAATAAGAAAATGTTCAAAAGTTAGACAGCTTTTATCTCAGTTCAGGGTCACCAGTTAATAATGATCACAATCAATGGAATCTTCAGCAAATAAAAATAGCACCTACTTTGTACTTTGGAATGAATGTATTAGCAGACCATGGTGTCCCCAAGAAACACTACCAGGCTTCGCAGTGAGTAAGCCCGAGAACTACCAAGCCAGAAAGATCAGTGCTGCTCCAGTGGTCAGGGAGAGTGCCTGGGCCAGTCCCTGCAGGATGAGTAGCCTCTCAGAGGCAGAAGAGAGTGATGAGTCACAGTGGAGGAGGGAAGGGCCTGAACTCTCAGACGCAGAGGCGAGAATTAATAACAATCCTTCCAGGACCAAGGAACAGCCCTGCCTTTGCAGAGCTGGGAGCTGGTGGGGACTAGCAGCGGAAGCCCATTGAGCTAGGAGAACGAGGCCAAAACACCCTGGTTTTGAAAGCACAGACAGGAGCACAGTCCACAAGTGCAAGTGGTAGGGATCCCTTTTAAGCCTCGAGGGGAAAGCAACAGGACAAAAGTCATTTTTTGGAAGCTCTGTCCAGCGGCAATAGGCAAGACAGATTGAAGGAAAGAACAGGGGCAGGCAGGGAGGCCACTCCTAGCTCCGTAGTTTCTGGAATCTAAACTAAGTATGAAGTCCCTTCCCTTCCTGATGAGGGAAGCAGGACCTTCCTGAGAATGTCCAAGGCCTCTGGACACAGGGACTCAGGGTCCCCAGTAGGTCATTCGCTCTCCCAGAAAACAAACCATCTCCTGCCTCCAGAAGGAGGAGCTCATAAATAAAATCACGTGTGAGTGAATGAATGGCTCCATGAAACATGTCCATGGCCACAGAAGAGAGAACAGTTTTGGCTGCTGGAATGTCAAAACATGGATCAGCTAACGTTATTGATGACCTCCACTAAGGTGAATTCGCTCTTTTAGGGAAACACAAAGTTTCAGCATTCCCTTATCAGCAATTCATTAACATCACTTAATGAATCTTAGGGGACACTGACAGGTCTCTGGCAGGATGCTCTTTGCTTTTGAAGAGCTGAGGAAAGGGACAAAGCCAGAACATGACTAGCTACCATTCAAGGCAGAATAAAATGATACCTGGAAGAAAGATGGAAGGGGTATGCTTATAAGAACAGAGTCCAGAGCAATTCCTCTGTTCACTGGACAAATACCTGAGTGTCTGCCGTGGGGCAGGCACCCTTCTAGGTACCTCGGACTCATCCATGCACAAAACAGACAAAGTCCTATCTCATGGAGTCTTCATTACGTGCACAGGTAGAGAGAGACAGAAAAATAAATGTAAAATGTAGATTACGTTAGAGAGAATGAGTGCTTTGGGGAAAAAAAGAAAATATGGAAAGAAGAAAATGCTAGAAGGTTGCATTTTAGGTCAGGAGATCAAGAAAGGCCTCACTAAGATCACAGACTTGAGGGGGATGAGGGAGTAAGGTATGCAGGGTCAGGGCAGGAGGACAGCCCATCGCTTTCTCAGGGTTCTTTAGGTTGCCTAAATTCCTGCTCCAGTTCTCCCTGGAGGGGAGGTCCCTGCACTCCCTCAGCTTATGGCCCACAAATAGTGGGGACTGTAAAGGACCTATCTCTGCTACTTCTAACTTACTGAGAACTGAGCTTTTCCCAGTTGTTCCCAAGTTCCATCTCCTTGAACAGTCATGTGAAATGGACATGTAGCTGTTATTACCCCGGTTCTAAGCAGTGAAGGGTTCCTAACTGCTCCCTAATCCCAGACTCTTTTGTTCCAATCCACCAACTCCCCAGTAAAATATTAATTTGATCATATTTCTCTACTGCTTACAAACTTTCCATGGCTACATATTGCCCTCAGGATAAAAATTCAAACTCCTAAGCACGGTTTGCTTTCTTTCTTTCTTTGTTTTTTGTTGTTGTTTTCCTTTTGGTACCAGGGACACTTAACCACTGAGCCACATCCCCAGCCCTTTTTCTGTTTTATTTTGAAACAGGGTCTCACTAAGTTGCTGAGGCTGGCCTCAAACTTAGGATCCTTCTGCCTCAGCCTCCCAAACTCCTGGGATTATAGGCATGCGACACCACTCCAAGCATAAGCATGGTTTCAAGAGAATCCAGAAACTGACTTTACTCTCCTGCCTCCTAACATGCTTTGACCACCTCATATTCCAGGACCCAGTCCTCCCAGTTCTCACCTCCATGCCTGTGCTGGGGCTGGCCCAGGGACCAGGACCCCCTCTTTACCTACATTTAAGTGCGACCTGCTCAGCAAGCCCTCCCCAGTCTGCCTTTGACAGCGTCTCTAGTATAACACCCACCTTCCTCCACCTGGTGGCACTGGCATCTGCATCCGATTTGCCTCTTCTCCATGTTGTAATCTCCTGAAGACAAGAAGGGCCACACTGGGGACTCACTGCTTGTTGGATTGACTTGAAGATGGGGGCCATCGGGGTGCACAGAATTTACTTATGAAGCCTCTGTTAAGCATTCACTGTGCTAGAGGCCTCTGCCCTCCTGGAGCTTCTAATTTAATCAGAAGATAAGTTGGGTGCGGCTAGATAGGAGAAATAATGTCTAATGTTCTATAGCGCATTAGCCTAACTGTGGCTGACAACAGTTACATTTCAAAAGAACTAGTAGAGAGGATTCTGAATGTTCCCAGCACAAAGAAATGATGGAAATGTCAATCACTCTGATCTGATTGTTTTACATTGCATACATGTATGGAAATGCCATGCTGCATGTACCCCATAAACAGGTACAACTACTATGTGTCAGTTAAAAATAAAAAGATATTCAGAAAAAGACAAGTCAGGAAAAGGGTAAATGACAGCACAATAAATGAGGAGGTGCTCAAGTACATGCCCTGGGGATTGGCCTCCCCCAAGGCAGGCATGGGTCAGACCAAACAGGGTGACACATCCTAGGACAGGTCAGGGCAAGACAAGGGGCAGGCACACGGGCTGCAGGCTCATTTCGGGAGCACTTGTGAAAGATGCTAAGCCTGGGGACGGAGGAGGGCAGTGGCCACGGCTGAGGAAGCTCAGCCTAGTCTGCAGGAGCAGCCCCCAGTATTAACCAAAACTGTCCCAAGGCATTCCCACTGCAGGCCAGAGGGTGGGAGCTGTGGGACTTGGCAGGAGTGGGCTCCAAGCACTGACTGAAGGCTCTTCCCCTCCTCACACCTCCTTACAGATGCCACCCCCCCACGCAAATCCCGCACTGCCCTGGAGACTTTCAAAAAGGTGGGGATCCCCATCATCGCGGTACTGCTGAGCCTGGCAACCATCTTCACTGTGGCAATCCTCAGTAAGTGACAGCCCCTACCCAACTTTCTTCCCCTAAGCAGGTGACAGTACCCTCCCTCACCCCCTTGGTAAGTGGCAGCTCTCACCCCACCCCCCATAAGTGACAGCCCCACCCACAGCCTCCACCTTCCCACCCCCACAGTTAGAGGCAGGTGATCTGCAGAAAGCTTTGCCCAAAAAAAAAAAAAAGCGCCTCCACATGTATCCACCCCTGCTTAGAAAAGAATCTTCTTCCAAGAGTGAAAGGGGAATTGAACTCAGCCCCCATCTCTCCCAGATGGCTTCTAGCCCAGATAGAAGTTCTGCTGCACACGTGGCCCTTGTTACAAACCCACGCAAGTCCTGGCAGGGGCGCCCACCCCACCCCCTCCTTCCGGCCTCCTGCAGCTTGATACTGAGTGGATCTGAGCAGCCTCCCAGCTGGAAGGACAGCAAGCATCTCTCCTGTGAGGAGGGAGGAAGGGAGGAGGCACGAGGGAAGACTGCTGGCAGATGCTCCTCCCACCTAGAACTCTGTCTCCATCATGGCAAGGGCCTGAGACCCAGTGTGACCTTGAGCAGACCACTTGGTAACAAAGATTAACTGAATGAGCAGTGATTCCCACAGTCTCTTCTAGTTCCCACACTCTGTGACTGAGTCCTTGCTTTCACCAACCCCATGGTCACAACAGGGAACTGACTATAGCTTTCATAGCAGGATGTAGGGCACCAGAGATCAGAGTAGAATCAGGACACCTGGGACAGTGATTCCTGACTCTGCTGCTGTGTGACCATGAATAAGTGCCTCAACCTGCCTTAACCCCACTCTCACCTGTAAAATGTTCTGCCTTTCTTCAAGCAGTATCATGAGCACCAATGAGATCACACATACAAAGGACCTAGATAAAAACCAAGTTGTGCAAAAGCATGTGTCACCACACAGCAGGCAGAGATGGGACGGAGGCCATGCATTTGCTAACTAGGGCAGGAATGTCTGGGCAGCCTGGGAATGGCTGGCCTTTAGGGAGTTTGCACTTGTAACCATGGTGGCATTTGCACCAGCAGCTGTCACCACTCTTTTGGAAGACACTCAGAGATTCTCTGGTCCAATCCCCCATTCTACACTGAGGGTGAAAGAGGAGGTGTAACAATCAGGGAAAAACTGGAGCAGGACTGAGCAAGTGGCAGTGGAAATGCAGATCCACAAGATAAACACCACCCGAATCACTGGGAGCCTTAGATGGGTATGAGATGCAGAAAACCCCTAAACATTTCTTCTTGACCTTGGCTGGCCCAACATGATAATGATTCCATGCTAAGCTTTCTATCTCTATAGCAAAATACCAAAGATAATCAACTTATAAAGAGAAAATGGTTATTTTGGTTCCCAGTTTTGGAGGATCAAATCCATGATCAATTGGCCCTACAACTGTGGGCCTGTGGTGAGGTAGCTCATCATGGTGGGAGCAACTGGCAGAGCAACATCATGTACACCATGATCCAAGGAGCAAAAGAAAGAGGAAAGGGCTTGGACCCCACAATTCCCTTCAAAACCATGCTCTCAATGACCTAAAGACCTCCCACTAGGCCCCACCTCCTAAAGGTTCCACTGTCTCCCAATAGCATTGCCCTGGGGACCTTGCCTTTAACATAGGGACCTCTGTGGGGACATTCCAGATCCAACCTATAGCAGTGGTTTTGCAGTGGTATCAGCAGATCTGCCAGCCTGTTTTATTCAGACTAAATATTAAAGTGAGCTTTCTTCCTCTGAGCATATGTCCTGCTACAGTGGAAAGAAGAGGCCAGTTTATCCACAGAAGCCAGGCAGGCAACAGAGCATAATTTAGAATTGGGCTCTTGCTGTTCCAGGAGACCCTGCATGACTCCCATCCCCTGAGTCCCTCCAAATTCTGCAATTAGAGATGGTAAATCCTCTATCTTGGGCTAGGCTCTCTCAACCATTTGGCTTTTGAGGTCTCAACAGGTGACCCTGTCTCTTGACTTTGCTCCAGAATACTGGTGTAACCCTGGCTCAGGATCATGAACCCAACTCTGAAGGTCTAGGAAATACCTGACCTGCTCCTTCTCCCTTGCTTCATTCAAACCAGGAGCATCAGGGCCAGCCAATCACACCTTGTGCATCTTCTGGAAGGTAGACAGCAGCTGGCTGAACCATAGAAGCACTGCATGGCCTCGGGGAAGAAACACTAACTCTTCCATCCTCAGTCTCCCTATCAGTGATGAGAGTCAGTAATGGCACTTGCCTCCTAAGGTTGTAGCTGGGAGTTATGATTGACAGTTTGGAAAACTCCCAGTACAGTGATAAGTGGGAACTGTCACAGTTCACCACTTATCAGAACCAGAATCAGTCACCACTCTCAGAACCAGCCAGCATCGATGTCGGACTGGAGAGAGCTCACCTAGAAAAGAAGAGCTCCTTTCTGCCTGGGTGTCTGGTTGTGAATCATCTCCAGAGAAACTTCTTGAAATATCTGTTCCCTAAGAGGTTAATAACTAAACACATTTCTGTCAGCCCAAGAAGGCAAGGGAGCAACAGAAGTTAAAGGCAGCTGGCAGAATCCTAAGACAGAAGTCAGAAAACAAAACAAATCACAGACCTCTTCAGGGGTCTTTCAAGTCCCAGATAAAAACACCCACCTCTAGAGCTGTACTTGAGAGTTACAAGGCACTTTCACAACTACAGCTGACCACGTTCTCGACAGCCTGAGATAGGTGTTCTCATGGGGTTGTGTGGAGGAGGAAAATAGGGCCTATCGGTGGGGAGAGGGGTATTGTGCGAAGATGCACAGCAAGTGGAAGAACCAAGGCTCAGAACCAGGTCTTGGGACCCCAAATCCCCCATTCTGCCTCTTCCTTTATCACCCGAGGGGTAGCAGGTTGGCAGAGTCAGATTCTCAATTTCCCACACACACATTCTCACTGGGCTCCTGGGCCATCACTTAGACATGGGTCGCTGTTATCTCTGCTTTATAGATAAGGAACCAAGTGTATCTGCTACTGCGTGGTGAAACTGGGCCCCAAGGCCCCATCCGCCTGTAGTTCTGAGCTCAGAACTACTTTTAGAAACAAGCAGCCTCTCCCTGCCCAGGGCTGCTTGCTTGACCCACAGTCTTCTGTGCCCCTCCCCGCACTTGCCTTCCAGTCAAGGTGATTCTGGATAAATACTACTTCATCTGCGGCCACCCCCTGCACTTCCTCCCGAGGACACAGGTGTGTGATGGACATCCGGACTGCGCCTCAGGAGAGGACGAGGAGCCCTGTGTCAAGGAGTTCCCTGAGAGGCCTGCAGTGGGAGGTAAGTCCGGGGCTAAGGGGCAAGCACAGTGGGCACACAGGAAGTCAGCTCATGTCCCCATGGTCACCGTATGGCACCTGCCCACCGATTTGTCAGTGCCCTTAGATCCCAGCCCTAAACACCCTGTGTACACTCAGGAACTATTTGATGGACAAATGTGGGCCAGAGGACATAAGAAACTATCACTGAGCCTGCTCATTCCTGCAGCACCTGCTAGGATTTGACCAGATTTCAATGAAATCTTTTCTTTCAAGGAAACTAGAAAAGAGACTGCCAGACCATTAAACTAACTAATGACCAACACTAGTCATTAGTGTTTATTGTAACATGCTATATAATAGGACAGAGCCTAGCCAGATCCTGCAAGCCCAGGAGATGGGTGAGAGGGACTTTTGAGAGGCAGAGCCAAGTGGTGTCCTGTGTATTAAAGTCAAATGCCTCCAGGTACCGGGCGCCCTACTGCCAACAGAACTTCTCACTCGACTTCCCCTTCTGACCTTATGTGGAGAAGCATCTAGGTCCCTGGCTATGAAGTTTCCCCAGGCCAAGCAAACTGTGTGACTGTAGAGTGATCATAAAACTGACCATCAAACTGATACCTAAGCCAGATGTGGTACACGCCTACAGATGTGTGCACACGCCTGTAACCCCAACAACTCAGGAGGCTGAGGCAGGAAGATCACAAGTTCAAAGCCAGCCTCAGCAAAAGTGAGGTACTAAGCAACTCAGTGAGACCCTGTCTCTAAATAAAATACAAAATAGGGCTGGGGATGTGGCTCAGTGGTCAAGTGCCCCTGAGTTCAATCCCTGGTACCAAATAAATAAGTTATTAATTAATTAATTAATTAAAAGGGCTTGAGATGTAACTCAGATTAAGCACCCCTGGGTTCGATTTCTAGTACCCACCCACCCACCCCCCCCCCCCAAAAAAAAACAAAGAAAAAAGAAAGAAAAAGAAAAAAAAATCTGATGCCTATAAGAGCAAAAGGGTGTGCTATTAACCATTGTTCCAGGGCAACAGGGCAGAATGAAGCTTGACCCTGGGATTTTTGCACACCTTGGCCATTGTCAAAATGAGGCTCAAACAGTCAAATGGAGGAAATTCCCAGGATGTTAAGCGTCAGTGCTTATAGTGTCCCCACTTCTGGGTTGGGGAGCTTGGGCTGGTCTCATGAGTTCTGAGGGGCTGGGCCAGAGGGGTCCCACAATCCAGCTGATCCAGGTTCCTCCCCTCCCAGTCCGCCTCTCCAAGGACCGATCCACCCTGAAGGTGCTGGACCCAGCCACAGGGAACTGGGCTTCTGCCTGTTTCGACAACTTCACAGAAACTCTGGCCAAGACAGCCTGTGGGCAAATGGGCTACAGCAGGTACCCAACCTGGGCCACCAGAGGCTGTCACCCCACCGCAGCCTCCTCTCTCCTTCCTTCCTCCTCTTGATCCTCTTCCTCCTTTCCTAAAAATACAGTCAGATGGAACTGCTCTTGAATCCCAGCCCTTTCACCTATGATCAACATGAAGTGAAAGCTCTTCCTCCTCCCGTCCTCAAGAGTTAATTGGAAGCCAGGTGCGGTGGCGCACGCCTGTAATCCAAGCGACTTGGGAGGCTGAGTCAGGAGGATCGCAAGTTCAAAGACAGCCTCAGCAACTTAGAGAGGCCCTTAGCAACTCAATGAGACCCTGTCTCTAAATAAAATATAAAATAGGGCTGGGGATGTGGCTCAGTGGCCGAGTGTCCCTGAGTTCAATCCCTGGTTCCAAAAAAAAAAGAGTTAATTGGAGCCAGGTGTGGTGGTGCAGGCCCGCAGTCCCAGCAACTCAGGAGGCTGAGGCAGGAAGTTACAGGTTCTAAGCCAGCCTCAGCAGCTTAGTGAGGTTGGTTCTAAGCTATTCAGCAAGACCCTGTCGCAAAAGAAAAAATAAAAAGGGCTGGGGATGTTGCTCAGTAATTTAGCATCTTGGGTTCAATTCTTGACACCAAAAAAGAAAGTTCATTGAGGAAAGTAATGCTGACATCATAGGATGATTAGGGGTGCCAGTGAGAGACTGTAAGCTGCCCCCCAGCGCACACACACACACACACACACACACACACAGTTCCAGCTCCCCTGCATCTTCTCTTTCCCTTTACTCCTCAATCTTCGCTCCTTTGTCCTTTGCAAGAGGCCTCCCCATCCAGTAATCTAAAAGCCTGATTTACTTACACAAAGTCACGTTGGTTAAAATTTCGTTTAGACGAGCCTGATTTCACTGGAGCCCCATCATCAGCAATCTCAGCTCTCTCAGCAAATTCCAAAAACAGTTCCAAGTCTGGAGTGAATGGAAGGTGCATAATTATAAGAGGGTAATTAGCATGATATATATTTATATTCATTTGATCCTGGCAGGAAACCAAAAACATGGTTATTATTTTAGCTAAATTAGAAGTAGGCTCAGAGAAAGTATCTTGCTTGGGTAGTAGCTGAGAGGTCAAGGGTTAGAATCTCTGCCCAAGAGCCCTTGTTCCCAGGCTCAGTGTATCAGTGTTCTCAGAGTGTTTCAGCTGTATGTTGGGCAATGCTCCCTTTCTCTCACCTCATCTACAAAGGAAGGGGCCTTTGGTCACTCCAGAGCCTACCTGGAGAGGACGGAAAAGAACCCCTGCATTGGGTTGCAGAACAGGATAGCCTCTCCCTGGAAAGCCCAGACTTTTTCAGGATTCTAAGAAACTTGGCCCAGCAACAAGGCAGATATTATAACCACTAGGCAAATATCGCCAATCAATCACAGAACTCTCTCCCATGGGTCCCAAAAGCAGCCTCCAGGTCCTTTTCAATAAATGCCCCAGGCAACCATTACAAATCCAACTGACCCACATGCCCTTGCTGCTCTCTAGGCTTCTGCTGCTCTCTACCCTCCACGGGTTGCAATTCTCAGACCCTCTAGAAAGGACCCTGCCACCTTTGGTTTTGAGGACAGCAGGGACATGCCCAGCACCTGCCACTCTCCCCTCCTCCTGCAGCTGCGCCAGCCAGCCCCTCCTCCCACTGCAGTCCAGCCAACTGCAGTGTCAGCTGTACCTAGTGCAGCAGGCTGAGGCTTGATTATGAAACCCAGATGTCTCCTGGGGTTCTTAAGATGATAGGTTCCTGGAATCTCTGTCCTTCTGGAGCTCACCAACCACCTGGTTCTTGGGCTGTACAAAATCAAAGTTCATTAATCAGGGTGTAATTGGTTAACTTTCCTGGGAATG
Organism: Glaucomys volans; assembly: GCA_020662805.1. Lineage (NCBI taxonomy): Eukaryota > Metazoa > Chordata > Mammalia > Rodentia > Sciuridae > Glaucomys > Glaucomys volans. Next base: position 222,469 of record JAJEJO010003195.1, on the reverse strand, counting down.
TTCATTTCCAGCTTTGTCCCTCCTTTTGGATTTAATTACTCAGATTTCTCCCCTTTCTTCCCTTCTGGACCAGAGGCCTTCCTTGTCCTAGGAGCACAAATCCATAGGTGGTCCAGGTGGGATGACTCCAGGGATCATCTGATCCACCCACCATTTTACAGAGGAGAAAATTGAGATTTATAGAATCCCAAAGAAGGAATGTGACCTGCCCAAGGTCACACATCAAACTAGTGTCAGAAGAACTATTTCATAAGAACTTCAGTCTTGAGGGCTCTTAAAACAGTCTCTTGGTCTTCCCAGGTCCAGTACCTGGGTCCACCCAGGGAATGGCAGCATTCCTGACTGAGTATGTATCACTCAGCCAGGGTCATGGCTTGACCCCCGCCCTCTGTGTAGAGCTTGTAGTAACAGGACAGGGTGGGGAAGGAAGGGGAAGCTTTGGAAGAGGCAGATTCAGCCAAGGAACAATCATAGAGATGGGAGTGATCAGGGAAGGCTTTCTGGAGGAAGGAAGACTTAAGCCCACAGTCTGAAAGAAGGCACACATGGATTAGCAGAAAGAGGGAGGGTAGCTCAAGTTGGGGATTGTTGTCTAGTTTCATGTCAAGACAGATCCAGGCCCGTCTACCTCCAAGAGGCTGTACATGTTCACCCAATGTCAAAGTCAGATCAGATGCCCTGCCTAGAAAACTGGATATCCACATTCCAATCCCCTACAAGGTGAGACAGCAACTCAGCTGGGTCCCTTTGCTTCTTTCATCCCCCTGATGTGAACCAGAAGAGACTACTGGGACATTTGAAATAGACACAGAGTTTGGCTAGAAAAGGAAATCCCGAATATTTCTCCAGAGCTCTGGATTCTGAACTAGGAATCCCGGCCACAAAAGAAAGTCAGGTTAGAGTTGTGCTGAGGACTGAGTCCTGGATGCCACAGGAATGGCTCTTATTGCACAGCATATCAGACCCCACCCCCACCGACCAAGATCACCTCCACTCCCCACTGGCATTCTCTACCACCCTCTCTCCTGAGAGCAGGGCTGCTCCTACCATCTTGTTATGGCCTCTGTCCCAGCTCACAGCTCTCTCTCCTCCACAGCCAACCCTCTTTCAGAGCTGTGGAGATTGGCCCAGACCAAGATCTGGATGTTGTTAAAGTGACAGAAAACAGCCAGGAGCTTCAGGTGCAGAACTCCAGTGGGTAAGTGAGAGGACATCTTTGGCCTGCAAAGGCTAGCACCCTTTGCAGCCAAACCTGAACACATTAGCAGCAAAAGGAATGTAAGCCAGACAACAGGAAGAACTCCCTGCCAAGCAGATCATTCAACTCTGAGAGATTTTCCAAGAGATTTTCTGTGTTAACTCTTTTTAGTAGAATGTATAACTGGACAAAGTGTGCCCTCCTACCCAAAGGCAGAGGGATGGTAAAGTGACCTTTCTATCAATCTGAATGGTAAAGTCAAATGTTTTTCCTACTGCCTTAGGTGCCCTAATAAATTGCCCAATAGGCAAGACTCCAAGTCACTTCATCTTTCCCCACAACTCACCCAGGCCTGAGTAGGACCTCCACACATCCCCAGAGCTCCATGACCCTGGCCTGGCCACCCTACATTAGAGCACAGCATCTAAATGAAATCCACCACACTGCAGCAAAGTGGCTTAGACAGGATGCTGGCTTCTTAACATCCAAAGAGTTACTGAGGGCTGTTCATTCATCAAAGTAAATCTTGAAAAGGACACAATTGGTAACAGAATGATGTTTGCCTAGAATTCCATTGAAATCCCATTCTTCTATCTGGAAAGCCCACAATGCAGCAGACTCTGCTCTGGGCTCTGCCCTCTTCTGTCTCAGGCTGCCAGGAGCCTGAGCTGGGTTTGAAATGGGCAGGGCCCAGGGCAGCGTATGTGCTCAGCACTGGGCTGTTGGATCAAATCAGGTTGCGCTAAGTGTTGATGTAGTTTCTATACAGCCCCCATTATGCAAGTGCCGGATTTCCCAGGTATTGGGAGGGGAATCAATAGTGCCAGAAGGTCAGAGTCCCTGCCTTCCAGCCAAGGGAGAAGCAAAACCCACAGGGCCCTGTGTCTCTCTTCCAGACCCTGTGCCTCAGGCTCCCTGGTTGCCCTGCACTGCCTTGGTGAGTATGCTCCATCTCTGAGGGGTTGAGACCTGGGCCAGCAATGACCAGGGGGGAAGACATTCCTCCTCATTCCTAGTTTCACTCTATTTTGGTCCAACCTTTATTCTTTGGCCTTTTAGCTTACAGGTCAGAGCTCCTATAAGTGGTTGATGTTAGGAATTACCTTCCACCCTCTACTCACAGCCCATGATTTGAGGATATTAAGTTTTTCTTTACTGTAATAACATACCTGAGGCAGGCTAACTTTATAAGAAAAAGAATTTTATTTAACTCAGTTTGGGAGGCTGAAGGTCCACTATTAGGCAGCTCCACTGATTTGGCCTCTGCTGAGGATCTAACTTCAGATGATGGCTCATGACAGGAGCACTTGTATGAACATGAGATCACATCACAAAACAAGAAGCCCGAGAGCCTTTCAGGAGTCAGCTCTGCTCTTATAACAAATGACTCTGACAAGCACTCAGGGAAACTACCAGGAAAACTACCCTGATCCCTTCTGAGGACAGCCTCTCCAATGACCTAAGAGCCATGAGGTGGCACCTCTTACATTCCCTCCACCTCAACACCACCACACTGAGGACCAAGCTCCCAGACATGGGTCTCTGAGGGACTCATTCAAACCAAACCCAAATCATAGCAGGGAGCTACAAGCAGACCAATCTGGCAAGACAGAAACTACATAAATACAGCAGGAGGCTGCCAGAAGGGATTTAAACTCTAACCTCACCAACAGAGGGGCTTTGGGTGTGTGAGCAAGGTGGCAGGTAAAAGCAGTGTTTGAAACCAGACATTGTCCTAAAGGCCCCCCTGGCACAGTGCCAGGCACAAAGGAAGGGGGGCAGGCTTTCCCCTAGAAGTACTGCCATGGCAGGGGCTGCCCAGAGGACTGCACAGGCAAAGAACAGGGCAGGGAGGGGCTGGAGGTCTCAGCAGGAGTCCAGGGGTCAGATGTGAAAACCAGGTCAGGTCAGGGGAAAGACAGGATGGCAGACTGGGAGCCTCCCTTAGCAGGGGGGCCAAACTTGAAGAAAGATGAGTTTGCAATGGGAAAATCCAGTTTCTGGAACTTTCTTCCCACTTCCGGGTGCCAAAGTAGCTTGTGGGCGTCTGTTTGCTGTCACTCAGCAGGAGCAGCTGGAAGACCCGCCTGGGCGGGACTTTCATAACTCTACATCCCTGTTTAGTTTGAAGGTCATAAATCCCCAGCACAATGCACATGCCCAAGCTCACTATATAAACTCCTAAACACACCTAAAGTCAAGAAAAGGAGAGGGAGATTTGAGGGAAAGCCTGTGGTCTGGGATACTCAATGTCTCCCCAAGAATAATTCTGAATTGGCTGGTCCTCCCTACCCTTGTGGTACCATCCTAACGACCCGGCTCAGGGGAGATCTGGGGCTGTCAGGGAGGCAGCCCATTCACCAGAGCCTGACTTCCCCTTTTCCCTCCTTCCGGTGGAGTCCAGCCTGTGGAAGGAGCCTGAAGGCTCCTCGGGTGGTGGGTGGGGAGGAGGCCTCTGTGGATTCTTGGCCTTGGCAGGTCAGCCTCCAGTACAATAAGCAACATGTCTGTGGAGGAAGTATCCTGGATTCCCACTGGATCCTCACTGCAGCCCACTGCTTCAGGTAAGGCCCAGCAGCAAGGGGGCGGTGGGGGCAATGCTGTGGAAGGGTTGCATCTCCTGGCTAGTTTTCTGATGCCCCCCACTCCTGACTCTGCCCTGGAGACCACTGCCAGGGTGTGGCCACCTCAGTGAGACACTAGCCAGGATGCCTATTGTTAAGCACTAGGGACCTGAGCAGAGGGTGCTGGGCACTAAGCTAGACTTTTCTGGGTAGAAAAGTCATCAGATACCTCACCTCATCCCCCAAATCTTCCGCTCCACAAAAGCTCTTCCCACCTACATGGGGTCCTGAGAATTCACTTCCTCCTTGCCACTTTACAGGAAGTAGTCCCAGGGTCTAGAATCACTGTCAACTTCTTTATGTCCAGAAACTTAAACAGGTGTAGGTTCCCTTTCAATCCAGCAGGGAGAGACCTGGAAAATCTCTGGGAAAATCTCTGGGCCACACCAGGCCCCCTTCACTTTCATTCATTCATTCAACATCTCATGAGTATCTAAAAGGAACAGAGTTCCAGATTATGTGCCCGAGGACATGAGATAGACACCATCACTACCCCCGTTAAGCATTCCCAGTCTAGACCGTGGGTTCTTAGCCTTTTTGAGAATTTAACAAAAACTATAAATCATTTCCTGGTGGTGGTGCGGGGGGACCCACATACCAAGCTGTGTCTGGTATGGGAAGCATGAAAGACAAGCCCGTAAATTACTGACCACAGTGTAAGCACCACAGGAGTAACACAGCCAAGAATAAGGATAGAAGAAAGAGCGCCAAGTCCCCATGGCTCAGTCACAGGGACAGCCCTTTCCCCAGCCCCCCAGGTAGATGTTTTCTTGGACATGATTCACTAAAGAAAAACAATCAAATCCCCTACTAGAATTTGGCTTCTGGAAGGTGATTTCTCAGACCACCCTTCCCCACAACCCCACCTCCACCATCAGATTACCTCCTAAGGCAGTGGCACCAGCGCTCCAATCCCCAGGGCCGGGACTCAGCCATTGACAAAGCCTCCTCATGCCTGGCTCAGGCTTGAAGTCAGCCTTCTCTGCCCCCAGGAATTACCGCGATGTGGCCAATTGGAAGGTGAGGGTTGGCTCAGACCAACTGAGCAGCTTCCCATCCCTACCTGTGGTCAAAATCTTCATCACTGAAAATAACACCTTGTATCCCAAAGAGAAGGACATTGCCCTTGTGAAGCTACAGTACCCATTGACATTCTCAGGTGAGAGTTAGTACCTGGGACAGAGCCCAAGGGTAAGTCCTTATCTACCGGATTCTAAACAAGTATCAAAGAAATCCTGGTGGGACCCTTTCAGAAGATTTAGCTACCAAGCTCTCCTAAGCTCTTGTTGTGTTTCAAGATTTGTACCTGAGATTTGTTTTAATCAGGTGTGGTAAGGTATCAGACATGGAAACAATTGCCATGGAGCAAAGAGTTTATTACTTACAGTTTCTAAGAGGGAGAGACCTACCTTGCAATGCAGGACCACATGGGAAAGCACCTGGCAGTGGGGGCAGAGGGGGAGAAGGGAAGCATGGCCAGAGCCCTGGGTAGGCAGTTTGAGCAAGCTTGGGATTGGATAGTGGGAAGAGTTCTCTGGGCTACAGAGGTTGATCTCTAGGTTTCTAGTACCTGGCCCCAGAGTGATTTAGGAAGGGGAAAATATTGTGTGGTGTGTGAGAGTTGGATAAAGGAGGTTGGGGACTAGGCTTCACATTGGTTGGTTTGTGTACTAAAGGCCTGTTCAGAGGCAAGGGCTTTATTATCTCTAGGAATTAGCTAACTCAGCCTCTCCCACACTGGCAAGATCCCCAGTCAAAGCATCATAAAACATAGGAATTTTTCTAAATCATGAAGATAGGATCTCCTTCTTCCTCTCGGCTCCTGGCAGGCACCGTCAGGCCCATCTGCCTGCCCTTCTTTGATGAGGAACTCGCTCCAGACACCCACCTCTGGATCGTTGGATGGGGCTTTACGGAGCAGAATGGCGGTAAGTTCTGGGCTCAGGAACACAAGGCAGGAGGTAACTTTGTATGAGAGAGCAACTCCCAGGGGTGATGGGAAAGGGCCCATCCTTCAGAAAAGCCCATCCTGGGGGACCAAGCACCAAGGTTCCAGGTATAAAGCAAAGAGATCTGGCGATGCAGAGAATCCATTTGGGCTGGGGGTCGAAGGCAAGAATGAGAGTGTGAGTGTGTTTTTACCTCCCAGGGAAGATGTCTGACACACTACTGCAGGCATCAGTCCAGGTCATTGACCACACACGGTGCAATGCAGAGGATGCCTACCAGGGAGAAGTCACCGAGAAGATGCTGTGTGCAGGCGTCCCAGGAGGCGGCGTAGACACCTGCCAGGTGGGACCTCCCAGGATCATGTGGAGTTCTGTGGATGGGGGTGTGTGTCCTAGAGAAATGTGAAACCCCAGAGGCTGAAGGCCTCACACGAAAGTTCACATGTGGTGGGCACTCCATGTGATGAGGGGAGGAAGGGAGACCAGCAGGGAAGGAAGGAACATAGAGATATAAGAATGGGTGGGTGAATGGACAGATGGACCAGATACACAGCAAGCTTTCAAATGTCCATCTCACATACAAAGATGACATTCCTCACGCTCCCTACCCACCCTTACATATCATCTACAGGATTATGAATCCCTTGCAGACAGGGACCCCAGGTCTCCTCTCTCTCTGTCACTCTTCCCTAGGATGTTGAACTTTACTAGAAAAAAAATTCATGCTGGATGAGCCCTGGAGAATGTCACTTGCCCCATCCCCACTAGTCATCAGGACTCTTAGCAATCCCTGGATAAAGTCTCACTACCCCACACATCAAGAGGGTCTTCAGAACATTTTCATTAAAACTCCTAAACCTACTCTGATCCCATCCCAGTCATCAAAGTCTGTCCTTCAAGAGGCTTCTCTTAGTCATCTTTTGTGTGCCACGAACATGGCAGGCTTTAGGGACAGTGTCTGTCCTCAGTGAGTTCACAGTGGTGGTGGTGGACTGCACCAACAAGCTGGAGTGTTACTGGGTTCAGAGAGGAGACATTTTCTTGTCATTTGTTACTTGCTTGCTTATTGGTGCTCCTCACATCCCATTTGATCCTAAGCTTCCTGATGGCAGGGATCTTTCACTTTCTTTTAATTAATTGAATCCTAATTACCCAAAACAGTACCTGGCACAAAATAGGCACTCCATAATTGGTTAATTAAACTTAAGAACTACCATGTTAAACAAAGATAACCAGGCTTCCTTCCCCAGGGGCCCTTTTTAGCCTTCAGTTTGCTGGTGTGAGTTATGACCCTAGGAGGAGGTTAACTGCACGCCCACAATTTACTTGACCATAAACAGACCCTTTTTCTCCAGAGCATTTCTGGATGTAGGAATAGTATGAGCAAGGGGCTGAGGGTGGGACAACAGAGAGTGCTGGGAAGAGCAGGACCAGGCCGAAGGAAGCCAGCCCCTGGCCCACCCTCCCCAGTAGCCCCTGTTCTGGCCTCTCGCAGGGTGACAGTGGTGGACCCCTGATGTACCAGTCTGACCAGTGGCAGGTGGTGGGCATCGTGAGCTGGGGCTATGGCTGTGGGGGCCCGAGTACCCCAGGAGTATACACCAAGGTCACAGCCTATCTCAACTGGATCTACAGTGTGTGGAAGGTGAGCGTGTTCGTCCCACCTAGCGTGCCCTCCCTCCTTCCTCCACCATGAGGGCACCGACCATCCTTAGATTTGATTTAAACGGCTCTGACAACCTTTTACATCCCAAATAATTTCCCCTCCCAACAAGCTGATAGCCGGAGATTCCTCCATTAAGGTTGAAATTCCTGAGGTCAGAGATTCCTTAGGGCATGGAACACATCCAGCTTTCTCAAGCTTTATCACTCTGCGTTTTCTAACAGAAGGAGACTATCAGATCCTTTCCAGGGAGAGATGTGATAAGGAAGAGGGTGGAAAGGTTGATGAGACTTGCTGCTCCTGAAGAGTGGGGAGAGACTGAAGTACTGCAGGAAGGAAGGAAGATAACTCTGCACCTGTCACCACTGTGTCCAGTTTCACCCCGTCTGACTTTCCCTTTGTCATTCTCTCTCATTCTAGTCTGAGATGTAAGGCTGCTGTTCCTCTGCAGTGTTGAGAGCTGCTTCTCTCCAGTCCTGCCCACTGGGGATCCCCCAGAAATCCCTCTCTGAGGCTCATCTCTCTTCCCGCAACCTCAGCATTTCCTAGAGCAGCAAAGGACCTGTGTTCCTGCAAGACCCTTACACCCCAGAGGCACCCAGAAGGAAGGCAGCTGCCATAGCTCAACAATCCCCAGTGCTTCCAGAATCCCAGGGAGAGATGCAGCCAGCTATGGACTGAGGTCTCAGAGGCACTGCTAACTAAGGAAATTTCCCCTCTACTGAATGGAAGAGGGCTCTTTGGCAAGAACCTAGATGACCAGAGCTGGAGAGGAGGAGAAGAAGGTCTGACCAGCCCTCTCTCTTCTCCTCCCAGTCTCAAGCCCACTGGAACAAGAGGCCAGGTGTAATGTAAACGCACTGTTCTACCGTTGGCATGACTACTGCTGCCTACGGCTGTTACTATTACTTCTATGCGTCGTTGTCATTAAACAGTGAAATCTTTAGTACATGCTTGCTGGGCTGCTTGATAAGAACTGAGCTAGGACCATTGGGCCTTTATTCTTTGGCCTGGAGATGAAAAGGTCCTGGGGAGGCAATTACTTCTCAAAGTCAAGGCACACAGAAACAGAGATATGGAGACCAGATCTGCTAAGTGGGGGCAACAGTGACCTGAAGACTGAGAAAGCCAGAGTGCCTCCTTCCCACACAGGCTTCTCCCGCTGCCCTCCTTCCCGTGCTGCCTGTCTGATGCCAGCCGTGGGCTAGGGACAACCTGTGACTTGGGAGAGCCAATTTAACCATTCAAGGGTGACATTCAATTAGGGACCCCCAAGTGGCTGGAAAGAGATACTACACCTCTGTGGCCTCCTTTCTTCCTTCTATAAGGCCCTCCATGAGGTTCTTTTATTTAAAAAGAAATGAAGGAAGAAAGGAAAAAAGAAAAAAGCATCATCTGCCAGGCATGAGGCAGTCCCCAAGCTAAGTTCTGGAAATATAAGCATGAATAAGTGCCTGTACTTAAAATGGCTGGAGAATTAAGCCCCATGGATTTCTCTGGAAACATGAAGGCTCAAGTTTTCTAAGAACCCTCTTGCTTCGGTGAGTCATATCCTACATCAAATATACTGGTTAATGCTTTACTAGGGTCTTAGGATATAACGGAAATCCTCAACAGTAAGAAAATAAATAAACAAAATAAAAATAAACCAAACCATCAAAACCATGAGCCAAAGCTAAAGTGGTGATCTGGGAACAACAGACTAAAATCCTAGGTTGCCCCAGGGACAGAGACCTCTATGAAAGCTAGACAAGAACTAAACCACCGCAGGGGAGCTGAACCTGGGACTCACCTGTGGAACCTAGGGGGCAAATAAGGTCCCAGGTGGCAGATCCTCTGAAAGACAATATCCCCAATTTTTACAGCCTCAGGATTCCCAAAGATCTTCAAATATGAGCTTGAAATTGAGGATCAGAAAGATGTTTAAAAAGAAAACACATCATAAGCGGGAATCATTATAAACAGCTAATTTAGAAACCCCAAGGGCTTCAGATGTCAGGATGGTCAGACAATTCTAATAATATTTATAGAGTATTTCTATACACTGTTCTAAGTGTACTGATTCATCTAACATTCACACAGGGGCTGGGGATGTAGCTCAGTGGTGGAGCTCTTACCTAGTGTGCACGAGACCCTAGATTTGATCCCCAGCACTGCAAAATAAGCATACCCTCACACAGACCTACAAGGTAGTACTATTTTTATCCTCATGCATTGAGATAAAAAAGACAAAAATACAATGAGATAAAATACCTTGCCTGAGGTTACAAACTAGTTAAGTTGCTCATAAGTGTTTTGACTACAAAATGCATGCTATAAACTACATACTATAGGGTTTCCAATAAAATAATGTATGAAATGTTTTTGGAAATAAATGCTATTTCCACATTTAATTTTTTTAGACTATAGTAAAAGACACATAACCTAAAATTTACCATCTTGACCATTTTTACAGGCATAATTTAGTGGCATTAAGTACATTCACATTGTGCTACCCTCACCACCATCCATTCACAGAATTGTTTTCACCTTTCAAAACTGAAACTATATTCAGTAAGCAGTAACTCATTTCTCTCTCCCAAAGCCCCTGACAATTATCTTTCTACATTGTATAAATTTGACTACTTTATGTACCTCTTATAAGTGCAATCATCCAGTATTATTCATTTTGTGCCTGATTTATTTCACTTAGCATAATGTCCTCAGGCTCATTCATGATGTAGCAGGTGTCAGAAGTTCTTTTTTAAGATTATATAATATTCCATTGTTTTGACATATTTTGTTTATTCATTCATCTGTTGATGGACATTTGAGTTACTTGTACTGTTTGGCTATTCTGAATAATGCTGCTATGAACATGAGTAAATAAGTATCTCTTCAAAGTCCTGCTTTCAATTCTTTTGGGTATATGCCCAGAAATGGAATTGTGGGATCATCTGGTAATTCTATTTTTAATTGTTTGAAGAACCACCATTTTGTTTTCCATATGATTTGCATAATTTCACATTTCTACCTATATTAATAGTGCACAAGAATTCTGATTTCTCTACCTCCTCACCAACACTTGTTTTCTGTCAAAAATATAATATTGTAACAATAAAGAAAAAAGACAGGCAGATTTAAAGAACCAAATAGAGCTCTCAGATATAAAACTGCAATTATTAGAACAGAAAATTGAATGGATGAGATAAATGGCACTTAAAACACAGATTGAGAGAGAATGAATGAACTGGAAGGTAGATTGCAGAATTTATTAAGCTTACAATAGAAAGAGATAGAGAGACGGGCATAGTGGCACATGCTGTAATCCCAGTGACTCAGGAGGCTGAGGCAGGAGGATCAAAGTAAAACCAGCCTCAGCAATTGAGCAAGGCCCTAAGCAATTTATCAAGATCCCATTTCTAAAAAAATAAAATAAAAAGGGCTGGGGATGTGACTTAGTGGTTAAATGTCCCTGGGTTCAATCCTAGTATGAAAGAAAAGAAGAAAGAGAGAGAAGAAAGGAGGGAGGGAGGGAGGAAGGAAAGACAGGAAGGAAGGAAGGAAGGAAGGAAGGAAGGAAGGAAGGAAGGAAGGAAGGAAGGGAGGGAGGGAGGGAGGGAGGGAAGGAAGAAAGGAAGGAAGGAAATAAGAGAATAAAATATGAAAAAAGGGCTGGAATACTAAGGTCTAACATATTCATAGTCCTATCAGGAGAAAAAAAAGAGAGAGAGAGAGATAATCAAGGAGATACAACATCCAAAGAAATAACAGCTGAGGATGTTCCAGAATCAATAAGGCATGAATCCACAGATACAGGTATGTGCTGCCACAGTGTATACTCATACAACCAAATTGGAAAATTAGAATATATCTATATCCAGACATATTGTAGTGAAACTGCAGATCACCAAAGATGAAAATAAATTGTTGAAAGCAGCCAGAGAAAAACCCCAGACCACTCACAGTACCACAAAGCTATCATAGTTAGACTGACTGCTGACTCTCCCATAGCAATAAAGAAGCTGGAAAACAGTGGAATAGAATCTTCAACTACCAAGAGATCATAATGGTTAATCAAAGGTTATGAACCCTACAAGACTATCTTTCAAGAATAAAGGCATTCTCAGCCGGGTACCGTGGCACACGCCTGAAATCCCAGCACTTGGGAGGCTGAGGCAGGAGGATCAAGAGTTCAAAGCCAACCTCAGCAACTTAGCGAGGCCCTAAGCAACTCAGTGAGACCCTGTCTCTAAATAAAATACAAAATAGGGCTGGGGATGTGGCTCAGTGGTCAAGCCACTGAGGTTTAATCCCCAGTACCAAAAAAAAAAAAAAAGAATAAAGGCATTTTCAGTCAAGTGCAATGGCATACAACCACTCGGGAGGCTGAGGCAGGAGGATTAAAAACTCAAGGCCAGCTTCAGCAACTTAGTGAGGCCCTAAGTAACTTAGTGAGATCCAGTCTGAAAATAAAAAAATAAAAAGGACTTCAGATGTGTCTCAGTGGTTAAGCACTGCTGGGTTCAATCCCCAGTACCAAAAAGAAAAAGAAATTTTTTTTTAAATAAAGGCATTTTCAAGTTGAGTGTGGTGGCACACATCTGTAATCCCAGCAACTCAAATTCAGGTGCTGAGGCAGAAGGATCACAAGTTCCAGGCCAGACTCAACAGTGAGACTCTGTCTCCAAATAAAAAATAAAAAGCGCCGGAGTGTAGCTCAGTGATAGAGTGCCCCTGGGTTCAATTCCCAGAACCACCAAAAATTTAAAAAAAAAAAAAGAAAAAAAAGAATAAAGGTGTTTCCAGGAAAGCAAACCACCAACAAACCTTCACTAAAAGAACATCTAAAGCACATACTCTAGAAGAAGGAAATTAATCCTAAAAGGAAGGACTGAGAGGCAAAAAGAAATCGTTGGGCATCTGGTTAAAACACACATAAATCTAAACAAACTCTGTCCTACATAAACAATAACTTTATTTTTCTGGGTTAATTTTTAAAGGCCTAACTAAAATATGGGATAACAGTGGCAGTAAGTCAGAAGGGATCGTTGTAGTTAAAATCATCTAAAGTTCTTAAATTGTTCAAAAAGGGAGATCCAATATTGACTAAAGTTATGTTACATAAAGTGTGCGGCTATATTCTAAGCACTCGAAAGTTTGACTACAGGAAGAATGGAAGTAAAATGTTTCACTTCCAAAACAATAAAAAGGTCTACGGCCATGGCACCCTGAATGCGCTCAATCTCGTTCCTAAACAATAAAAAGAACTAGATTAAGGGAGAAAAAATAGAGCAATTCCAAAAGAAGGAGGAGGAAGAAGAAGAGGGGAATGAAGAAAGGAGGAAAGCATAGAAAAATCAAATAAATAGAATACACAAAGTAGGATGGTTTTTAAAAGCATCAATAATCACCATAAATTTTTTTTTTTTTGGAACCAGGGATTGAACTCAGGGACACTTGGCCACTGAGCCACATCCCTAGCCCTATTTTGTATTTTATTTAGAGACAGGGTCTCACTGAGTTGGCCTCGCTAAGTTGTTGAGGCTGGCTTTGAACTCACGATCCTCCTGACTCAGCCTCCCAAATTGCTTGGAATACAGGCGTGCGCCACCACGACCGGCCATAAATGTTAAACTTACCAATTAATGTACAGAGATAGTCCAATATGATGAAAATTGCTATAAGTTTGGATCTTGAAATTACCCCGAAGACCCTTATGTTGAAGCGTGGTCTCCAGCCTAAAATGCTACTGGGAGGTGGTGGAGCTTTCTAGAAGTGCGCCTGGTGGAAGGAAGTTAGCTCCCTGGGCATGATCTTTGAGGGCACTGAGAGCCTGGCCCTTCCTCTCTCTCTTTGCTTCTCAGCCACTGCCAGGTGGGGCACCATCCTCTGTCATGTGCTCCCACCTTGATGTACTGTCTCAGTATAGACGTAAAAGTAAGGTAGCCAATCAACCATGGACTGAAAACTGCAAATTGTGAGCCAAAATAACCCTTATTCCTTGTTAAATTGATTGTTTGTTACTTTGCTATAGTAACAGAACAGTAATATTAAAAAAAAAACAAATAGAATCAAGCTGTGCACTATTTGTAAGAGATATGCCCTAAACATCAGGTTACAGAAACATTAAAACTAAAAATATGAAAAAAGATAGAGAAAGCAAGCACTTACCAAATTTAAGCTGGGGTAGGTAGCTATCTGATATTTTTTAAAATAGGGATTTAGGACAAAAAGACAAAGCTAACTTTAGAATAAAGAGAGACATGATATATCATAAAAAGTACAGTTCACCAGGAACAAATAGTAAGTTAAAACTTACAAACAAGAAGAAAAAAAGAACACACACACGATACTTTTGTAACTGCTAGAGTTCACTGTCACACCGTCCTTACTCTGAAATGGCATTTAAAAAGAAAAAATAGAATCATCATTCTTCTATTTCTACTGCCATAAGTGAAAGAAATGGACATCAAGACGCAAGGCACGCCATCAGAGAAGTTCCGTTTCATTGAACAATCACCAGGGTTATATAGGGTGCGCTAGGGGATTTCCGCAAGGGGCGGGTTGTTGGTAAGTGGCGCGGCGGCAAGCTATTGGTTCCCTGCCTTAACCGCCACCGTGTAGCTCAGTCATTGGTCTAAGGTTCCGCCGTTAGCGGGGTGGAGCAGGGGAACAACCCGGAAGAGAAGCTCTGCTGGCGCCATCTTAAATAAAGACATGGCGGGGGAAGAAGGAGATCCTTATAGTAAGAATCTACTTCCAAGTAACAAGATGGCACTGGCTGGAAAGATAAGCTCTTATTTTCTAAGAAGTGCTAAGAAGTGTCACTAAGCCATAGGAATGAGAGATGGAAACCCAGTCTTCTCAACTTCTAATGAAATCACTGATTCAGGCAAGAATCATTAATGGAAAACCCTTTTGTGGAGGTCAGCTTGTCTGATCCTTGGTTGGACTCCTATCCCAGAAGGAGACGGTCTCAGAGCTGAGGCCTGGGGGAGGTGAAGGGGCCAGGAGTGATCCACCCTCATGCCTGGGGCCTGTTTGCCCTTGGCATGTGAGAACTCAGGGAAAGGCTGATAACAAGGAATTTTTCATTTCATTGAATGTGACAATGGTATTATAGCTAAGTAAGAATAATATCCTTAATTTTGTCATTTACTTAGGGTAAAATGACATGAAGTTGTAATTTACTTCAAAATGCTTCAGAAAAAAAATTGTTGAAGGAAAAACAAATGCTAAAGCTAAGTGGTAGATATTTATTATTCTTTCTATTTTTCTGTATATTTGGAATTTTTCTCAGTAAATAATGTTGGGTTTTTGCTTTCATGTTGCTTTGGGGTTTTTTTGTTTGTTTGTTTGTTTGTTTTGTTTTTTGCAATACTGGGGATTGAACCAGGGGTGCTCTACCACTGAGCTACGTCCCCAGCCATTTTTATTTTTTATTTTGTGACAGGGTCTCACTAAGCTGCTTAGACTGGCCCGGAACTTGTGGTCCTCCTGTCCAAGTCACTGACATTAGAGGTGTACACTGGGGCACCTGGCGCAAATAGTTTTTTTAAATTTATGCAAACATAACACAAAGTAGCCTCAGAAATGGAAAGAACCTCAAAGAGAAGCTGAGAAATCCTTCCTGTGGTTTGGATGTGGTTTGTTGTGTTGGGTGCTTAGTCCCCAGGGTTGGACACTTCATGAGGTGGGCCTGGTGGACAGTCAGGTCACAGTGGCACCCTTGGATGGGATTGATGTGCTCTTGAGGGACCATCATTAGTTCCCGCAAGAGTGAGTCTGGCCCCTGAACTTCTCTGGCTTGCTTCACCCTGTGATCCCTCCCCTCTGCACTCAGAGAGTTCCTTTTCTGTTTCTCCACCCTGTTGCAACATAGGCAGCCAGTGGGCCCTGGCCAGGACACCAGAGCAATGTCATGCTGTTAGGGCCCTCAAGCTACCAGAACCATGACCTAAACAAACCTCTTTGGGGGGTGCAGGAGGCAGTACTGAAGATCTAACCCAGGGCCTTGTGTATACTAGGCAAGGTCTCTGCCACTGAGCTACACCCCCTCCAGACCTTTTAATTTTGAGATAGGGTCTCCCTAAGTTGCCCAGTCTGGCCTTGAACCTCCAACCTCCCAAGATCCTCCAGCCTCCCCAGTAGCTGCAATTACAGGCATACTGCATCACTCCCAGTTTTAAATAAACCCATTTACCTTATAAAATTCCCAGCCTCAAGTATTTTGTTATAGTAACACAAAACAAACTAAGAATCTCCCAACACGGTAGATTTCCACACACTTCTCTTTGAGTATTGGCAGGACAAGCAAGTAAAACATCAGTAAAGTATAGAAGATCAAACAATACTATTAACATGCCTGATTAATAAACCTATATAGAACTTTGCAAATAAACATTCTTAGCCACTTTCACACTAGTTCATTAAGGCTTAACAAATTTCAGGAGTAATACAGACACCAGACCTCATTTTGTCTTCTCATCAATTTCCATGCAGCCTTGCCCTCATCCTCTATCCGCCCACCTCTATTTAGTCACCCAGCTCTGGTCCCTTCCATCTCCAGAGTTATAAAGCCCTGGTTGTTGCCATCACCTCCCCTCCTGACAGCACTGGTCTCAACCACGCTGAAGGACAGGACAAGGCTTGGCGGCCTTTACCACATGCATCACAGTGAAAGCCACAGCAGCTCTGCACCCAGAAGCAGCTGACTGTACCCAGGGAGCTCTAGCTTCCTCAGGGCTTCCTGGAAAGACTGAGCAACAAAGCATGTCTACGGGTACATGTTGACTAATAGGAGACAGGAAGGAGCCAACAAATAAACTGCTCAGCCTTCTTCTCCAGGATGAAACTATTCCCAGAAGCTGCAGGTCTGTGGGGTGCAGTGGTGCACCCCTGTAATCCCAGCAACTCGGGAGGCTGAGGAGGAGGATTGTGAGTTCAAGGTTAGCCTCAGCAACTTAGTGAGTCCCTAAGCAACTTAGTGAGACCCTGTCTCAAAATAAAACAAAAAGAGCTGGGGGGTGTGGCTCAGTAGTTAAGCACCCCTGGGTTCAATTCCCAGTACCAAAAAAAAAAAAAAGAGAGAGCAATTGCAGGTCCCCAGGATCAGTCCTTATGATTTGGCAACCAGGTGTGATAGAGCTGAGGCCAGATCAGTAACATGCCACCTTGTGTTTGTTTCTCTCATACCTGGCCTCAAGTCTCTTCTCCCTTACTCTTGCTTCCCTGAGATTGAATCTCCCCCCAATAAAGTGTTAAGTTATAAGTTTAACTTAAAAAACTTCCATGGGGTTTACATTCTACTTACAGAAATATACAATAAACAAGTAAGCAAATACATGTCTGATGGAGACCAGTGCTTTGAAAAAATAAAGGAGAAATCTATTATTATAGATGTGGTAACTCTGTTGATCAGATTTCCATCACTATAACAAAATGCCTGAAATAATTAACTCATAAAGAGAGAAGGTTTATTTTGGCTCAGAGTTTTAGAGGTTCCAGTCCATGAGCTGTTGGCCTGTGGTGAGGCAGCACATCATAACCAGAGTACATGTCAAACACAACTGCTCACTTCACCACCAGGAAGCAGGAGAGTGAGGAGGGGACAGGCGTCCCACAGCCCCTTTCAAGGACATGCTCCCAGTGACCTAAGGACCTTGCAGTAGACCCACCTCTCCAAGTTCTACCACTTCCCATTAGCACCACCCTTACCACATGGGTCACATTGTAGCAGTGACCAAGGAAATCTTCTCTAAGGAGATGACGTTTGAGCAGGGATCTGATTGAATAGGATAGTGAATTCTGTGGTTATAGAAGGGAAGGCCATTCTAATAGAACAGCAGCATGTACAAAGGTCCTGAGACAGAAGGCTGATATGTGAAGGAACAATAAGGAGAATAATGAGGCTGAAGTGGAAAGAGTCAGCAGAAGAGTATCAGAAAGAGAGCTATCAAAGAGGCAATGGGTGCCAGAGCAGTAGCACCTTTGGGTCACTGCAGGTAAGTTTAACTAGAAAGTTCTGAGCAAAGGAATGACATCATCTGATTGTAATTTTTCTAAGTATGATTGACATGCAATGAAATCCATTTTTGGTATTTTAGAATTCTGCCAGTTTTGACACATGTACCTGAGGAGGCAACCATCACCAAGAGTCCATTGTCCCCAAGTCTCCCTTGCCCTTTGTTGCCAACCCTCTCCCAACTTTATCCCCGGCAACCACTGTTCTGCTGTCAGTCCCTGTGGTTTGCTTTTCCCAGAACGTTATATAAATGGAACCATATAGTAGGTAGCTTTTTTTAAAACTCTATTTTTAGAGCAGTTTAGGGTTTATAGAAAGATTGAACAGAAGGCACAGTGAGTTCCCAAACCCCTCCACACATGCTCAGCTCCCCTCTATCCACATCACTCAGCAGAGTGGTACCCTGGGCACAGCTGAGCATGATGCAGTGGGGATTAATCCGTGCTGGTGCCTGGAACTTTCCGTTACTGAGGAGGAGTCCACTGCATGGATGTGTGACAGTGTGTTTGTCTGCTGCCCGGCTCTCGTGCTGCAAACTTACTCCCCAGCGTGGCAGTGTTGGGATGTGGGGGAGCCTTTAAGAGTCTGGGCCTAGGGGGAGGCAGTTAGGCCAGGAGGGTACCATCCTCATAAATGGGTTAATGCTCTCTCAAGGGACTTCCTGATTAGTACCTTGAGAGTCAGTTGCTATTAGCAAGGTTGACACCTCCCCTGAGTCTCTCTTCCATACATGCTGTTTCTCTTTTCTGCACACATTCTGGCCTTTGTGAGCCATCCACCCAAAAGCCTTTGCCAGGGCCCAGCATATGCCAGAGCTATGCTCTTGGACCTCCAGAACCATGGGTTAAATAAACCTTTTTTTCTGCATAAAATACTTGGCCTCATTTTGTTAGATATTTTGTTAAAGCAACACAAAATAGTCTAATACATCCACTTACCAAGGAACATCTAAATTGTTTCTTGGTTTTGACAAAATAAAGCCTCTATTAACATCTCTGTACAGGTTTTTTGTTTGTTTGTTTGTTTGTTTTGTTTTGTTTTTTTGGTACGGGGGATTGAACCCAGGGGCACTCAGCCACTGAGCCACATCCCCAGCCCTATTTTGTATTTTATTTAGAGACAGGGTCTCACTGAGTTGCTTAGGGCCTTGCTAAGTTGCTGAGGCTGGCTTTGAACTCTCGATCCTCCTGCCTCAGCCTCCCAAGTGCTGGGATTACAGGTGTGCGCCACCGCGCCAGGCTTCTGTACAGGTTTTTGCATAACATAAACTTTTATGAATTTCGCCTGACAAGGATGGAGTAAGAGGAAGTGGATTTACTTTCCACCTAAAACACTGCATAAAAATACATGCAATGGTTTTCAGACATAGAACATCAGGCAGCACAGGCCAATGATCCCTGAAAGAGGAGAAGAAAATAAAGGAAGCTCTACAATTGCTACAGTGAAGGGAAGTGATTCCCAGGGAGCATCATAAATTCTCTGAAACAAAGAGATGGAGTAAGGAATCCAGGAAGCCAAAGCAGATAGGGATTACCTGGTAAAGTACTAAAGAAGAAAGAGCTTCACACAGAGAAAGCTCCAAGGACCTACAAGGGGTCCTCTGGAGACTTTGGTACTGATTGAGGCATGCTTGAGGAAAGAACTGCTAGGAAGGATTAGCAGGAGCAACACCTGGAGCTCACTGAGGACCAAGCACAGTTCACTTGTGTCGCCAAAAACTAAAATGGCAAAATGTCCTAAGTTATGGGAGACGAGGAAGAATATTCCAAGGGTATTGCCTCAGACATGGAGCAAGCTCAGTCCAACATAATGGCTGTCCTGCGTGGGCTTCAGGGATGGTCCTCTCTAATCCTTGCTGGGGGTCCTTTCCTGGCCTTAGGTAGTTTCCTCACACTTCTGCACTTAAGTGCTCAGCTGAAGACTCGACCGAGACCCTCTGCAGATCTCTGGCCCTGAAAATTCTTCCTGCCTTAACCTCCCCCAGCTTCTCAGCACCTCTCTGAACTCAGAGAGAATGCTGGGCTTATCCTGCATCCTCTTCCCACACTGGAGCCTAGAAAGTGCCTCCAGGAGCAATAGTAATGCTAACTTCATTTGTTCTCCCTCTCAGGAATCTCGATTCTCTCCTTTGCCCATTGTCCAGTGTCCTGAAACCATTGTATCATATCTTTTCCCAATATTTTAGTTGTTTAAGGTGCAAGGTACATGGTCCCTATGACTCTATTTTGGCCAGAAGCAGAGATGACATCATCTAATTCTGTTTCAAAAGGATCCCTCTGGAAATGAGACTAAGGATAGCCAAGGTCAAAAGCAAGAAGACCAGTGAGAACTATCGCAGTGGTCCAGATGAGAGCCAATGGTGGCTGCCCGGGACCGCAGGACTGGTGATGGAGAGGGCAGTTGAGTTCATATTTTGAACAGAACTGATGGAATTTACTGGTGAAAAGGTGTGAAAGAAAATAGGAGCCAAGGTAAACTCTAATGTTTTGGGGCCTCAATGGCTGGATGACGGGAATACTGGGAAGGAGCAGATTTGGGCTGAGAATGAGGTAACATCATGAGCTTGGTTTTAGTTGACAGAATCACCTCTGTGAAGACATCGCAAACCATTCCTGTCCCAGATCTGCCCCACTCAGCTGACAGCCCCTCACTATCAAAAACAAGAGGGTATGAGCTCGGGGGGCCCACTTGGACCTGCTTCTCCTCCCACTGGGTGGGCTTCAGTGGGGCCTTGCCTTCAGTGGGCACTTTCCAAGAATGTGTGAATTGTCACCTGGCTCAGACACTCCTTATATTTAGATGGTCAGGACTACCACAACCTGCGTTAAGAAACAGGTGAGGGGCAATGGGGGATAGACAAGACAAACAGACACACATAGAAAGCTGAGACCAGGTGGGACATTACACCCAGATGGCAATGCAAGGACCCAGAACTGGCTCTACACATTTATTATATAGGTTTTATCATCAAAAGGTTATTTGTGGGAAAGTTTCTGCAAAGCAGGCAGGCTTGAAGTTCACAATGCTGACAAGACATTATGGTTATCTTGCTATGCTCAGAATCCTCTGTCCCTGGGAGCCAGCATCTGAGTTTCAAGCTTAAAACTGATAACTCTGCACTTTTGCCCAGAGTGACCATGGGCTGGCATTGCCATAGCAACTAGGCAATGTTAACCTGTACTTTGGCACAGGGAGACCCCAGCACAAGCACCCCACAATCACCAGGCAATCAGACACCTAATCACATCACCACTCCCCATATAGGACAATATACTTTTTAAAGTATTTCACACCTGTTGCCTCACTTGCCCCAAGAGCACCATGCAGTAGATGTAACCATCCCCATGTTCTACGTTAGGGAACTGAGGCTCAGAGAGGTGAGCTGATTTGCTCAAGGACACTTCACTGGTAAATGAACCCAGAGTCCTGGGGTTCTAAGTTCAAGATTTCTCTTTTTCATGTCTGCTTATAGGCAGTGGAAGAGGCCCCACATCTCCCCTGTTGGCTCTCTCGATGCCTTTGTTTAAGAGATGAGCTGTTAGAGAACACCCTGATGCTGCCACGCGTGTGTGTGTACAAATGGGATGCCAAGGAAGGGGCTGCCCGTGCCCCTGGGGAGGTGGGAGCATCCCATCCTGAATCAGAAGGCTTTTCAGCTTTCTCTGGCTTCAACCTTACATCCACCCTACAAATGACCTGATAATGTAGTCAGAGCCAGAGTCTACAACACAAGGTCTCTCGGTCTCTTGGCCTGTCCCCTCTTCAAAGTTACCTGCATTCCATTCGCCTGGACCTCCTTTCCTCCAGCTCCATAGCAAAGGTGTGACCTCACCTGTCTAAAGCCAGAAGCTCCACTGACTTCTGGAGCCCATCTCCTCAGGTCCACCCAGTGACTCTTCCCTCTCTCTCAGCTACCCAGCTTTCCCTCCCTGCTGTCTCTTCCCCATTCATATTTAACTCTGGATTGATTTCGCCTTCTTTAAAGGGATAACATCCACCCTACTTCCTACCTGGGTCAAAGCCCTTCACAGCCCAGTTACCCGAAGTTGTAACCTTATACACTGGTGCCATTTCCCCTCCCCCACCCAACACTGTACTCAAGCTTCTGCCGCCTTCCTGACCTGGCCATCCCATTCCATTTTGCTGGATTTCAGGGGTCACCAATGACTGTAGTAGTGTCTGACCTGATTCTTAATCATGTTCTTAATGCTCCTGGATGCCTTGGTCTCAAAGACATCACTCTGCCTTGACCTTGGTCCCTTCCTCAGCAGCCCTCTTCTGTCTTCCTCTTCCTCCATTCAGCACAAAGAATGGCAGAGCCCAGGATTCCCCCTATGCCCGATGAGCCCACCTGCCCCATGCCCTGAACAGATCATTCTTCCTAATGTCCAGACTTCTTACTGGCAGCTGACCCCTGTTTGGGAGCAGACACGCTATGACATTGTGACATTCTTCTGTTTGGTGCCCACATTTGTACAGATGCATCCTGGAAAGCTAAAAGTGGGGAGTTAATTTGACTCAGTGGCACTCACTGGGGGTCAGTTTGACCCAGGCTGGGGTTACTAAATGCAGGGAATTAGCCAAAGACAGGAATTAGAGGAGAAAAGGCACTGGGGGTCAGTTTGACCCAGTCTGGGGTTACTAAATGCAGGGAATTAGCCAAAGACAGGAATTAGAGGAGAAAAGGAAAACTGGGCCCAAAGGTCTTTCAAAAGAAACCCTTTTTGATCCTTTAGAAGCAAAGGTTTAGGCTCTTGGAGGTTAGCAAAGCCCACATCTCTCTCATGGAGCATCAGGGGGAGGATTGCAGGCTTGGAGAGGAGGCGAGGAGGGCAGCCAGCTCCTTTCTTGACACCAGTGCAGGAGGTGGGATAGTTTCCAGCTTTTATACAAGGGCTCTCCTCAAAGGTCCCCTAGGCACTTACATAAACTTTGACCTTTACTTTCAGGTTTATAGACCCCTAACATCCATCTGATCCGGGCACTCGGATCAGTGGCACACCAGCTCAAATCAAAAACACTGGAGTCATATGTAGTCTGTGGCCATAGCGCCCTGAACACACCCAATCTCATCTGAAGTCATATGTATTTTAATCCTGGTTGAGTCTGCCTGGGGCTGACGAAGGGCTTAACAAACAGGGTGACCCCGCGTCCAGGTTTTCTCAGGCCATTCCCAGTTCCTAATTTGGTTCTGAGGCATTAAGTCACCATCTGTTATGATTACTGTGTGTGGAAAGGAAGTAGAGATGACACAGTGGTGGTAGGGGTGTGACCAGGCCCTGGGACTGATCCTTACAGGGGTAACCGCACATTCAATGCAGAGCTTCACAGAGTGTTATGAACTCAGGCTCAGCCCAGGACACCTCAATATCCAACAGGTGTATTGCAAATAAGGCGGTGGCAGGAGGTCCCAGGCAACAAGCAGCACCTGCAGACAGGTGAGGGGCAGCACAGGAAGTCCAGGTGATAAGCCCATGAGGGGGAGGGGCTCAGAGCACTGTTCCTCCAGCTGAAGGCTGGCCAAGGCAGCACTGCAGCAACAGCAGCTGAAACAAGCACCCCAGCGCCTCTGCCTTCTGAGGGTCCTTGACATAGGAGGAAGAGTCTTTCAATGAGACCTTGGAGAACACAGCATCTGGAACCCTTTGAAATGCAGTGTGAAGTGAATCCATTGAAGAGAGGGCTCAGGTATAGTGAGAAGAATGTGAACAGCACACACAGTTTCATTGACCATGATTTCAGTAAACGCAGTCTGAAAATACTAATATTTGGGTCAGGCACAGTGGTGCAAGCTTGTGATTCCAGCAACTCTGGAGGCTGAGGCAGGAGGATCTCAAGAGCAAGGTCAGCCTCAGCAATTTAGTGAGACCCTATCTCAAAGTTTAAGAAAAGTAAAAAGCACTGGGGGTGCAGCTCAGTGGTCAAGAACTCGGAGTTTAATCCTTAGTGTCGAAACAAAACAAAACTAACATTTGTCTTGATTTTTTCAAGAGAGAGACACCACATTCATACAATTCATTTATTATAGCATCTTGTTATAATTGTTCATTTTAGTATTGTGGCTGTTAATCTCTTATTGGGTACACTAAACCTGATCATAGGTGTATATGTGTATATAGCAAAAATGCAGCATATATAAGATTTTCTGTATTATCTGTAAATCCAGGCGTCCTCTGGGGGTCTTGGAACATAGTCACTGCATAGAAGGGAGCTTACTATACCCCCAGCTCCTTCCCAGTCTGGTCTTAGCCCAGCAGCTAGAAATTCCTTTCTGAGGGCAGGTGTTCGTTTGCAGCAGATTCTACCTGGATACAAATGTTAAACTTGGTGGCGAGTGAGAGAGCCCCGAATGGGGATGTTATAGCATTTGGTGGTACTAGAATCATCAGCACACAGAGAGGGCCGTGGCATTGATTCCAATATAAAAAGGACAACTTTCCAGCTTCTGCAGAGAAGGTACCAGAACTAAAAAACCTGAATGTCCGTGAATATGCCAGAAACTCCTAGGCATCTTACATGTGTCATCTCACCTAGACAGGTAAAGTTTTAGACATACACAGACTGAGGCTCAGAGAAGGTAAACTTTTCCTAAGTACAACTGGCAAGAAATAAAACATGCTGGGTGTGGTGGTACACCCCTGTAATCCCAGTGGCTCAGTGGTGGAGGCGTGGCGGGCTGAGGCAGGAGGACCATGAGTTCAAAGCCAGCCTCAGCAGCTAAGCAAGGCCCTAAGCAACTCAGTGAGCACCTGTCTCTAAATACAATATTTTAAGGGGCTGGGGATATGGCTCAATGGTTAAGCATCCCTGGGTTCAATCCCTGGTACCAAAAAAAAAAAAAGAAGAGAAAAATGGAAACTCCAAACTCCAAGTATTAAACATAACTTTTATTTCATCCAAGGCAAAGCTAAATACAATTCTAGAATGCAAAACAAGTTGTAGAGGCAAGACAGTCTGATCACGTCCATTCTGTGCTTCAACACGAGTCAGTGCGGGGTGTGTGCACATCTGTGCCTCCCAGAGGCACCCTCGGACCCTAGGGCTCCTAAGGCCCATCACTGCATCATTTGATCTATAAAGTTATATAGGAAATTGACTATGGGTATTGTCATCCAAGCCAGAGGAATAAACCATGCATAAGATAGTCAAAAGCACTGCATATCAGGTGAGAGGTGGGAGGGTAGGGACTCCAACCTGGGACAAAGTAAAGTGCAGCAAGCACTCCCTCCCCACAGCCCTCTGCAACAGAGATAGAGTCACAGAGAGATGGGATCCAAGAGCATGGCTGGTCTTTCCCTCAGTTTCTTATTCTTTCTCAGTCTCCAGCTCCGACCAGGAAAGACGGCTCCTGAAATCTGCGGTCTCCCCCATCACGCACCACCCCCTTTCATGCACAGCTGCCCACTCTACGGTCCCACTTCTGCACCTGCACTGCCTGCACAGGCAGGCCCACATACACGCACACATCACTGCACACAAACACACCACACCCGGCACCACCTCAGGAGCACGCCCTCAAAGCCCGGGCTCCATAAGAGCTGGCCAGCCAGATGTGTGCAAAGCTGCGCCCCAATAGCCCCTCTCCCAGGCCTCTCTAGCATCACAAGAGCATTCTGGCTGTCTTCTGCTTAATCCCTACATGCAGTAACACCAAGGCATCCAATGTAGACATCCTGTTTTGAGGTCAAGGATGAGGAACTCTGAACTTTGTCTTTGGTCTCACTGATATCACTGGAGCATAGCTGCACCCTCCCAGAGCTCTCAAGAGCAACTTTGTAAATGACTCTCTCAAGCCCACAAGCCCTAGGAACACCCTCACCAGCCGTGACCCACCATTGGAGACCTGCATGTAGCAAGGGTCTGCTTGGGTAAGACCACTGTGCCCATATGCACCCTACTGCAAATCTGTGCAGATGGACATAAAGCTGTCATTGAGACAGGACATTCTTTGTTGTGGGGACTAAGTTAAGCACTCTCAACCCCTACTCACTAAAAGCCAGTAGTGTCCCAGGCATTGGGATAACCAGATATATGCCCCTTACAGTCCCAATCATCTCTATTGAAAAATTCCAAACAAGAGCCATGTGCAAGAAGCTTCAGACATTAGTCAGAGTCAAGGTTTCTAACATTATAAAGACTAAAGAATTC
Source organism: Glaucomys volans (assembly GCA_020662805.1). Lineage (NCBI taxonomy): Eukaryota > Metazoa > Chordata > Mammalia > Rodentia > Sciuridae > Glaucomys > Glaucomys volans. The sequence continues at coordinate 196,881 of JAJEJO010003195.1, read as the reverse complement.
CAAAGGGGAGGAGTGGAAAGAGTGTGTGTGTTTTGTAGGGATGGGACACAGAGATGAGGACACGACAGACTTGGAACAATCCCTCCAATTACAAAACCTGCTTCCCAAATCCCTTTCCAAGCTAAAAAGATTTTGGAAAAACAAAACTTGCCAAGTCCCATAACAGTCCTGTGAGGTAGGTAAGTAGTATTACACCCACTGGATAGATGGAAAAAGCTGAGTCCAGAGAAGCTGCAAGACCTGCCTGGAAGTCAGCAGAAGACCCAGAAGAGGGAAGAAGAGGTCGCCCTTCCTCTTCCACTGCTCTATGCCTTGGCTTCCTCTCAAAAGAGCAAGAGGAGCCCCCAGGCACTCTCATCAAACATTGACACTGCGAAAGGAGAAGAAAGCAGTTTTGCATGAAGGCAGCTGGAAGAGATTTTCTAGGTGGCTGGGGGCTCTGATCTGTCTACTCCCAAAGCCAGGAAATTTGACCCAGTCCTTGAAGAAGGACAGGAGGGGAGCAGGCAGATCAGAGTGGTACTTGCAAACCCATAAGGTTGGGCAAGGAACACTGGACACAGCCATGGGCATCCTGCTCCTCAAATTCCTCCCAAGTTCTACCCTCATGGAAGCTGGCACTGTCTCTGGGCAGAAGAATCCTGAAGCAGTCCCCATGTGCTTTGGAAAAGACATCTACTCCTCTCCATCCCTCCTAAGGGCCCAGAAGACAGAGTGTCAGAAGCCCAAAAGGGAGAGAGGGGCTGGGAGCAGATGGGTAGAGACCCCTGTTATCACATCTGCATCTACCCCACAAGGACCCACACAATCATGAGGTCCCATCATGACAGCTTCCCATCAGGGTCCTTGATGGGAGCATCTGGAAGGTGTCTCCAAGACTCGGTCACTGGCCAAGGGGATGTCAGTGACACAATTCTGGCTTCATGGCCTCCTCATTGACACTGGGGAGGAGAGGGCTGGGAACCATGCCAGAATGTGCAGTTCAGTAAAGGCGGGAACTGGCACAGGGAGCGGGTAAGAGCCGGGACTCCAGGAGCTAAGGCACAGTCTAGCCCACACTCAAGGGGTACACGAACAAGTTCTACTGAAAGCAGAGGAAAAGTGTGGGCACCCTCTCCCTGCTCCTCCTCAGCCCCTGGGTGGGACTGGGGTGGCCCAGCTGAGCAAAAAGCAGCTAGAAAATTCAGGGTTCTCTCATCCAAAGAAGAGGGTCCCTGAGGCAAGGCAAATGAAGGGCTGGGGATGAGAAACCCTGGGGACAGGGACAAAGGCGTGATGGAAGAGCCCAGGAGAGCAAGCCAATGAGATGGAGGTTCCAGGATGCAACTCCCTCAAACAAGATGACATCACCTGCTGTTTCAAGGGAAGAGGAGGAGCAGGGAGGAGCCAGGCTCAGGAGTACTCAGGGTGGCAATGGTCCTGCCATGCCAAGGACAAGGGCTGCCAGCATTCTGGGGCTGGGGTGGGCCTTGCAATGGCTGAGAGGCCCAGGATATTGGCTTGCCCATCTCTGCAGTCCAATTCCCCAAGGGAAATGCTAGGAAAAATGTAAGTGAGCACTCGAGTGCTCCAGAAAGGCTGGAGGGGCCCCTCCATGAGATCCCTTAGCAACTCAGAGAGCAGAGGGGCAGGCTAGGTAGGCTGGGACCCCTCAAGACCAAGATGGCCAGCCCTTACTCAGAGGATTTAGAAACTCAGAGCTAGGGACAGGATAGGGAGCAGGGACAAGGTGGACAGGCACTCCAGGGTGGGGGAAAGGGGACCTCCCCACTTCAGGGTCTGTGAGAGACCAGTTATCCCACAAAATCGAGTCTGCCTCACATTGTGGCCCCACCTCCAGCAGCACCCCCATCCCATGATCTTCTCCAAAGTCCTCTAGCCCACTCCCCTTAAAAAGGGTTTGTTCCCCACACGAGGTTCCAAGGTCCAGCCTTCGGGACAGCCCTCACGGATCTCCCAAGTCCCTCTTGATGAGAAATCAGTAGGAAAATGAAGGTCCTGCTCACACAGTGGGGGGAGCCAGAAGGAGCCCCCATCTTCCCAGGCGTCAGGAGACCAGCCCCTTCTTTCCCTTTCCTGAACCTTCCACGGGCCCCCTCCCCTGGCCAGCCCTTGTCCCTGGGAAGCCCTGGCTGGGAAGGGGGGAGGGCAGGCTGGACAGGACACCGGTTTCTCCCTGCCCGGGAGGACTACAGTTTGAGCCAAGCAGCAGATGTCTCAGGCACGTGGGTTCTACGGACGGGCTCAAGCATCAGTGTCGGGACAGAAAGCCAGGCTCCCTGCAGCTGCTTGGCCTGAAGCAGGGCCTCACACTTTTGTGGGTGGTTTCTCTTCCGCCTTGGAGCCAGGCAACCCGTTCTCTGTGTTGTCATTCCCTGAGGAACTCACAAGACACTCCTTCCTGGGGAGAGAGAGAGAGAGATGCTCTGGTGAGCAGAACAGGGGACAAACTGGGGAGGGAGGCATGGCCCCTGCACCCAGCCCTGCACCCCCACACCCTACCCCTGGCCTTCTAAGAGCTAAGACAGCAAGAGGCCAAGTCACCTAGCCTCTCAATGCCTCTGTTTCCTCATCTATAAAACAGACAGAACCCTGACACCTTCTTCATGAGATACTGTGAGGAGAAAGCACATTTAAAAAGGAGGATGGACTCAGGAAGGCCTCGCCACCGCCTACTTGTCTCAACATGGCCACGAGGGTCACCAGGGTCAGGCCCGGGCTGTGCCACCCCAGGGGGGAGGGTCCAGGCCCGCAAGGAATATTCTGAGAACACAGAGCTCTTCCCCTCAGTCCCAGCAGATCCTTCTCCCTGAGCTCTGTGACCAAAGGTAGGGCCATGGAGGGGCAGAGCGGCAGTGGGTGTGGCCTCAAGGATGGCAGGTTAGGGCAGAGAGTGGTAGGACAGGACAGAAGGCAGAGAAAGGAGACATGGTCAAGTGGGAGGGCACCTCACAGGACCCTTGCCCCTGGCTGCCCTTGGCTGGAGGAGCTCCAATTTCAGTTTGCCCCTTGTCTATGGCAGAGTCATGGAGGAGGGACAGAACTCAAGCAAAATGTCTCTTGGACTTTGACTAATGCAGCCTTTCCTTGCTGTTCAAAGGACCCCTCAGACTTCCCTGAGGCCTGTACTCAAGGCCCCCAGCCTTTCCCCTTCCAGCCCCTCTGCCCCCATGGCCAGACCTCCTAATCCTGAGGAGTGGGACTTGGGGCCTGCGAGCCCTCACCAGTTCTCCAGTGCCAGTCAGAAGGAAAGCCACTTGCAGCCCTGGGCTCCCAGTCCCCCCAGATCTGACCTCAACCCCTTTGCAGGCTGTTCTCCTTTCCTCTCCTCCAAACCCCCCACTATTACAAAAAAGGCCTTGCTCTCCAGATACGCGCCCACTGCCCAGCTCTGCCTTTGCCCTCCATGCTTCCTCCAGCTGAAACACTTCCCCCACTATCCCAGGGATGAAAGTACACCCACTACCAACACCCAAATATTATGCCTCTTCCAAACCCTGCAACAGCATCTTATCACACCTTTTTTGCTGGGATCCATCCTCTCTGTGCCTGGTGTTACATTTACTTGTGCACACATCTTGTCTCTTTCACCAAAGGACAGAATCGTTCCTTCCAGAATATCCTACAGCACCTGGCACAGTGCCTTGTACACTGTATTTCCAAAATAGCCACCAAATGAAAGAATGGATGGATCAACTCTAGATGCCCAGTGAATCAGTAGGACATGGTGGCAACAGTTTTAGGGTTGAGGCCAAATGAGTTGGAGTTTAAATCTTAGCTCTTTCACTTACTAGCTCTGTGGCCTTGGTCATGTCACTTAACCACTCTGAACCTCACTTTGTTCAACTATAAAATGAGTATTGTATAAAACTGCCTGGTGGAGTACTTAAAGTGTGGGAGATATTCAATGAACGATAGGAAGAATTATAATCTGTAGCCATCTCCTGATCTACCAGTGTCCCGAAAGAAAATATTTTGCATGTATTTATGTACATAACAAATCCAGTGTGTTCAGTTAATACAGACTGGGGGGATGGGGTGACACCAAGAGAGGGGGACAAAGGCTGCAGGGATAGCAAAGATGGAGGTGGGACTAGGAAGGAGGGTGGAATGAGGAGACAGAAAGGCTGCAGCTGCCTGGGGCAGATGAAGGAGGAAACAGAGGAGCAGGAGATGAGGGGGTGGTGCGCTGGGGGCATGGAGCCTGCAGGGAGGTCAACTCACTTCTTCTCCCGGGTCTTCTTGAGGACAAAAGTGATAAACTTCTTTAGCAACAAGATAAAGATGAGGAGTCCAATGACTCCACCCACGACGGCCAGGATGATGAGCGTCACGGTGTTGTCCACTTCTTCCACTGTGTGGCCAGAACAGAGAGGGGTGGGTTGTGGCGGGGAGTCACCTGGAGCCAGCGCCACCCACAGCCAGAACATCCATCCAACTAAGGAACAAAAGGACTCCTGTTCCCCATGCTCCTCATGCACACCCTCCCAAAAACTCACACACAAGTTTGGAAATGAATCCGAATTTGAGGTTTGAGCCACAACTTGGCCCCCAAATTGCCATGTGAGAACTTCAGTGCCTCTTTCTAGGCAAAAGACTTCCTCACGGCTTCCTCTCTTGCCTCCTTCAACCTTTGACCCAGAGCCCTTCCCGGGTCACCCTGCAAACACCCCCTCTGCCTGCTGTGTTATTTCTCTGCAGCACTAGCCATGTTCTCTCCCACCACATCCACATCAAGTCTCTTAAGTTACGTGGCTCCCCCGGACTAGAAGGAGAGGAAGGTTCTCCCTGCTGTACCTTCAGCATCTAGAACATCATCTGCCACACAATAGGTGCTCAGTACTCTCTTGTGGATGGATGAACGACTCAAAAGGGACTTTGTGATGAGCAATGAAGAGAAAGTAAGTGAGAGCTCTTCACTCAGTGCCTGGCACCCAGAAGTGCTCCATAAATGTTGGTCCCCTTCTCTCCTCTCCCCTGAAAAGGCTGAGCACAAAGCAGAGTGACAGGAACCCAGACAGAGAGGTACAGCCAATACTGAACCCACAGTGTCCCTCTTTCCAGGCACTCCATGTCTTCCAGGAAAGCAGGGGATCCCCAGGTACACACAAAAGGCAGCAGAATCCGAACCCTGGAGTAGCTGCCCTTCCCCTTTGCTTGGCTCCTGAGCCTCCCTTGTTTTTTGGGATCCTCTGCAGTGTAGGGCCCAGCCTTGCTTCTCTGCTGCTGCGTATCACTGCGTGCTTCTCTAACCACCTCCAGCCTTAGGGTCTGTGACCACCTGGCTCCTTATCATGTGCACCCTTGCTGTCTAATTGGTCCACCCGCCATCAGACTGGAAGGAGATCAACTGCTAGGAGATAAACTCCCATTCCCTGCTAGGAGATAAACTCCCAGAGAGCAGGGACCATGTCTTATTCCATCTCCATTATAGATATATAGATATAAGCCACAATTCAGTTATTCATTTACTTGTCCTCCCTCCTACCCTGGACTGCACATGCCTCAAGAATACTATGTATCATTCATGCATGTTTTAGTACAACACCTGATGTTCACCCAATATTTGCTAACAGAATACACAATAGTAGCAATAATCAGCATTTATAGGGAGAGTTTAACTAGTCACCAAACACTCCCAGATACTTCCTCTAACCATCACAACAACCCTAGCAGAATGCAGCCACGTTCTCATTTTACAGACCAGGAGAACAGAGGCTCAAAGAGGTTAAGTAACTTCACAAGCTACTCAGTAGCAGAAGTATTTTAGTTCCCGGATGTAACTCAGATGTAACTCCAATAACTTTTTTTTTTTTTTTTTTTGCATTAGAGATTCAATCCAGGGTCACTTTACCACCTAGTTTACCCCAGTCCTTTCTATTTCTTTATTTTGAGACAGGGCCTCAATGAGTTTCTGAGAGTCTCACTAAGCTGCTGAAACTGACCTCCAACTTGCGATGCTCCTGCCTCAGCCTCCCAAGTCTCTGGGATTATAGGCGTGCACCACCACACCAGGCAGCTCTGTAACTCTTAAAAGTGTAAGGTCAAAGAAAGCAGCAGGGCCGGCCACTGTGCCCTTTCGCTGTACCACTGAGGCACCCCCAGCCCTTCCCCACTCCACTGCCCTTGTCCCAGTCCTACTGCATACGTTTATCAACAACTTGGAGGAAGATGGTGGCCTGGTGCTGCAGGTCATTCTCCTTGGGGTTTTTCACATGACAGGTATATTTGCCCGTGTCGCTGAACTCAAGGCTCCTCAGCAGAATGGAAATGTTGTTCATCTTCTCCTTAGTGGAGCCCTCTAGAGTGATGCGGTCATCATCTTTCAACTTCACCTTAGGGTCAGACTTCTCATTCTTCACGGTTCCATCTATGAGCTGGGTCACAAAAGAATCAGAGTAATCAAAGGTCATGGCATCACTCCAGTCCCATCCTTGGGCGCCTTCCCTGTCCAGGTCCAGGAAGAGCCTGCCATGAGAGGTGTTTCACCTCCCCGATTTCCTCTGCCAGAGTCAACAGCTCTGCCTGTCAAACATGAATTTTGCTTGTTTTGGGCTAAACCCAGTTCCTTTTATTAAGGTCTCCTTGGAATGCAGCACATTCTTACTGCTCTCTTCATAAAAGCCTTTTACATAATGACTCTGCAAATGCCACGTGCATTCCCCTCTGCACTTCCCACCCTGCCTTTCTGACACTGAGTCCCCTGCCTGATTTAGTTCAGGTCCTCCATCAAGACCCATATCAAAGCCACAGCTCTATTCTTCAGCACCCTCCCAGGTCACTGTTCAATTCCATCCAGAGGGAGGGAAGAGTGTCACTTCCCTGGGTCAGCCTGGGGCTAGATCCCCTGCTAGGTTTCACAGAATTCAGCCAACACCTGCTGGCTGCTTCGCTCCTCACCCCACAGCCATCACTGTTCCTGCCGCAGCCCTGCTCCACCCCAGCTTTCCAGCTTTCTAGCTCCTTCCCTTCCAAGTCCAGCCACCCCTCCCTCATTTGTGCTCTTCTTATTCCCTCTCTCCAAACCTTCCGATGGTCTTTCTCCTGTTGGGCAAATTAAACTATTAATTTTTACACAAGCAATTCATGTTCCAGATATTTCACAAAATCAGACAGAGAACTCTAGCCAAGAATTCCAACAGACCCCAAATTCTGGTCTCACCATCTACACATCCCTCCCACCCAGAGTCTGTCTGAAAGAAATACTGGGGGAAATGGTAAAAAAAAAAGTTGGTCCCTGCGGGTCATCACAGGTTCAGCCCAGAATGGACCACAGTCTAGGATGGGAGACACCCCAGGCCAAGGATAGGGAAGGGAAGGAGCCTCTGGACTGTCCTGACAGTCCCTACAGCACTTACAATCCTGAATGTATCCGTGCTATTGTAGGACCACCAGAAACGGAGGTTCTCGAAGCCAAAGCAGCTGGAGAAGGTGCAGGGCAGCAGGATCTCCGTGCCATTGACAGCATAGATGGTAGTGGCCTTTCCCACAGACACCTCCAGCGACAGGGACATGGGGAGCAGGAAGAGACCTGTGTAAGGAGTACACTCTCTCTTAATAAAAGCCCAGGGGATCCTCCAGGTTGGAGCTTTGGAAGCGGACCTCAGGCTGGGCAGAGTGGCTTGGCCAGGCAGCGAGGCCTCAGTGTCAGCTTAGGACGATGGTTCTTTTTTACTGTAATTGAAACGGCTTCGGCCACCTGCCATTAATTTTCCATTTCTCGCCTTCGCGTAGGTGGGTCTGATTTCTGGGCCCTCAGTGCCTCTTGTGGCACTCTAAATGACCACTAGGGGTCACTCTAACCCCAAAAAGGAGGATCGGCCAGTTTACCCGGGAATCCGCGCCCCCGCCCCGCCCCCTCATCTGGATCCGCAGTCGGCGAAAGTGCCCAGGGAGCGCTGGCCGTGCCCCCTTCTGTATGCATGGGAATCGCCTAGGACTGTGCGCCCCTGGTTATGTTTGCGGAATCTGAGGGTAGGGGAGCGCGGGATAGGGTAACGAGAAGAACGAAAAAGAGGCCGCCTGGTCCCTGCACTGTCCGGCAGCCTCTCATCACCCAGGCTTGGAGACTCCTACTGAGACCCGAGGAGCTGAGAGGGACACTTTTGGGCTGAACCTTGCTTGGTCTTCTGAGGTCAGAGCTTGCTGTCCACCGAACCCGAACGGGATGATGGACCGAGCCGGGATGGAGGGGTGTGCACAGCTTGGAATTAGGCAACAGCGAGGGCGGAGCGAGCAGAGCAAAGATGGAGAGAAAAGTCAGAGGGTTGAGACGCTGCGGAGGCAGCACTGAAATGCACGCCTGCAGAGTGGGGTGGCCTGGGGTGACCTGCTGTCCCCTCCTCACCCGAGAAGCGGGGCCTCCCCATCACAGCCACGCTCCGCCCCCTCATCCCGGAACAGCCGCGATGCCCCCAAGGCTCCTCACACTCCCTCCGCAGTGCGTCCAAACGCCGGCTGAGAGGCGTTTCCACGAGCGGCCGGGGATCCCTCCTCCTGAATCCTCGTAAGGGAACCGACCCTCCCCCGCCCTGCACCTTTCTCAAGGAAACCCCACTCTCCTCAAGGTCGTTGGGGAAAAGGGATCCGCAGCTGGACGCAACCATCTTCGTGCCCCTAGGGGCTTTCTCTCATCCTAGCTCTCCGCAGGCCTTCAGGAATTCAGTTAGACAACTCCTGCAGCATCATACAGGAGAGAAGGATGTTGCTTGGTACTTCTGAACAATTTTTTCTAAATGACAGCGAGGGTGCTCCAAGCAGAGCTGGCAGCCCTACTCCTGCTCTTGGAAGTCCACTCATTTTCGTGCCCCCTTTGCTTCTGGCCACACAGTGGAGTCCTTGTACCCCACCAGCTCAGAAATTACACCCAGAGCCCAGTAACCCAATCATGATCCCTGCCGCTGTCAATAAAAGCAGTAATGGCTGATATTGATTGAGCATTTACTATGTGCGCCTGGCACATTCCATCCTCACACCTCTCCTATGAATGGTATACTATTATGAATCCACAGTGAAAATGAAACAAATGAGACTCTAAAAGTTGGGTAACTTATCTAAGGTCAAGGAGAGAGACATTTGCACCATCCCATAGTCCCAAAGCAAGAAAATTCCTCCTTGCATCCTAATATAGCCAGGTTTGCCCACCAGGACTCCAATTAGTGCTTTCAATTAACTCTCATTTTTTGGTCAGCTCCTGTGTGCCAGGAATTGTTTCAGAACAGTGGTTTTCAAATTGAGGGGAATCAGAATCACCTGAAGGGCAAGAACAGTCAGCAGGGTCCTGGAGCTACTGATTTGGTAGGCCTTTAGTGATGCCAGACACTTGGCATCTCTAAAAAGCACCCCAGGGAATTCTGTGGGTGTGAACCACACTTTGAGAACCACTGTGCTAGAGGACTTACACTGTACTAACCACAACTTTTATTAGGATGTCAAAAGTTAGGTATAATTTTTTTCTCATTTTACAGATAATAAAATTGAGGCTCAGAGAGTAGTGACTTGCCCAGGGTCCACATGGTAAATGGCCAATCCAGAACTGAGCCCTTACTATACTACAGGATAGGTATTTTTTACATAGTGTCTCATTTAATCCTTTAATAATCCTATAAATTAGTCATTACTTCTATTCCTAATGAACAAATTAAGAATGGGCTCAAAAAGATTAACTTGCTAAAACCACACACTCAGGAAGTAGATAAGCAACTTTCAGAAATGTCTGCTTTTCACTTCTCCAAAAGAGCAATTGTCAGGGCTGAGCGTTCCTGTTCCTTGAAGATCCTGGTTTTCCCTCCCTTTTGCCCTCCCCTACTCCTGCTTCCCCCAGAGGTCTAGGGACAGGAGTCAGACACAAGATTCCACCTTCCAGTCTGAGGCCAGCACCAGAGAATGGCTTTCTAGCAGGAGACCCCCAACTCTGCTTCTCACCTCTCCAACAACCTCCACAAGCTCAGGAGAAAGATAGCTTCCTGCTAGCTACAGTATTTCCTCGGGGCTCCAAGGGGGGTTGCAGCTCCCACTCCAATGTTCATTGGCACCCAGGCCCAAGAACCTGGGTCATGGAGAAGATGCAAGAACTCAAACCAAAGATGGAATTCCCCTTCCCCAATCCTGGCCAGGTATGAGTTATTCAAGAGCACAAAAGATGCACATCAAAAGGGAAATGTTTTTGATTGCTCTAAATAGAAGCAAAATTGAGCAAAAGAAGGGTTCAGAATAGAGGAGAACACCATTTCTTTAAGGTCTGGCTCACAACACAGTGTGCATTTCTGCCTGATATGGATGACTTAACTCTAATACACTCATCACTCTAGGAGTGAAACACTGGCATTTCCTCTTTTGGCCCCCCGGGGGAGGGGGGTGGTGTAAAGGAAAGCAGCAGAGATGGCTTCCACTGAGTCCAAGGCCTTTCCCAGGTTAAAACATCAGAGCCTGACCTCACCACCCAGCTCTCCCAGTAGGATGTCACCTGTGAGGCTGTGCTGCAGGGAAAAAAGGGAAGAGGGGAGTATGATTCCCCTGAGGCTCCCAGAGGACTGCTTCTGCAGACTAACCAGGTCAGGAGAGGACTGGTCAGCAGGCACCAGGCAGGCCCCACTCTGCCTCTTGACCTTGAGAAAGTCAGAAGTACCACATCCCGCCTGTACATCCCTAACCCCGGCAAGGGATAGCTATAAACTTTTCCTACCTCCTGAACTTGGTATGAAGCCAGAGGAAATTCTAAAACACAAGAAGGGTTTCAGTGAGTAGGCACCCCACAGACAGAGGAGAATGGTGTTTGAACGTGGAGAGGGGGCAGGGCTGTCCCCATCCTAGACATGGGTGTAACCAGGGCACCCCTAGCTTCCCTTAATGACCAGCGTCAGCCAAGAATGTCTCCAGGCTACTCACACATTGATTTACACCTTCACCATGTACCACAGCTTGGATTATTTCCATGTGGCTGTTTCTGTGAAATAAAGAATTCCTTTGCTTTGACCTCAACTCAATTCTTTAGAATGTCAAGGTGCACATGTGTGTTTGGGAGTGCAAGCCTCTTTCTGACCCTGAGCTGGGGCTTTGTCTGGGATTTTCGAGTTTTGTTAAAGTAAAAAATATTCAGCACATTAAAGATTCACACCAGGAGGAATCTGATGGCAATAACCTTACAGATCAAGGCAAATGCCAGGCAGGAAATATTCTGCCTGCTTTCCCCACATCCAGGGATCAGTAACACCCGCTTCCCGGGGCAGGGGGAGGAAAGAGGACAACATGGTACCCACTCTAAGTTTAGCTCTGAGGACTCAGCTGGCATGGCGGGCGGAAATTCGGCTGAGACACTCTAGCCCTAGGGGAGTCAGCGAGGCTCAGAGTGAGAGCTGGGAGGCAGAAAGTGGGCCGAGGACAGCAGGACAGGACCCCTCCTGGGGTAGAGGCCCTGGGGGCCGTGGAGGCAGGGCTGGGCCTGGCAAGGTCCCTGGGCCCAAAGACATAGGAAAGATTACAGCTCCCTCGCCCTAGGCAACCTGCCTGCTTCCTGCCCACCCCCAAGAGCTTTGCCAGGATAGAAGCATGCCCCTGAGACAGCACTGCTCTGTGAAACCAGCTTTGCAAACAAGTCCAGACCCTGTGCCTGTCTCTCCTCTTACCCACCACTGTGTTGGCCCAGACCATCCATGGCTTTTGCTGACATCCCCTACCTCCCCTCTATGACCAGCCTCAGGGCAAGGTGGTTCACTGAGTCCAGAATTTACCTAGCGTGCTGATCCCACCAGGAGGTGGCTAGTCAGAGGGCTTAGGGACCCAGCCTTCTCTCTGTCCCCACAGGTCTGTGCCTCCAGAAGATTAGAAAGAACCAACCATCTTTCCTGATCCAAACCCACCTTCTCCCTCCACTGCTCCCCTTGCCTCTCCTCTTCTCCAGGAACCCTGGCTTACACTTGCCGTTTTCTTCTTCTGAGTGGGAATGAACACCCTCTTCTTAATTGTGTTCTCATTAAACAAGCCCTTAATAAATACATACCAAGGGAAAGAGAATTGTGCAACACAGCATTCTCACAAGTGATAATTAAACACAGATCACAGCAATTAAGCAAATCAGGGAACAAGGAAGGGGTGGGCAGGGCAGATATATTACCAGTTACATGCTTAGGAAAAGACTGGAACCCACATAAACCTCAATTGCAATGATATGGCCTTGGAAATGACTTCTCAGTTTAAGAAAGGGCATCTTGCTGGGTTGTCCAAACTCACTGTAGTTTCAGCCTATGAGACTGAGTTTGGTATGGTGAAGAGGGGAAGAGGACTCCTGGGAATTAACTGCTCGGGACCCAATCTCCCCCGCTGTGAAAATGGCAACTCTGGGCCCCGCATGCCTTCATCCTTCTACACCATGCAGAGCCTCGCTTTTCCCCAGCCCAAAGCCCAATACCTATTGACCTTCCCCCTCACCAGAGTTCTGGTAAAGGGAGGCAGCTTGGTGTGCCAAAGCCCAAGAGGCCTGGATTCTGTCCCATCAGACCATCAACTGGTCATGCAGCCATGGGCAAGTCACCCTTCCGCTCTGGACCATGGCTTCCTCTTCCACAAGAGAGCTCCGTGCTGTGGTTTCCAAAGTCCCTGCCTACTCTGATGCACCCAAGCAACAGCTCCAGCTGGCTGGCCCATCCTCTCTGCATCTCCCCCACAGGACTGACAGCATGGATGTCCAGAGTCTCAAGCTCAGAGCAATGCCCCTGTGAGGGTTCAATCAGTGACTACTTGGGAAAGCCCAAAGGGAGACCCTGTTTGAAGTCCCTCTGTAAACCAAAGAGGCAGGGGGCAGAGTAGATAGGCCTGCTGGCCTCCAGTGGTCCTTGGAGGAAGTGGGGGCTTCCACCTGGAGAAACGTACAAGATTCCCAGATCCCCTGATTTCCCACAGAAGCCCGGTTTTATGGACATTCTAACAGCCCTGGGCCTGACATCCCACCACCAACAAGCACAGGGGGCAAGGAAGCCCACAACATAACTGGGGTAATTTAGCGACTTGAAGAGTTCCAATGCCTCAGTGACCCCTTACCCCTGCCATAGCCACAGTGGGAACCTGGACAGATCTGAGAGGGGATGAGGAGGAATTTGTGTAGAATGGCACTCTTTTCACCCCATGAAAAGAAACCTCACGCATCAGAAGCCCACTTCATTAGGGTCCCTCTGAAACCCACATGACATCTGTACCAAAGGCCTCCCGTCCAACTGCAGGGATGTAAATAAACCTTAAGTGTCTTCCATCCAGCTTCAGAGATGTAAATAGACCAGTGGCTCCTGAGTATAGACATTGTCTGTCTCCCTCCTCCACCAGGTACTGACATAACAGGTCTTCATACAGTTTATAGGTACAGAAACAGTAGCAACTTTCCTTGGAGGCTTCTGTCCCCTGTCCCACAAATACCTCTATCATGTGCCTGACCCAATGGGGGGAGGGGGGCGCTGCCCAAAGCCAAATCTGATGAATATAAACAGGAAGAGGTACAGGTGCCAGTGATGGAGTCGGCTTACAGTGAAGTCCAACTGTGATTTATGAGGAGATTACACTCTAGACTAATAGATATCATCCTCCAATCTCTTGGAGTTTGACCCTCAAAACTATCATGTGCATATTAATACATTTTAACAATATTCCATCCCCTCTGTGTCCTCTGGCACGTGTCCTTAATCTTCATAGTCACCCAAAAATGAAGATCCAGGAGCAGGATAAACAGGTCCTCCCTACAGAATCTCTTAAGAAAAGAGGGCCGTTCCTAAAAGGTGGTTTTTGAATGGTCCTCCAAGCTCTTCCAGCACCTAGTGTGGGGCTGTGGGGAAAGTAGTAGCATAGGAGTAGGTAGAGGGCAGGGGAGCCTGGCAGAAAAAAAAGGCCTGGACGAAGAAGATCCCCCTGGTCCCCATAGCATGCCTGATGCCTGGAAAACAAGCAAACCGCTCTGAGCCCCATCCCAACAATCACACCTAAAACCCACCTTATATCCCCTACACCCAAGGCAGAGACCCCCTCCCCTAGCATGCCTGAGCCTCTGAACTCCGGAGAGCCCCGCTGCAGTCTCAAAACCCAGCTCCAAAAGCTTGGACCTGAAAGCGACAGACAGGGAAGGGGCGGGAGGTGGGGGGGGGGCACTCTTCGCGGGGGGTGCCGGCCGGCGGGCGGGTGGGGGGGGGGGGGGGGGGAACGCTCGGTCCCCAGAGAGCACAGCTTCGAAGCCAGGCGACCGGCGGAAAGAGGGTGGCCACCATGCTCATTCTGTGAAGCACTCCAACGCCCACCCCGTCCAAGGCACCCCTCTTTTCCAGTGTTCCCTACTCTGGGTGGGTCGGGGAAGGAAGAAACGAGAGAAGAGACCAAGCTGGGGCTGCCTTACCCAAAAGCCCAGTGCCCAGCCATCTCGCCAGGGCTTTGCCTCGGTCTCCAGCCCCGGACATGGTCCTGTTCTCTCCGGAGCGCGCCGCGGGCGCGGGGATGGGAAAGTGGGCACCACCGCGCTCTGCGTCCGAGGTCGGCAGTCGGCCCCGCAGCTGCCCGGGAGCTCTGCGCCGCGGGTCGGGGCTCGGGAAAGTTAGCTGGCAGAGAGAGGGAGGAGGGGGAGGGAAAGAAGGGGGAGCGCGCTCGCCCGCCTCCTGGAGCCGGCTGCAGGAGCCGCGGCTGGAGCGAAGGAGGAGGAGGAGCCGGAGCAGGAGGGGGAGGACGACTGAGCGAGAGCCGCGGCGAGGGAGGCTGCGCCTCTGCTCTGGAAGCGCTCCAGCCGCAGGAGGGGCGGTGGCCGCGCAGAGCCCAGGGCGCCCCCGCCCACTGCGTACCCTACCCGGCGCGCCTGGCCTCGTGGTCGTGGAGCCCCGGGACTAGGCTGAGCACCCTGTTCCCTTTCCAGTCAGACTAGGCTGTGCAGCTTGGCCCTGCAGCGCCGGCCTGCAGCCGCCCGCATCGTTCCATGAACTGAACTGCCAATTAGGAGCATAGTTTAGGGGGAGTAGTGGTGGAGCTTTTCGTTTGTTGGAAGGCTGTTTTGTTCTGCTTGGGGAATTCAAGTACGGTAGCAGTTCCCTCTCCCGAGACCGCCGAGGGACCACTAGATTGTCCGCAGCCGGCGCTGCAGCAGCCGGTGGGCGTGTGCCGGTTTACCCACTGCAGCCGCGCCTCCGGGGCTGCTGGGCAGACGCGACACGCGTGCAACCCTAGGACCTGCTCCCGCTGCTTTCAGCCATGCTGCTCATCCGCTCCGCGTGTTGCTTTAGGTCGCTAGAAATCCATTCCTTCCCATGGCAAACGGCCCCTGGCCACCTCCCACCAGCCTCCCCCATTTTTTCATAGACTCCTCAGAAATCACCGTGATCCTGGTGAGAGAGATGGCCAGATACTACCCATCCAGCCCCGTCTGATCTGTGGTTAGCACACCCCTTCACCCTCCCACAGCATCCCTACTTCTAATTTTGCCCACCTAGGCTACCCCATCAGTCGCTCTCCAAAAGCTTCCAGTGATTTTCTTTTGAACCCAACCAGCAGAGATTCCCTTTTGCCTCCTTCTTGGGGTGCGGATGGAAGACCCCAGGGTTACGACCAGGTCAGAGAACTAAGGTGACACTTGGAACCACAGAGCTTTTCCCCACACAGTTCTGAGCTAAAAGTAAGCAGTGCTCTCTGTGTTGGGTGTCTTCTCAGCCACCCTGACCAAATATCCAAACCTCCAGTATGGATGCTCTTTGCTGTCTCGACAGGTTAAGACTTGGAAATCTGCAGCCTCCATGCCTTTCAGGGCCTGGCCCCTGCTGCAAGCACAGCACAGCACCCTCACCTCACCACCCACCTTCTCAACCTGGGGGCTCCTTGGTAGGTTTCAGAGCCATCAGGGACCCCTGGGGTTGTATGCAAAATGCTGAATATCTATGTGATATGTGATTGTTGCGGTTTTGCTTCTTTGTTCAGCACCACTCTTGCCATGGTATGGTGGCACAGTGGTTCTGGCAGCCCCCCAGTTACTAAGGACCCTCACCCAATCTTCTGGTGACGACTTTGCTTCACACCTGCTAGGTGGTGAACACAAGATACTTACCTGGTGGGACTGTCAAGAGCAATCTGACCCTCAGCCCTGGGCTCCAGAGTTTGGAGGATGTCATGCTGACTCTCCCCTGGCTATGTCCCTCCTCACTGAACAGTAAATCAAATCGTTGGGAACACAGGGGAATAAGCATGTAGCTTCTCCCCTTCTAGACTATGTCAAGAATCCAGGACCCTGGAATTTGCTCCTTAAACACCCTGAAGAGGCCTCTTTCCCAGGTCTGTCTGTCCTCTGAAAGCTGACCATAGCAGGCCTACATGCACCCAGACACCCAGGAAGTGGCCAAGGGGCAACCGTTTGCAAGTTGCAAGCAACAGAGAATGGAAGGACTCTGGCCTGCAAGTGGAGTGTTCCCAAGCCTGCACAAGAACCCCTGTTGTTCCAGGACCAGAGGAAGAATGGGGTGTGGAACAGGAAACCAAATAGTGGGGGAGGGGGCTCCAACCCTGGGTTTACCAGGAACTTTCTAGGTAACCTTGGGCTACAGATTCTACCTCTCTGGGCCCATCTCTTCATCTGTGAGGTTTGGTGATTTCCAAAGGACCCTTCCAGCCCCAAGAACCAGTGAGCAAAATTGTCTGAAAATCTCATTTTGGTACTGGTCTTCCAGGTCATCATGAAGGAAAACTAACTTAAGACAGAGAATGAAAGGTAAATTTTAGCAATTTATTATCCTAATTTACAGTGTATATTTAGACTCATGTCATTTCCATTTGTAACTCTTGCCCCAAGCCTCAAAAACCTCAGAAGTGGACCTGGCTGTGAAGACTGATTGTGATATCACTGAACGGAGAAGTGCTTAGAATGTGAGGCACATTTGAGCTCAAAGAGGTCTGTGGCCCCAAAAGGAGAGGCTGTCTCCGGGTCGGCAGGCCTGCCCTCTGCTTCCTCCGGAGGTCCCCACACTACTTTAACAGGCGAGCATCCACAAGGCTGGCTTTATTTTTACAGCAAGGTCGTGTTTCTCAGAGCAGTAGGCTGAGGTAAAAGAAGAGGTGAGCCAAAGGGAAGGAAAGTGACCCTGCCCAGAGAGGGGGGAGGGGAGAGAAACAGAGCTCCAGAGATATCTTTAGATCCGGGTGACAGAAAAGTTGCCAGTTTCCTCCAGTGCCCTCTTCCCCACCTTCCCTGCTGGCTCCCTGCTCACTGGTTCTTAGGGCTGGAAGGGTCCTCAGGAAACTCCAAACCTCACAGATGAAGAGATGGGCCCAGCGAGGTAGAAAATGTGGCTCAAGGTAACCTAGAAAGTTCCTGGTAAACCCAGGGTTGTCGCCTCCACCATTATTCATTCAGTTTCCCTACTTCAGAGTCCCAACTTTCTTCTGAAGAACACCAGGAAGGCTCCACAGCCGGGCAAAAAAAAGTGATTGGGAGATGCATTAGCGGCTAGAGGATTCTTAATTTATAGCGCACTTTCCTCAAAAATTCTCAGAAACCTAGTCCATTAGCCAGCGTGGCGCATACCTATAATCCCTGCGACTGGGGAGGCTAAGGCAGGAAGATTGTGAGTTTAAAGACGGCCTCAGCAATTTAGGGAGGCCCTAAGCGACTTAGTGAGACCCTGTCTTAAATGCATACATACATACATACATACATATATAAAATAAAGGGTGGGGATGTGACTCAGTGGTTAAGCTCCCCTGGATTCCATCCCCAGTACCAAAAAAGCAACAACAACAGAAACCTAGTCCATTGATCTAGCTTAGAGGCTACTACTGAGGATGCCAAGGGAGAGGGTGACAAAGGTCAGAGGTCCTTCTCTCCTCCTTTGGAAAACCCTTGAGGAGCACTCCTGAATGGAGCCCCTCTTCACCCAGCCCAAGAGTCCCTAGTCATTGGGGTGGGATGGGGGGGGGGCGCGAGGGAAGGCCCCTTGGCTCCTGCTGAAAGGTCTCTGAGACTTTGTATGAGTGATGTCTGGGGACATGTCCTCCAGCTGTGACCCCAACAGGCCTGATTCCTGGGGATGGGGTAATGCACTCAGATCTGGGTGGCCTGGCTCAGAAATACCTTTAAGAGCAAGTTTTCAGGGATGCAGAGATGGATTGGGCCCTTGCCAACAATCTGCCAGAGAACTGTCTCAGGCTGGTGGAGACAGCCTAGATTTAAGAGGGAGGAAATGATTTTCTTGGGGATTCAGGTAGGGTACTTTGACGCAGATAGCACAACATTCTTCTCAGAGAACAGTTTGGTTGCTTCCTTCCCTGTCCTCCTGGGGGCTAGATGAGAGTAGGGCTGAGGGAGGGAGGGAAAGGAGAACAGGTCCCTGTTTTCCAGGGAAGAGGCAGCTTAGAGAGGACCCAATATAGGGTTGGAAGTGGGGTGGGTAGTCATGGGGGCAGAGCTGCCAGCCTCAGAATTGCTGTTACACCAGAAGGCACTCACTTGGGGAGCAGGATCTCCTACAGGTGACCAGGGCAGGAAGATGGAAGGCTGCTTCCCCCATCAGCTCTCAGCAAGCCAGCCAAGACCCCATGCAGGGAGGAAGGGAAGCAGAGAGCTGGCCGAGGTCTCCAGAGCTATTTTGAGAGGAGTTCCTCCTAAGTAGCAGGAGCCTGGCAGGGAACCTCCTCCCCCTGTGACTCCCCCATTGCCCTTGCCTGCCGCCTCCCTCTCTCGCCTCCTCCCCCAGAAACCATAGCGCTCCAGTCAGGGCATTGCAGGTAACGGAGGCAGCTCAGTGGCGCTGACTAGGCTCTTGGAGCCAGAGGATGTGGGCTCTGCAGAGAACTCTTCCCACACCCTCACCTCTTCTCCAGCCTCTGATCAACACCAAGAGTCGCTCGCTCCTGCACCTCACCTACCCTCCTCTTATAAACAGAGTCCCAGTCTCAGGACAGTGAATCTGCAGGCTCAAGATTCTCTGCATTGAAGTTAACTGCCTGCAAATCCTTCTGCCACTCGGGTTGGACAGACACTACTGGACCAAAGTTTGGGATCCTCCTTCTAGCACACCTAGGTCTGTTCTCTGCCCCTCCCTACTCACCATCCCCTGCTCAAGCTCAGAGTGCCCACTGACCCTGAGCCATAGTCTCAACATTCACTGAAGTTTGGCAGGTGCTGAGGGGGTTAACAGGACAGCATGCAGCAATCCAACCCGCAGGCACGTGGCTTAGGAGTCTAGTAAGGAGCACTGCATGGCCACCTCAGCCTCAGCCCTGGCTCTCAGAGCCCCTCTGGCATCAGGAAGTTGGTGTAAACATAAACTCTTTGAATCCTACTCCCAGGGAGAGTCCTTCATTTCTTCTCACCTAGATTAACTTTCCAAGGGCTCTGGGTACAGACAGGTAGTCAGCCACCTTCTCCATCCCTCCCTTCCCCTTTGCTGTTTTCTGCCAGGTTCTGTCCAAACATCCTTTCAAAGGGGGATGGGGAGCCCCAGACAGATGAGCTCATTGGAAGGAAGAGAGCAGAGGGAGGAGGGAGCTGAAATATCCCGACCAGAGATGCTTACCGGACAGTCCCAAGCTGGAAAGGGGTGTGTGCCCACTCCCAGGAGCAGGCAAGTGCTTCCCTGGCTGCAGCTCAGACACAGGGTGAGTCCTGGGTGTCTCTTTATTCTGGGTCACATTGGGGTGGGGTATGAAGTCCCCTGATACACAGATTTGGTCACTCTACCCAGCACCCTAGAGTTGTGTTTACTCTCTGCTGTGTGGGTCATCATGTCCCTCTGCCCTCTCATCAATGGAGGAGGGGGGCTCAGGAGGGTTGAAGGTATTGGAAATGTTTGTCATTCATTGCAGCCTGCTGCCCATGGAACTGCCATGTCAGCTAAATAGCCAGTCGTCCTCCTGGAACCCTAGACCAGGTCCAGTCCCTGAACTGGGCACCTGAGACAGAAGCACAAAATGGTCTGTAGTATAGGCAGGACTTTTTAAATGTTCTGGTCCATTTGTCCCCTGTGAACATTCTAGTGTGGGATCAGGGAGTCTTACAAAGCGGGGGAGGGGTAGGCTAGGAAAGGGGGAGAAAGAGAATAGGGAGAGAGGGGAACCTGAGAGGGAGGGAGGGAGGGGAAATGTAAGAACAGTGGGAAGTCTTCCTGGGGTAAAAAGCAACTTCAGGAAGTTGGAGTGTGACTGAGGAGGAGGAATAGGGACAGGAAAGACAAGGCCAGAGGTGAAGAAGAGAATTCACAGGCTTTTAAAAAGTAAGAAGGGAGAGGAGTCAGAAACCCAGCAGAGGCCACAGCCGTTTGCATAGAGCCACAGGGTCAAAGGGCCGGGCTGCATAGGGGTGAGATATTAGAGACCTCTGGGAAAGCTTTGCCTCTGCTCCCAGACCCTTTTACCCTTCTGTCCAAGGCCTTGGTCAAGATGAGGTTGTTTCAATCACCCTTCCCCCACCCACCCCTAAGCCTTTGGAGTACAGGAAGTCAGGCCACTGTCCTTTCTCATGGTGTGATGTGAGGCTTTGGTCCTGGATTTGAATCCACCTTTTGAATTTCCTAGCCATGTCACCTTGGTTATATATCTGCTTAGTCCAGAAGAGCAGAACCTCAGTTTCCTCGACTGTAAAAATGAAAAGGAATGTGTGTTTGGGGGGTTGCCTGAGGATTTGGTAAGCTAATAGGTATAAAATACCCAGCCAGAGTACCAGCAACTCCAGAGGCACACATGCTACTGTGAGCATGCATGGGGTGGGGGGTGTGGGGGGAGTGGGGCAGACTGGCAGAGCTGAGAGAGTTCAGGGAGGAAGAAGCAGAGAGGACCTTTATCTTTTGTATCCAGTCTTGCCTGGAAAGACAGGGAATCTTTTCCATGACTGGTGGCCAAAAAAGGCAAGATAAACTGTGCCTGAGCTTTAGAAAGAAGCTCCCCAGGGGCACTGGCTGCAAATTTCCCACCCTCTCCCAGTCCATTTCTCACTATATATAGGGGTTTGCCAACATGGCCCACTCCCACCATTGATAAATCAGGTAAAGAAGAAGTAGGTAAAGGATTCCAAGGGTACAGAGGTGGCCTTGGGTCGGGGGGACCAGGACTGAGTAAGATGGCAAAGGACAGGCTTGAGGCATATTTGTCTTCAGGCAAGCAAGAGTTAATCTTGCTTCTATCATTTGAGTCCTAAAATAAGGACTGCTGAGGGCCATTGTCAGTAATCTTAAAGGCCATCTAAAAGTATGCTCTGATATATGAATCTTCTCAACGACACCCCCGAGTTATGCTTAAATACCTTCCGGGATGGGGATCTCATTACCTTGAGAAACTCCACCGTCTGCACAGCTCCAACTTACATTGGATCAATACTTGCCTCTGTAGCCAATCCTAATGTTTAGGATTGTGGGGCAGATTGGGACAAGTCTAATCCCTGTCCCCTGTGGCCACAGGCAGGCCACTGCATTGGCAGCTGTGCTGCACACTTCCCCTCCTGGCTGAACACCCACTTGCCCACAGGAAGGGAGGCAAACATTCCTCATCCCTTTGCCACCTGTTAGTGGGGAATTCGTCCCAGTGGAGAGGCAGAGGCAGCTGTAGTTGGAAAAAAGGTGGCTTTGACAGAACTATAAAGGAAAGCCCTTCCTATGGAATCCCAAGTAGCCAAGCTGAGTGTCCAGTGTCCACTTGCCCCCTTCACCAGCACCTCCTGGACTTTCAAGGTCATTACTGCCAAAGAAAAGGAAAAGCTGGCCAGGCTTGGTAGCACATGCCTGTTATCCCAGCAGATAGGGAGGCTGAGACAAGAGGATCATGAGTTCAAAGCCAGCCTCAGAAACCTAGCAGGGCCCTAGGCAACTCAGCCAGACCCTGTCTCTAAATAAAAATTTTTTAAAGGGCTGGGGATGTGGGTCAGTGGTGAAGTGCCCCTGGTTTAATCTCTGGTAGAAAAGAAAAGAAAGAAAGAGGGAAGAAGGGAAGGAAGGAAGGAAGGAAGGGAGGGGGGGAGGGAGGGTGGGAGGGAGGGAGGGAGAGAGAGAGAGAGAGAGAGAGAGAGAGAGAAAGAGAGGGAGGGAGGGAGGAAGGAAGAAAGAAAGAAAAGGAAAAGCTGCCTCCTCAGGCTGCCTACCCTCTCACCTCCAGCTCATCTATCCTACTCCCTGTTCCCACCACCACCATCTGTTCCCACCACCTCCATCCCCAGGGACTCTCCCCTTTTCTTTCCAGAGGTCCCCCTAATCCTGCAGGAGTTTGGGAGTCCTAGGGTAGACCTCACTGACTTCCTCTACCAGATCAATGTGCCATGTCAGGATATCCCAGGTTGTGGGTCTCAGCTGGGGGTCCTGACCTCAGACCCTCCAGTGCTCTCGTCCACTAAGTGACCAGAGCCTCTTCTGAGAGGTGATTGGCACCCTGCACATCAGCAGGGCTTCAGGGAGAGAGTCTATATGAAGGGTGGAGGACAAGCCACCTGGGGTCTCTGAGAAGCATGAGTGAGTGCATCTTCTAGATCAACTCAGGCCAGCAGGAGACTGGCAGGGCAGGACCCTGGACTCTGTGTTGCTGTGTTGTGCCAAGATCTAGGTTCAGCCCTAAGTGTGGGCCGTGGAAGAACAGCAGATTGGGAGCCTGCTGCAAGATCTCAATTTTGTGCTGAATGTAGCATATGGCCTTAAACAAATTATGGTTTTCAGTTTCTCCTTCAGGGCAGAGAGGGGTGCCTGGGGTATTCCCTGGGCCTCCCATCTCTGATGTTGTAAAAATCTACTTTCTTTCTCCATTCCTTTTTCCCAGATTCCTATCCCACTCTGGCTATCCCACTGGGACAGTGATGGAGGGGAATTGTAACTCCTCAAGTCAGGGACTCAGGAAGCAGGTCACCAATTCTGAGAACCGGGCGAGATCTAGTCCTTCTCCAACAAGGCAGTTCACTGCAATGAAAACTATGTAGCTATCTCAGTGACTCAGGAGGCTGAGGCAGGAGGATCCTAAGTTCAAAGACAGCCTCAGAACTTAGTGAGGCCCTAAGCAACTGTGCAAGAACCCGTCTCAAAGAATAAAAATAAAAAAGGGCTGGGGATGTGCTCAGTGGTTAAATGTTCCTGGGTTC
>JAJEJO010003195.1:146715-173734 GCA_020662805.1 Glaucomys volans | reverse complement strand
GTGTAGCATTCATGAGTCCCTGGGTTTGAACCCCAGCACTGCAAAAAAGCAAAAAACAAAACAAACCATCCCACCCAGCCCTAAGAAGGCCAAAGAATATCATTTTAGGGGATGTGTCTGAGCCAAATCCAACTCCCAGAAGCCAGGCCCAGCCCAAGTCCTCCAAGTGTTCTTGGAGAAAAACCCAATGAGTAAGTTGCTGTAGGCCTGGCTGGGTATTGGGGACCTGTGTCCACCCAAAAAGGAACCAGAGACTCCCTGGCACCTTCTCTGCTGTGATCATGTCTCTTTATGTCTCTTATGTCAATCTCCCTACCTTTTGGGTACAAATGCCCTCCCTGACCTCCCACCCTTGGAAGGACTTGGGGTTCTAGAGACCAGACATGCTCCTACAGCCTGGTGCTTTTGTTCCATTGGGCACCAACCACCTTTGTTTGATGCTGCCACCTCCTTTCTGTCATCTTGCTCAAGCAGCAGTTGTAGTCATTGCAGGTGTTAGAGCTACCAGTCCTGAGAGCCCCCTGGAGTATTCCTGACCACTAACCACTGGGTTGCCAGGGTCTCTGGATCACCAGCAAGCAGACAGAAATGGAAGATAGAAGAAAACTAGGTGTCTCCTTGCTGTTTAGTAAGTTGAAGCTTTTCTTATCCATCAAGAGAGGGGTGTGTGTGTGTGTGTGTGTGTGTGTGTGTGTGTGTGTAAGGGAGCGAGAAAGAGGGAGAGAAAGAGAAATATGCAAGACACTAAGACCCAGGAGGGGGCTGGGGAGCTCTGGGATAATGGAGCCCCGAGCCAGAAGGCTGACTTTGGTCTTGAACTTCTTAAGGCTGACTCAGCGCTGTGTAACAGGATATAGCTATGCATATGTAGATGGAGCAGGAGCAACCTGACTCTTCCCATCGGCCACCCTCCTCGTGAAGTTGCACGAGGGCAGACTCTGACCAGCTGTCATCTATTTTTCCAGAGTCCAAAGCAGGCATAAGAGCTGTCTGCCTAGTCAGACACTGTTGAGAAACGGGGAGCAGAAAGGACGGCCCATCTGTCCATGGAAAGAACAGGCAACATCCATGGACCAGTTAGCCTTGTGCATTTAAGTGTTGACTCAGAAATAATCAAGAGCCCTTCCAGAAGTGGCAGCTCAGCCACCCTGTCCCAGGGTACTTCCCAGGGTAGGCAGAGTCCTCTAGGATTCTGGAAAGTCAAAGGGCTGAAACATCTGTAGACAACAGGAAAGTAAATTGACATCCTTGTGAGGCAAAAGCTTTGAGGTCCTCCGATACAGATCTGGCAGCGTCAATGAAATGACCAGGGAAAGTGCATCAGGCTCCCCATCAGGTTCCCTGCCAGGCACCTAGCAAAGGCTCAACCTACCCACCTCTGCACCCTTGAAAAAAAGCTATACTCAAGAGATGTTGAGGGGAGACAGTGTGTTTATTGTAGCCAACAGATCCAAGCAATCAGTCAAACTGCCAAAGAAACTCAGTCTGCTCCCAGAAGCAGAAACATCCCTGCAGTTGGGTCCCAGAGGACCATTTAGACTTCTCTCCCCTCCCAACCACCACACAGCATGTAAACCCTAGAGGTGCATAAGTACTGCTTATGCAGCCAGGTTTCCCCCTCCAAGTGCACAAAAGCAATAAAAACATTCCAAAATTTGCCTTTGGTGAATCAACTCAAAACATTGAGAAGTGATTACACCCTCTCCCCGCAATGGAACTTTTGGGGTGGGTGTAGTGAGATGTTTTATATTTGTATATATAATATATCTATACCTATACAGAGAGGCTATGTACAAATGCATCAGCAAGCTTCAGTAAAGGAAGACATCAGCAAGAGGCACAGCAAGGGACACAGGCTGTCTATCCTTAAGACACAAGTAGGAAGGAAGATTTCTTGATTCATCATCCGTTCTAATTTTCTATGTCCTGGGACTATCTTTTTGAACTTGACCAGTATTTCCAATGATCAATCTGCTTAATCTAACCTTGTAAATATTTACCAGCCCACAGTCTCCAAGGAGACTCACAGAAAGAAATATGGAACAAATCAACTTTTCCTTCTTATAAATTGGAAATAACTGCGATGAGTCCATAGCTAGAGGGGCAGATAGCTATTTCCAAAGCCAGTTCCAAGGCACCTCGAGGCATTTCAGTCCTGAAAAATTGTGCTTTGTTCTTATAAGCTAAATCCCATGAGTTAGCCAGCCCATCTTCTTTGCAGTGGCCCTTAATTAGGAGGAAGAGACAGATGGGGGGGAGGTGTGAGAGAGCAGGAGAGGCAGGGGCGGCTGAGAAGCCAGCAGACTGAAACCAGCAGAGTGGCAGTGGTGGGAACATGCAGCCGGAAGTGGAGCTTGTGCTCCACACTGCAGGAAGAGGACCAGCTTGCCGGCCAAGCTAGGAAGCAGGGCAGAGCGATGGCTGCTGTGGAAACATCTCACTGGTTTCCCACCTCGACTCACAGAAGCCCCAATATGCTCCCAACCTCACTGCTCTGGGGGAGGCAGCTCAGAGACCCCCGGAGGAAGGTCTAGAGCCTCAAGAAGAAAGTGCACGTGAGGGCAAGCACCTGGGACAGAGATGGCTCCTGACCCAGCCCCACCTGCTTGGGCCCCTGAGCCCACGGATAGACATTGCTTTCCCTGGGCTCCACTCTGTCAGGGAAAAGAAGAAAAAGACCTCAGGAGTCTTGGGCTTTTTAAAGAGGAGTTAGGACTTTTTTAATTAACCTAGGGAATCTTGCAAACAACCTGCCTAAATGTTATGATCCTGGAAAAAGAAAAGTTCTCAGCATCAGAGCAGATCCTCACATCCTGGGACAGGGGGACATGTACTAGATTACCAAAAAATGGTATCTGCAAGCTGCAGAAGTCTATCCCACCACCCTTGGTCTCAGTTGTCTGAGGTGCCCACAGCCCACCTTTCTACTCCCCGCTGAGTGGCTGGAAGGATGGGCAGCATCACCTGCTCCAGGCGTCCTGGTAGCATGGCTCACCCCCATTGGCAGTGTGTTGATTGGCAGTTAGGTACTGAGCTGATGAGTTGAGAATTTCCAGAAGGGCTGGACTCACCTCACCTGGGAGTTCTCTGGCTATTTGCCTGTCCCTCGTCCTGTGCCCACCCTCCCTGGCCTCCGTGCTCTTGTCCCTGTTGTACCTTCCTTCCTCCCTTCCTAAGGCCCAGATTCTAGAATCCCTTCCTTCTCCCCTAACTCAAGTTCTGGAAGAAGTGTCTACAGAGGTGGGTAGATGCACCAAAAAATTAACCTTGGTCTTTACAGTGCTGACCTGACAGTCCCCAACTCTGTTATGGCTTTGTGTGCCCCTGGCACCCAGTATGATGCCTGGCACAGAGCAGATGCTCAATAAATGGTTGTTGAAGTGAATTAAGCTGAATCTCCCATATGCTATTGCTCTCTCCCCAAAATGGCCATCTCATGGGCAGAGGCAGGGATTGGTCCCTGAGACTGTCATGGTGCTGTCTCCACCCCCTTTCCCCAGACTCATTCCCTGCCCTGGACACCTAACTCCCTGAGCAGGGTGGGCTGAGCTCCTGGGAGAGGAGCAGGGCTGAATGCCTCCCACCTACCTGCCCCCTACCAGGCCCCAGGGGCTCTCCCACCAGGAAAACCATGGCTCTGTTGATTCAAACTGGAAACCAAGGAGTCAGAGAAGGGGGCAGGACCCCCAGTTTCTGTCACTTGAAACCTCAGTTTCCCCATATGAGGGACTTGGTTATTGACCTCTGAGGGTCTTCCAAGGTCATATTCTCTGAGTCAGCAGTTTCTGTCCCGCTCTCTCCCTTTCTCCAGGTCTAAACCATTCCCTTTTAAGGTGAGTAAAATGGCAGTGAAAGTTGGCTTCCCACTAATGCTACTTCCTTTCCCACAAAAGGAGCTGCTGGGGCTGAAGAGCAGGAAGCAGGGCTCCAGATGGACCAGGCAGGCCACAGCTCAGCAGCCTATGGCCTCCGCTCACACATCCCTCCAGCCTTCCCTCCCTTCCTCTTGCAAAAAGCTAGATTGGAAACCCTGCTGGGGGCAATTGGAAAAGTCCAACCCAAAGCCCTGAAGGAAGCTGCCCTCCTATGCATACTGCCTCCCTGTTTCTGAGCCTCGGCTACTCCTGGTTCAGGAGAGGGCCATCGCCCTGTAGGAGCAGGCACTCTGCTGCCAAGCCCATTCACAAGGGAGCCCCACCCCTCAGTCCCTCAGCCAACCTCGGTGGGTACCTAGGGTGGAGCACAACCCTGCCTGGAGCAGCTTTTCCAGTACTGTCCTCACCATCATCCCCAAGGGATCAGTAGCCAAAAGCAAACCATCAGCCTCCTGGGGGAGCAACTAGTGATGGAAACGAGGGCCAGCACAGAGCTCCCTGGGCCGAGGCTGAGTCCAGGTCTGCTCAGCCCTGCTTTCCTTCAGAATTGCACAATCAACCCTGTCACATGCCGCCCCCCCCAAAAGGATAGGACTCCATCCTCACCCCCAGCCTGATGGGGGTTGCTAGAGCAGCCAGAAGAGCACAGCAAGGCCAAGCCCAGGCCTCAAGGCCACTCTGGTCAACACAAGAGAGTCCACCTTCCCCCCAGTTCCTCTCTGAAGCCACTGCCAGATCAAGACCTGAGCTGCACCACCACTGCCCACCTTCCCTGTCCTCTGTGGGACCCCACGGGCCTCCTGCCTCCTCTCAGAGACTGGCGGGTTGGAGCCCCTTCTGTCCTCTCCCCAGAGTCCACACATCCCAGACACCATGGCAGGTTCTCAGATGGAAGAGAGGTGGGTCACTCCTGGTGCAGGTTGGTGGGGTACAAAGTGAGGGGTTCAGGAGGCCCCAGGTCAGCCCTGGGGTCCTGCTCAGGAGAAGCACACCAAGAGGGCAGGCAGGGTCACGCTGTACAGGGCAGAGAGGGAGGAGACAGGACACGGGGAGGGGCTGCAGGGCCGGCTGCCCGTTACTTGGCGCCGTCATCCGCATTGCCCTCGCCATCTGTCTTGCCGTCCTCCTCGGTCTTCAGGTCATCCGTGCTAAGTTTCTGCTCCTTTTTCCTCCTCACACACTTGACCACCATCAGCACTAAGATGACCACAGCCAGGAATCCTCCCACCGAGGCCCCCACGATCACCGCTACCGTGGAGTCCCGCTCTGGAGGCTCTGGAGAGGGAAAGGAAACACCCACTAGCTGGGGTTGGAAAAGGCCAGCCCTGCTCTCCTGCCTGTGTGTGTTGTGGGGTTCCTGACTTTCCTTTCTGCACAGGAATTTAGTCCAAGCCAAAAATCAACCCGGTCAACTGACCTCTAAGAACCACACCAAATCCCAGATCACCAAAAAGCCCCTAGAGGAGGCAGCTCTTATCTAAGAGCTTGGACTTAGAGATCAAAATGACCCAAATTGAGTCCTAAATATACGTCTTATGAACTGTATGACCTTAGGTTAACTTATCCTTTCTCACCCTGGTGTCCTCATCTGTAAAGTGGGGATAATAATAGTCCCTCCCCCAGGAGGTTTTCATGCAGGTAAATGAGATAAAGCATAAATCATGGAGTTCAGGCCTGTGACTGGAATGCAGTAAGTGCTCAATAAACTGAAGATGCCAGGATCCTTAAGGTGGTGGTCATGGTCCACACCATTCTAAGGACAATCTCAACACCTGTTCCCTTGGGGACCAGAGAAAGAAAATAGATGGCTTCCACCCCATGCAAGGACTCCCTGTAGTGCCCTGAGCTAATACTGCAGAGAAAGGTCAGGGGCCCCCACAGCAGCCTAGCTCCCACTCCTCACCTTCCAGGAGGACCCGCAGCTGGATCTTGCCATGGCCGCGGTGGCGGTCGGGTGGGTTCGTGACATAGCAGTTGTAGATGCCCTCATCCTCGAGTTGCACATTTCTCAGTGTCACTGACACATCATACTTGCTGGGGTTCCCCGAGAACTCCACACGGTCTCTGAATCTCTCTAGCTTCAGGTTAATGATCTTCATGCGAAACTGGAGGAACTGGGGAGTGGGACAGGGGACAGAATGGGCAGCTGCACAAGCAAGAAAATGCAAGGACCGTGGAAATGTGCCCTCCTCCCATGCACCCTTTCACCAAGGTAGAGAGGCAGTTACCCCCAGAAAGGCCACGCAGGTGTGGCGACATGCCTCATGTCAAAGCCCTCTGGAGCAGACAGCCCACTCAGGTGCAGTGCACCCGCAGGGGCAGGTGGTGGGAAAGGTGGGCTTCATGCTGCAAGGCTCCTGCTTCCCCTCCCCCTCCCCACCCCAGGGACTTACCATCTCCTCCGAGCAGTTACTACATTCCTGGTAGGTCCAGTTCAGGGAGAACTGTTTGTGGTTCACGGTGTAGCAGGAGTTGAAGGTGCAGGACAGGCGGGCATCAGATCCATTGAGAATATTTAGGGTGGTAGGGACTGTGACTTCCATGCTCTGCCCTGGCGGCACTGGAGAAAAAGCCAGAAGCTGGTGAGGATCTGGCTGACAGGGCCAGGGGAAGGGCAAGCCTTCTGTAGCCAGTGGGGAAGTAGAAGAGGTGAGGTAGCCTTCCACCTGCCCCAGTCTGTTTGGTGCCATTTGCCAGTTGAATGAGGGACTTCGTTGTCCTTGCCTCAGTTCCCCCTTCTTCTTCATCACTTCTAACCATCTTTGTGAACCAAACCCTTTCAGCTGCAGCTGCAGTGCCCCACCATGGGGCAGGCAGCTGAGATCCATGGAGAGTCAAAAGGCCTTGCTTGCTCTCCATGCCCAGAGAGACAGGGTGAGACAGTGTCCCAGCCCAGCCAGGCCACCTCGTCTTTCCCAGGCTGACAGGCAGAAAAGAGAGCAGACCAGCAGAAGGAGAGGAGAAGTGCCCCAGAAGAAGAGTCACCATTCCAAGGACCAGCAGATGGGTCTATGGGGTGGGAAACCAGGCCTGGAAACACCACCTGGAAGAGCTGATAGAGGCTGACAGGTGGCCGGGTGGGAACCACCAGACTCAGACCAGGAGGCTGGCAGTCAGGGTGTCAGAGCTGAGAAAAGTCCCACCCAAGCTCCATTCTAAGCAGGCAGAGTCTAGGGGAGGGGCACCGGACATGACATTTAAGGAGGCTTCTGCTGCCAGGATCGTGGAAGGACCTCCTAAATGTTATGACCCAGACATGATGCTTCACCTGAGCCCTGGCCTTAACTGCCAATATTGTCAAATCTTCACCCCAAAAGATTAACCTAATATCAACAGGGCTGGGGATGTAGCTCAGTGGCAGAGTGCTTGCCTAGTGAGGCCCTGGGTTCCATGCCCAGCACTGCCAAAAGAAAAAGAAATGAACAGTAATGTTCAGCATGATTTATTCACTCATTTATTAGGTATTTTAATTTTAAAAATTATTTATTTATATATTTATTCATTTTTGGTACCAGGGATTGAACCCAGGGATGCTTAACCACTGAGCCACATCCCTAGCCTTTTTTTATATTTCATTGAGAGACAGGGTCTCACTGAGTTGTTTGGGGCCTCTCTAAATAGCTGAGGCTGGCTTTGAACTCTCAATCCTCCTGCCTTAGCCTCCCAAACCACTTGGATTACAGGTGTGTGCCACCATTAGATATTTATAAATCATCTACTATGTGCCAGGCACTTAGTCTAGGCCCTGGGGATTACCCTGGGGCAGAGTCACTACGTCATGGAGCTTGTATCCAGGTGAGGGGGACAGACAGTCACAAGGAAAAGAATATGAATGCAACTGTAAGGAGTGCTACATGGCAGGAACCTTAAGGAGTAAAGTGATTGGTGGAGCTGTTTCACTCAGGGCGGGGTGCTCGGGGAAGAGTGCCTCAGAGGGGGACTTCCTGGCAGCACCTAACTCAAGGGAGGAATCGAGCCTCCTGATGTCTTGAGGGAATGAGTTCCAAGGCAAGGGGAACGTCAAGGGCAAAGTCTCTGTGACTGGAATGACCTTCACACATCTGAGGTAGAACAAGCAGAGTGACCAAGGGGGCAAATGTTGAGACCTGAGGGACTGAGGCAGGGACCAGGCCTCAAAGGGCCAGAGCACAGAGGCAGGCATTCTTCTGAGGAAGACAGAGAAGAGCTTGAGGGGGAAGGGGAGGAAACTGGGGGAGGGGTGAGGCCTGTAGCAGTGGATCTGGGGATGGACAAGGGGGCCTGATTAGACTTGGTTTGATCCCAGCTCAGGCCTCCATCAGCTGGTGGAGCATGGGAAGCCCCTCACCTCTCTAACCTCCGCTTCCTCCTCTATAGAACATAGCTCCCAGTTTTATGATAATTAAAATAAGCCCTAAAGTATTCAGGTAACAGTGGCTTTTATTATCCTAAATGCTCCTTAGTTCTGTGGCAGGAACAGCAAGGGCTTCAGAGATGGGGCAGCAGGGAGCCTCCAGGCCTGAGAGTACTTTGGAGGCTGACCCCTCAAGCCAGTCCCTTGCAATTCCCCCAGATCTGGCAAAAGACCCAGCCTGCAAAGCTCCTAGTTTTCTGCTGTGTTGCACAATCCTGCTGGGCCCACCCTGGAGGTAGCAGCCCCTCAGAGCCTCCTTCCGCTCAGCCCATCCCCATGGGTGAGGGACCAGGGCACACCACAGGACTTAAGCATAGGAAATGCTCTGAACTGCTGGCCCTGGAGGTCACCACCAAGCCCTGGGTGGAGGGGAATAGCCTCTCAAACCTCACCTGAAGGGCCAAGGACTTCAGGTGTGCATTTAAGAGCTCTTTAGGGGAGTACCAACTAGGAAGGCTGAGCTGGCCCCAGTTGGGAGGGGAAAAGCCCAGTTCCCATCTCCTGCACTTTCATAGCCATTTTGAATGGATGTGCCAGGCAAGGAGGGGGTGTGCAGGAGACAACAACACCACCCCCACTCTGCAGAGCCTGAGAAATCTGAGGAAAGGTGCCAATGGCGGCTTGTCCTGAGTTCACCTTTTGTCCCAG
This sequence comes from Glaucomys volans, assembly GCA_020662805.1. NCBI lineage: Eukaryota > Metazoa > Chordata > Mammalia > Rodentia > Sciuridae > Glaucomys > Glaucomys volans. The sequence goes on along the minus strand of JAJEJO010003195.1, from coordinate 164,818 downwards.
GAATGCCCGGCTTCTCTAGTCCCTCCCTTGGAAGAGCTGCCACCTTCCCAGGGTCCCTGACCGAATAAAGGAAGTGTTTGTGAAGCCCGGTTGGCCCGGTGGGTTCCACCCTCCCTGTTCCTCTGCCCCACCCTCATAGCCCCAGGCAACATGCAGGGTTCAAAGTGGACCCCCACTGGACAGCTCCCTCCATCCTGAGGGAGCCGGCACTCTGCGGAAGGAGAGGGCAGAGCTGTGGGGAGAGATGCCTTTTCTGGTTAACAGCAGGGGGCAGAGAGAGGTGCATTGCGGGCTCCCTGCTCCACCCGCCCTGCACCAGGAGGCACCCGGCAAGATGCATGTGCCCTCTAGCGGTCACAGGGGTCAAACATCAAGTCCCACTGCAGAGAGAGAAGGGGGTTGGGGGTCACCAAACCAGAGGAATCCAGAGCTGGGGGACCCTCAGGGGTTGGAGATCTAACATGATGGCTATACCTGTGAGAAAAGAAGGACCACAAAAGAGACACACAGAGAACAGGGACAAGCTGAGGCCAGAATCGCAGTTCCTGACTGCTAGTCCAAGAGGCTGCTGAGGCCTCACCAGAACCGCACCCAGCTCCGCAGTTTGGGGCCTTGGGCCTCCCACCAGTGCAAGACCCTATTAAAGATCAGGAAACTATTGCTCAAGATCAGAGCTGTGAGCAAAATTCTGTGTCAGGATTAACTCTGCTGCTTCAGGAAAGTAGCTCGTCCAAGCCCGCACAAACACGAAAGAAGTGCTGGGGTGCCAGGTGATGTTCGAGCACTCTGTGAATATCACCTCATTTACCACTGACAATGGCCCCATCACCCCATTTTCCAGATGAGGAAAAGGAGCACAAAGAAGTTAAGTGAATAGTCCAAGTTCACAGCTGTAAATGACTAAGTGAGAATTTTAATTTATGTGGTCTGGCTCCAGTGTTCAGGAGTCCAAGCCAGGTGGGGATGTGACTATCATTCCCAGTCTTCTGATGTCTACATGGTAGGTCCAGCCCCCTAACTTCAAGCCCCCAGCTCCAGGCAGCTACACTAGAAGGGAATGGACCTGTTCAAAGCAACCTCCCTACAAGAAGAGCCCACAGGCTTCCTATAGTCCCTCTTGGGGACAGATCTGAGGCCTGGGTCTCCTGATCTCCAAACATTAAGGAAATAGTGATCAGCAAGGATGCAGTAAACCTGCGACTTTTCATCTTTGCTCCAAAACATCACCAGTGATGGGTGCCCCCTCTCCAGGGTATATCTGACCCCCACAGGCCACTTTTTATCCACTATTCTAACTGGTCCATCTTGTTAACACCCTGGAAATTTTCTCATCTGCCAAACACTATCTCTTGCAGAGACTGAAAGTTATTTCTCTTTGCTCCTATTTCCAACCCTATAACAACTTATGATGTAGGTTTATTTTATTCTTAGGTATCAAAAAAAAGAATAAGCAAGCAATTGCCTACTGGGTGGCCTCTGCAGCCACCTCCTCTCCTGCATGCCTCACCATTCAGACCCTCCCTGCCCAGCTCTCCCCCACCCCAGCCCTGTCCATTCCCCACACAGCCAGGATCAATCTGTCCTCATCCTTCCTCACTTCCAAACTCCCATGGCTCCCTGCTGCTTTCAGGACTGAGTCCAGGCTCCTGCGCTCATGGCTTCCAAGCCCTTTGCCATCTGGGACCAACCTACGCCCCAGCATCTTCTGCCAGCCTCCTCCTTCCATGCATCTTTTACCATAGTGACCTCAGTGTTCTGATTTTTCCTGAAACTACCATCTTATTTTCCTCCTTCAGGCCCTTGCCCATGTTCTTGCTTCAGGTTGGGAAGTTCATTCACCCTCTCTCAGGGGCTCACCCATGCATCCCTCGGGTGCCAGCTCATAAGGCGTAGCCTGAGTGACAGCTTCCCCAGTGTTCTGGTCCTTTCCCCAGGCCTGTTCCCATCTCTTCCCCATAAATGGGAGGCAGAATGGCACAGTGGCCAAGACCAGGGCTCTAGTGCCCCTGTCTGATCTTAGACATGATAGTTAACCTTCAAGTAGTTTCCTGATCAATCATATAGGGACCATCTGTACAATAGGATCTATATCCTGAGGCCATTTTGAGGATTAAGTGGCCTCCCACTTGAATAAAGCTCAGTACGGTGCCTGGCACACAACCCTTGACAATAGGTGGCTGCTTTGTTATCATTATTACTGATATTACGGCACACACAGTTCTGCATAGCTGTTATTTGTTTATGTGCCTATGTCCCTTAAGAGGCTCTGGGAAACTGATTCTTGTTCACCTTGGTATCCTGAGCACCAGAACAGTAGGCACTCAATAAAATTCTGTTGATGAAAAGGAAGACTTTTTCTCCTTCACATCTGGGTCCCTGAAGCCAGCAGCAGATATGAGCAGTGGACTCACCAGATTCTACTTTATGAGCCTCCCATAACACAGCCCAGACTTTATTTTTTAATTTAATTTAATTTTTTTTTTGGGAACCAGGGATTGAACTCGGGGACACTCGGCCACTGAGCCACATCCCCAGCCCTATTTTGTATTTTATTTAGAGACAGGGTCTCCCTGAGTTGCTAAGGGCCTTGCTAAGTTGCTGAGGCTGGCTTTGAACTCGCAATCCTCCTGACTCAGCCTCCCAAGTCGCTTGGATTACAGGCGTGTGCCACCACACCCAGCCGCCCAGACTTTAGTAATCAGGCCAGTGACTGCAGAATCAAGGACCTTGAGAAAAAACTCTTGGGAGCCCACTCATTCGGAAAGTTTTGAGCTAAAAACCAGCCTGCTGTGTTTCTGTTGTGGGTACCAGTTGCCCAGTCTGTCCTTCCTCCTCACCAGCTCTATAGTCAACCCTACGAGCCTGGCCCCATACAGTCCTCTCCACCAACATTTGTGGCATCCCTCCATCCTGGTGATCCATGCTACTACAACCACCAGTTCTGTTGTTCACATAGCCCTCAACCTTGGAGTAGCGGGGCATGCCTCATCTCAGGCCCAGTCAAGTTCAGTTCAAACTCTTCATTCCTGCATCGTCCCCAACTCAGGATTAGTGAAGCTTTAGCTTCCTCCGGTGATGCTTCACAGCTCCTACCCCAGATCTCTTCATCCTAGAGTCCATCTTCCCCTAAGCTGGGGTTCCTTGTCCTGTTCACTGAACCCTTACTTTCTTCTCCGAGCTATGGTTCTACAAGGCTGCCTCCCCCTGGCAGGAAGCTCTCCCTAATTCCTGAAGGTGTCTCTCTTCCACCTCTGGCTCCTCAAATGCAGGCAACTCCCCGCTATCCCCCGTTTACTCTGCACTTGAAATTCTACCAGCATGATTTGTACTGCAGTACCATTTCTTGAACATTGGGGGCAGTAAAGCCCAACATTTAAGATGATGTACTGCAGTCAGAACCCTATAGAGTTCAAATCTCAGCTCCCCTATGTTAGTCATGGGACCTTACTGGGCAAGTTATTTCACTTCTCTGTGCCCATTTCCTCCCTGTAGCGTGAGTATAATAATCCTATCTACCTCATACAATTGCTGTGAGGATTAAACAAGGTGCCGTGTATGGGCTCACAAAAAGTGCTTAGAAGGTTAACCATTATTGAGACACTGCTATGTGCCAGATTCTTAACATCCAGCCAGAGGGATCCTCCAGTTTACCCATGAGAGAACTGCAGCTCAAAGGGATTGAGTAACTTGCCCGTGTCATTAAGTAAATAATTATGTTGGCTTCAAACCCAGGTCCAATTCCACAACATCACTGCACTGTTAATATGCCAAATAATTCAGCAAAGCTAATAGGCCTTATCATGCAGTCCTGCCGGGGGCTCTGAATATCTCTGCTTAGCACTCCTGCCCAATATCATATCATAGCAGAGACAGAGAGAGAGAGAGAGAGAGAGAGAGAGAGAGAGAGAGAAAGAGAGAGAGAGAGAGAGAGAGAGAGGGATTGATTTACTGATGGGGAACATTCCCACTGACAATCCTTGAACTTGACTCTGTCACTGAACCAGCAATGAGTAAGTTTAGGAGCAAGAATGAAACTACAAGGCAGGTTTACAGCTAACTTTCTAGCCCACCTGCCCACCAGGAACTCTATGCGTGGTCCAATATGAAACTGACCTTCGGGACCGTTTTGACAGGGCAGTCCATGAGACTGCTGGACAGTTCCAAGCCTGGTTTCAAAGGGCCACACCCTTGCTTAGCCCATGGGTTCCATTTATTTTTCTCTCTCTTTTTCCTGAATCTCTTCACCTGACCCTCCTCATTTCATCTGGCCGTAGCCAAAGGTGCCTCCTCCACCATCCCCCAGTGCCTGCTTCTGCAGTTTTCCCAATCCAGAGATCATTCCTCAAAAGCCTGCTTCCCACCTACTCCCACACACATTCCAACAAATCAGTGGGGCAGATTTTCGGGAAGCCAGACCCAGACTCAACTTTCCACTCCCAGCAGTCCCTCACAGTCTCTCCTATACCCCAAGTCCACCAGATTCCAAAAACTCAAGGCTCACAAAAGAAACCTTGTAAAGAAGCCATAAGCCCCAGGACCCCACGTCCGCAGCAGCTAAAAAAAAACAAAAATTAAAAAATAAAAATCCTCGAACAGACTCTGCAGATCACCTACCCACTGCCCCACCCCCACATCAGTCCACTTCAGGGAAATTTTTTGAAAAATCACCTCCCTTGATAATTTTCATCCCTGAGCAACACTCAGATACCCTGACCCAACATCTCTGAGACCAAGTTGTCCCAGTGTATTGCAGTCCCAGCAACGTCCCCCCAGTCCCCTGCACCTCCTTTCCCAAGGACACAGAGGGAAGCGCTAACATTGTCTTCCTTCCTGCCCCCTGCCCCCTCCTCCTCCAGCTGCAGATGCACTTCTGAACCCTCGGGAGCATGCAGATGTGGGTCTAACTTACCCAAAGTGAAAAAGAGACTGAGCCCCGTGAGACTGAAGGCAGGGCGAGGTAGCCAGGCATCCCTGTGCATTTTCAGAGACTGAGATGTTAGGCGGGTGGGCTATGGGAGAGGGTGATTTGAGGGACCAAGGACTACAAGGGAGGAATGGTTAGATGCTAAAAAAGAAAATGCACGGATGTACTTCAAAGACATATACAACATTAAGGAAGCTTTATTTCCATCTCTCTAATATGGCCGACTTGTATGTGGCTGCTAAAAAGAGAGAGAGGGGGAGTGTGGAAGGGAGAGAGAGAAAAAGGGGGATGGAGTAAATATTGTGGTTGGTGGATTTCAAAAAGGAGGTGGGAGGGCATAAAAAAGTCTTTCTGGAAAGAACAAAGTTCCCAGAAAGTTTTACCTTCTCAAACAAGACATAAAGCAGGATTTGCTTCTACTTCTCTTGGAATGCTTTTTAGACTTTGAAAATGGTTAGAGGAATACATTTATTTCAAAGTTGCTGAAAGGAGGGAGCTCTTTTCATCGTTTAAATGACCCCCACCCAAAAAAAAGACCAAAAAAGGAAATGCTTGTTTTCATGTTGTTTGGGAAGGGTTCAGGGAAGTGGGCTGGAGAAACTTTTCTGGAAGTAATGACTTCCTCATTGTTCCAGCATTTCCACGGAAAACAGAACATGCAAAGGAGGCTGGTGCAAGAACACCTAAGAGATCCTACAATCAGATGGAACCCGAACGCTGGGGGACCCCGATGAAAACAAATCAACAGGGAAAAGACATTTTTGAGGCAATTTGGAAAATGAAAATATGACCTGGGTATTAGATACCCAAAATGAGTAATTCTTCATTTTGTGAGAGGTGATAATAATACTGTGGTTATGTTCTTTAGCGTCTTTGTTAAAGATACACACTGGAGTGTTGATAGGGGACATGATATGACTGGAATTTACTTTAAAATGTTTCAGGGATTAAAAAAAAGGTGGAAGAAGTGTGTGTCAACAGCGTAGAGAAGGCCGATGGTGGTCCAAGCTGACTGGAGATGGGGTTTGAAACTTCTTTCTTTTGAAGAAGGAGAAAAAATAGGCTAATGTCACAAGTAGGTGAACTTGGAGGTGGAGTAGCAAGGTAGCCCTGGGCAAAGAAAGGGAACATGGTTAAGTAGAATATAGAGTCTCCCAAGGCAATCCCAAGCATTTGTAAAGGGCCATTTATGTGCCAAAGAGGGATCGAGGAATATGAATATCTAAGAGGCTATGAACTCGGTGCCAAGTGCTTGATATGTGATATCTCAACTTAATCTTAACTCTAGAAGAGTGCTTTCTTTCTCTCTTTTTCTTTCTTGCTCTTTTAAATTGCAAATGAGGAAACGGAGGCTGCCAGGGCTTAACCCACCCCAGTTTACACCTGTAGTTAAGAGCCAGGATTCAAACTCAGATCTTTGTGAAGCACTGAGTCTTCCCAGTGTTCTACATTGCTTATCACCCAGGGAGGGAGATGGGCCAACACTCAGGTCGTTTTAAGAGACACAGGGAAGGGCTGGGGATGTCGCTTATGGTAAAGTGCTTGCCTAGCCTGTATGAGGCACTGGGTTTGATCCTCAGTACCACATAAAAATAAATAAATAAAGGTATTGGGTCCATCAACAACAAAAAATATTTTTTAAAGAGAGAGACAGGGAAGAGACTAGAGGGGCAGACGAAGCAATCAGCCTTTGCAGATTTATGTAAACAGTGGTGCTAAGAGGCAGGAAGTGGAGGAGGAAGGGGAGTCCCGCACGCGCGGCACCGGCACGGTGCCTGGCTGAGAGTAGACAATCAGTACACAGGGGTGACTGGCTGCATGGGGGCATGCCTGAAGGAAGGAATGAATTTGGAGACTGAATAGGAGAAAACAGACATCACAGAGAAAGTGAAATCTAGCCAGGCCTCTGAAGTCGCTCTAGGCAGGGAAGGAGCAAAGGGGACCCGAATTGGAGGCAGAGCTGACAGAAGGCAGAGAGGCAGAATATCTATGAGCTCCCTGAGCTTGTCCATGCGTGGATCGTGCACTCACTGTCCCCAGGTGTCTCTGTCTCTAGTAGGGTCTGGCTCTGGAGGCTGCCCCAGTGCACAACCCAGGGGAAGGAATTTCAGGGGAAAAGAGGAAAGCTTAGCCTAGGGAGAAAAGTCTCCTCCAGTGGCATTGCGGACCTGGCCCCACTGCCCCTACAGTTCCGAGGCCTCCTCCACCGTCGGCAACTCACAGGTGTGCCCAGAGGTACCGCAGGGCCCCAGCTCCTGCTCAGACCCGTCCCGCCAAGTCCCAGTCTGCAGCACCGCCATCCACGCTGCTGCAGACACTTTTCAGCCTAGCCCTGTTGCCAGGGATTTTTGGTTTGGCGTAGCCGGCTTCCTCCTTTTTCTTAAAGCAGCCAAGGATGATGGTGAGGCCCAGAAACTGAAGGGATCTGCTTCCTTATCTCATTTGACCTCACACTTAGGAACAGAAATTTCTGTCTTGGAGGCAACTGAGGCAAAAAATGGATCGGGAAGTTTTTATGCTTCTAATCAGAATTTGGCTAAAAGAAACTAAGTATCTGGAATTCAAATAACCTTTATCCAACTTAGCCCTCCAGGACCCCAAGGGTCAGTAGAAACCAGATCAGAAGTGAGGGCCCTGGCAGGGTAAGACCGAGGAGATGGGTGAGAGCTATCAACACCTCTCCAGAGCCCACTTGGGCCTCTAGATTCCCATTTGCTTCAAAGAGTAAGCCTTCCCTGGGAGCCAATAAAAGCTGAGGAAGCAGAAATTTAAAAGAGGTGTTTTGCAGAATGAAGACACCAGATGGGCTTTGTTTTGGTGGTGGGGGGGGCAGGTAGTGAAGCTCTGTGGTTTTGGCATTTCTGCCTAGTGCCATTTATCACTGAAGATTTTATTGGACAACAATCCATTACCTACCCTGCTGAGAAAAGCAGTGTTACAAATAATCTAAAGGAGGGCAGTTTCCTTTTGCCTTTGGAGTGTCTAGTCAAGGCTACAGATAGCCTCCTAGTTTACTTTTGCCCTAGAGTCTAACTTCTCAAAGTACAATTCCTAGGCCAGCATCATCAGCATCACCTGGGAACTTGTTAGAAATGCAGAGTCACAGGCCCTAGGAATAGAATCTGCATTTTCCAGGTGATTTCTTTTTTTTTTTTTTCCTGGGTGATACTGGGGATTGCACCCAGGGCCTCACACATACTAGGCAAGCACCCTGCCACTGAGCTACCTACCCAGCCCCTCCAGGCTCCAGGTAATTCTTGAGCATGTTAAAGTCTGAGAAGTTCTACCTTCAACCGATATTAAATAGTTCAAGAAGAAGCCAGGTTTGGGGGCTTGGGGAGAGTAGAATAGTACACAGGAACAAGCTGGGATTAAATGCCAGCATGACTGATCTACAGAGCACAAAGCAGTCTGCTCATGGGTTCAAGGTAGGGATTCATAGCACTTCTCTCTTCCCCGCCCCTCACCCTTCTCAAGCCATTTCATACCAAGTTTCCTTCACTCTTCACAGCACTTAGCATCTGTCTTTGCCTTTGCACTTTCCTTGTATAGGAAAGTCCTTCCTCTCTTGCTTGCTTAAAAGGCTCATGGTCTGTCTTTAAGCATCTGCTCCAGCAGGGCATGGTGGTACACAGCTGTAATCCCAGTGACTCAGGAGGTTGAGCAGGAGAATCACAAACTTGAGGCCAGCCAGGGTAGCTTAGCAAGACCCTCTCTCAAAGTTAAAAAAAATGAAATAAAATAAAAAGGACTGGGGATGTAGCTCAGTGGTAGAGCACCCCTGGGTTCAATCCCTTGTACTGAAAAAAAAAAAAAAAAAAACTGCTTCAAAGTCACCTATTCCTGATCTTTAAATTTCTTCTTTCCTCTCTGCTCCTATGGTGCTGGGTACATTTACTCATTTATAAATCAAGTTGCTCATTCAACAAGCTCAAATACTGTAGTCTCACATTATCCGTGGCAGATATGTTCTAAGACCATTGCTGATGTTCAAAACCACGGAAAACACCACTGTGAATTCCATGGCAGTGGATCTGATACCCAAGAAACCTACCAAGTGACTGACTAATGGACAGGTTGCATACACATCATGGATTTGCTGGACAAAGAAATAACATATATGCTGCCTGGGAAGAAGCAGGAAAGTACAAGATTTCATCACACTACTCAATTTAAAACTTATGAATTGTTTATTTCTGGAATTTTCCAATTAATATTTTCAGGCCACAGTTAACTATGGATAAGTTAACAGGGATAAGAAGGGACTACTGTACCTATTTAATGGCCCTATGTGCTTCCTACTGGGCCAGAAACTATAGACCCAGAAATGACTGAGTTACAGCTCCCCATGAGCACTCACCTTCTAGACAAGGAGATAAATGTACAAATTCAGGCAAGGTACAGCATGATGAGTGCAGTCCTGTCTGCAGGGAGGATGGGAGCAAAGTTTTCCTGGTGTTGTGGGAGTCTCCATGCTAAGAGGATCAGAGAGTATTGTAATTATTTATTTCCCAACTCACCTCCCAACTCACATCTGATGATCCCTGAGCAGAAAGAGAATGAGCAATGTCTATGTCATGTCCCAGGAAAGGACAGAAATTCCATCAGCCTGACCTTATCCAGGCAGGGTGTGGGGGAACTTGTCCAGTGGTTTCCTGTACAAGCAGCTCCACTCTGCTCCCTAGGACTTCCATCCAAGAGGGACTGTGGAGGCAGGGGCTACAAGGGTCACAGAAAACTCCTAAAGCAGGCTCTCTAAGAGCTTAAGATTTCTGAGAGAAGATAAAGTGCCACATCTATAAAACAATTAGAGGACAACAGAAGATAAAAGTCTGATCAAGTGTAGAAATATCTAGGAAGGGACAAGAATTCAGAGATCACCTGGCAGAACTTGAATGTAGACTTGGGCAGGCAAGAAGGAAAAGGGCAGCTTGGGCAAGAATGAACCAAGAGCAAAGTCCCAAATGCAGGAAAGACAAAGATATATGGAGCAGAAGATTCTTAAAATAAAGTGAGGGGAGGTATGGATGGGCAGACAAGGTGGCGTCCAAACATGGAAGGCTAGGAACACAGCTCCAGAAGAGGTAAATCACCAGTGCAGTCACAATATAAGAAAGGTCTTAGCTTTGTGAGAAAACTTTGAGTTCCTTAATTTTTTGATAAAAAAAAGATGTTCCGAGAGTCTGGTTTTGCGGAAGTGGTCATGAATTGCCTGACCTCCCTTGAAGAAGCCTAGACCACATCTGCAAACCAGCTAGTCAGAAGGTCAGTGGTCCTGAGAAACTTTCTTTCAACTTAGGAAGAGGCTTATTGGTCTGTGTTGGAATACAACTTACAGTCTGGGGCTCCTCAGCTCTGAGAAACCAATAATTCAGTGTCAGCATGGGCCCCTCCAACCACACACACACACAGTATTTTATGAAAGGAAATTTCCAATGCAGACACATGAGCACACTTCAGAGCCAAAATGGGGAAAGGAGTGGAGTTGCAAGGAGCAGCAAGAGACAAAGTGTTGACAGGGTCCTAAAGAAGGATCATCCATCTGCTGGTCCAGTGGATGGGCTGGCTGTTTCCAATTCCAGTAGCCACATTCTGTTTGTTTGAGGGTTTTGTTCTGTTTTGTTTTTGTTTTTGTTTTCTTGTTTTTTTGGTATTGTTTTTGTTTGTAATGGGGTATGGGGTGGGGCAGGGTCTCACTCTATTTCCTATCTGGCCTAGAACTCACAATCTGCCTGCCTCCAGTTCCCAACTAGCTGGCATCACAGGCTTGTGCCGGCCTTCCACAGCCAAATTCTGGAGCTGCTAGATCCTGCATTATTCATGGACAGCCCACCTCCTCCACCCTTTCTCTTGGCAAGGACCTGGGTGCTTCTGGAAACCTTCAAATATGGGAGCATCTGGTGTTCTAGGGACCTAACATACTGCAAATTCAAGTAACAAAAGTGTTTGCTGAGGGATCTCCTATATGGAGATCCAGCTTGATCCCTTTCCAGCAGTTATCCTGCCCTTCAGAATGTCACCCCTCAGAGATACTTGAAGCATTTGCCTCAGTTCAGCTTCCTAACTCTCTCTTTGGATGGTAACAGGGACTTAGGTGTCTTAGTTCATTTCCTGCCCATGGAAATAAAAATCAAAAGAAGTGGCACTGAATCATCAGAAGACATTGTCATCCATACTGTTCAGTTTTGTTATTAATGGCACAGCCTGGCTAGCATGACATTTTTTTAAAAAATGAAAGAACCAGTTTCTGAATGATAAGAGCTGGAAAAGCTAAATCCAACCAAGGAAAACACATTTGAAGGGGTTGGAGGGCTCAGACCAGGCACTGTTGTCTAAGCTATCCCATTTAGTAACTACAAAAAAACAAAAGAGAGAGAAATCCTACATATCTCCATTTTATATATATAGTCCCCAATTTACAATGGTTCTATCTATGATTTCCACCTTGACAATGGTGAAAAAGCAATATGCATTCGGTAGAAACCATCCTTTGAGTTTTGAATTGCAATCTGTTCTCAGGCTAGTGATCTGTGTAAGATTGCTCTTGGTGTAGAGCAATGGCAGTAAGCTGCAGCTCTCAGCCAGTCACAAGATCCCAAAGGGGAACAACTCATCTTCCAGTGTTTCTACGTTATGAAATTTTGTGAGTTAGGTATATTGAATGCATTTTCAATGGATGATAATTTGAATTTATAATGGATATAACCACATCTCAGATGAGAAGCATCTGTATAGGGAAAACAGCCTCAGAGAATGTAAGTAAACTTTGCAGTGTTGAAGAGTAAGAGGCAGAGCCTGGATTTGAACCAAACCATTTGATTTTGAAGCCTGCTCCCTACATCATCTACCTTTATGTTCCTGGATTTAATATACAGTTCCCTGTAGGAAAAGGAGGTAAGAGAATGAGCAGATCTTCTCCATGGTCTTCTAGAGGACCGTTCTGGTTTTAAGCGAAGTTAGTATTGAACAACCATGGATTCCACCCTCAGCTGCAACTTCATGCCTAGGCATGAGAGGAAGTTTGTGGGGAGACTGGTGGCCTTTCTCTTCTTCCTCCCCAGACTCAATTGCTGAACCCAGAATGGAATCAAATTCAAATGTGGGTGTGCACACACTTCCACAATCAAAGTGCTCTGTGAGGATCTTGTGGACAAGCAGTCCAGCCACCCTCCAGCTCTTATTCCAATGATTCTGTATCTTGAAAGCCATTGTCCAACACATCTATCTGAAGAAGTAGAAAGGGGTCCTTTAACCCAAGAAAAAATGTGATTTAATAGCCCAGAAATTAAACCACCTCCTCTCCATAAACTCCTTGGTTATGAGGAGTCCTTCCCAAGCCAAATCATCATGGCAATATGTGTCCCTAAATTGTCTTGGACAGGATAGTGCCTTCTATTCACATAGTGACATACTGCTTTTTTAGGGCAGAGATCCATTGCTAAAGAAGAACAAAAAGAGAATGCTCAACAACTCTTCTTCAGAGTTAAACAAGAAAAGAAAACTGGTACAAGAGAAAGAGCTCATAATGCCAAGAGAGGGCCCCGATGCTGGGAGAGTTTGAGGAATCATTCAAAAATGGAGCCCTGCTTAAGACTAGATCAGAAATCAAAGACACAGAAAAGATCTCTTCTTTATCTGGGCCCTGAATGGCTCAATGGAAAAAAGGTATGCAGAGAATGACAACAGGCCTGTGGTGGTTGAGGAAAGGAGACTGAAGCTGAGTCTAGGCTGATCCCTGGAGATCAGAAGTCAGAGTTTAGATCAAAGGATTTTTTTTTAATATTTTTTAGATGTTGATAGACCTTTATTTTATTCTTTTATTTATATGTGGTGCTGAGAATTGAACCTGGTGTGTCATGCATGCTAGGCAAGCGCTTTAACCCCTGAGCCACACCCCAGCCCTAGAATCAAAGGGTTTTTAAGACCAACCTTATCAAATCTTATGGCAGTAAGATCTCAAATGTGAGATGTAATGCAAATCTCACATTTCAGATCAAGAATTAAATCAGGAGTTGTTTGTTTTGGAATCCCAAAGCATTGCCTTTGAAAAAATGTCCAAGCTGGGCATGATGGCATGCCTGTAATCTCAGTGGCTTGGGAGCTGAGGCAGGAGGATCAAGAGTTCAAAGCCAGCCTCAGCAACTTAGTGAGGCCCTAAGCAACTCAGTGAGACCCTGTCTCAAATTAAAATATAAAAAAGGACTTGAGATGTGGTTCAGTGGGTTCAATCCCCTGTACCAAAAAGAAACAAAAGAACAGCTCCATGAGGAATTAGGAGGCCTGTGGTGAGGTCTGGCAAGGACCAATGCCAATACCTAGATGGAAGGACAAAACACTGGTTTAAATCCCAGACCTGTGCTCAGACCTCACTTTCAACACATTTGCACTGTAAACCTTTCCCAGGACCAATGTGAGACCAGAGTTAAGAGTCACCATGAGACTTTCGTCCAGGTATTACAGTTGTTCCAGGAGTTCCAAACTATAGATTCCTTACCCAAACTCCACTCGTCCCTCAGGCAAGGCATAAAAATGATGATTTCCACAAATCACATTTATTTGGGGATACTTTATTGATGGAATCATTTGCAATGGTTTTTATCTCTGTGATTCTTCTCTGTAGCTCAACCACAAAGCACATTGTCCACATGAAGGATCTGATCTGATGGAGTGCTGGAGGCCACCACAGTGGCTCAACCAGCTTCCCCTGTGCCCCTCCAGCCAGCCAAGTTCACTCTCTCCCTCCCCTCAGCAGGGCCTGCTCCTCCAGAGCTGTTCAGTCTTTCTGCCAGGCTCCAAACGTCCTTCTTCAGCCCTTTGATGAAAGCCAAGGATACAGGAGAGGCAGTGGTCTGAAATAACTGGTACAGTGTCTCAGCACATAGAAGGAGGACAGAGTCCTTGCCACAGCTAATTTGAAGGAAACTCTCCTTTCTTCTCAAAAAGTATGCTCTGGTTTTGGAATTCCCCCAGCTGGAACTGGCTTCAGAGAAGGCCAAACTGGGTGCTGTGGGGGAAGAGAAGAAAAAAACAAAGTACACTTGTAAGTAGTTCAGGGCTAGAGAAATGGCTCAGTGATAGTGTTAAAGCACTTGCCTAGTGTGAGTGAGGCCCTGAGTTCAGGTCCCAGCACAGGAAAAAAAAAAAAAAAAAAGAATAGGTAGTTCAGTTACATTAGCTACCTACCCTTCTTCAAGTTCTTTTCATGTGCCTGGCCCCATACTGAATTTCATTGTTCTATTTGGTCCTCACCCCTGGGAAGTAGGAACTATTATTTCCATTTTAAAGACAAGGAAACTGAGACTCAGAGAGGCTAAATGACCTGCCTCTAAGTTAGTTTCTTGCTGCCAAGAATCAAGAGCTGGAGCCAAGTGTGCCTAACTCCAAAACCTGTGATCTTAACTTCTGTGTGTCCAGCCTTAGAAAGGGAGATCAGCATGGTACTGTCTCTAGGTATCCATGGGAGATCTGTTCCAGGAATCCACAGATACCAAAACCCAGGGTGCTCAACTCCCTTTTATAAAATGATGTAGTATATGCATATAACCTACACGCATCCTCCTGTACACTTCAAATTATCTCCAGGTTACTTACAATACTTAATGCAATGTAAAAACTATGTAAATTGGTGCTATACTGTATTGTCTAGGGAATAGTGACAAGATAAACAGTCAATGAATGTTCATTATAGATGCAACTTTTCCCCCAAATACTTTTAGTCCATAGTTGGTTGAATCTATGGATGAAGACAACACAGATGCAGAGAAATAACTACATATTTAAGTAAATTTAATCGAAGTCAACAACAAAAAAAATCAGGTTCTTAGCCAGACATAATAGTGCATGTCTGTAATCTCAAAAAGTCAGGGGGATAGCTGAGGCAGGAGGATAGCAGTATGTTCAAGACCAGACTCAGTAACTTAGCAAGACCCTGGCTCAAAATTAAAAAAAAAAAAAAAAAAAAAAAAAAACGGGGCTTGGGGATGTAGCTCAGTGGTAGAGTACGCTTGGATTCAATCCCTGGTAGAAAAAGAAAAAAGATCCAAGTTTCTTTACCCTTGCCCCCTATAGAGAACACCTCTGCACTTGAGGTCTTGTGCAAGTGTCCTGCAATCCAGAATTCATCCACAGGCTTATTTAGTTCGGCACAGAGTGTTCTAAAATAACTTGAAGGGCTCTGAGTTTATGACCCTGCCTCTCCTCCCTGACCCTCTATTTGATGCGTTTCAAGGAGACATAAGTGCTGTTCTCCACAGGAGTTGTTACACATGTGGAAGAGCACTGTCATTCTTACATCATCTCCACCTCAAGACCTACTGCAAACAGTGCCACCCTTGTGGGTGAGGCACCCATTAACAGCCACATCAGCAGGTCTTTGAGGGCCAGGATGAGGCCTGACCAGTTACTGGAGCATCACATGGCAATAATGGGAGAAGGATGTAGGAGAAAATGAGTCTATTCAACTGCAACTTCAGAGCAGGGCTAATGTTTCCCTTGGTGGATCCAGGCCAGGTCCCTGACCTCACATTTTCTCTGCTGCAGTCAGCTGGGAATCATGTGTCCTCTGAACGGAATGACAAGAACAAATACAGCCCGTCATGCCACAGCACAGGAGGCCAGCCTTTCTGACCCCAGCAGAACACTGCTCCTTCATGGGCCAGGTGCTTATAATTAGTCTACAAATAGCATCAAGCTATTGCCAGCTGACTCCTTTTGTCCCTAACCCGATTCACTGCAGAGTCACAGAAGTCTGAGCCAAGAAAAAGTAGGAATCAGACTCCATGCTATTCTCTGCAATTCAGCATGCAGACTGCATGGCAGTTGGAATAAGCGAAAGCATTAATAAGACACACAATTGAAAAATCTAAGGGTCAAAAAGGACTCTACTTTGACCTTTAGATAGAAGAAATAATCCCTTATAGTGCAATACTTGTCCAAGGAACTAACACACTCTCTTTATTAGGTCTTATTTAATCAGGGCTGTGCTAATGAGGCAAAGACCTCTCCCTGCTCCCGGTGAAAGTCACTCGTCACCTCTACTGATAACTTTAATCCTCAAAATTGGGTAGGAAGACAAGTTTGATAAGACACTTTTATCCAGCAGAGTTTATTTTCTCTGACTTCCTACTACTTAGAAAAACCTCTGCCCTCAGAAAAGAGCCTCCCCAGGTGACCTAGTCACATCTGCCACCCGAAGTTGCCATACTCTTCCCAGCCCCTTCTGGGGCCCAGAACCATCCTCACCATGGTCATGTAGGTGGCCTCTGATTTTCCACTTGATTCTTCTTCTTCTCTCCCCTTTTGCATAGTTATTGAGGAGTAAACATGTTTCTAGAGGGAGAAAAAAGTAGACAAAATTCCTAAAAATCAAGCAAGTTTCATATCCAGGAATAAGTCCACCCACTCCCATTTGCAGGGCATCAGCCACCCAAACCCTAAGTTCGGAGGGTTACTGAGAGCCAGAGAATGGTCATTAAGAGTGATAATTCAGCCTTCAGTCCTGAAATCACTCAGCAGCAAAGGGTGGAGCATCTTCACTTCAATGGGCATGGAGTTAGCAGCGGGGAACCCTTATCTTGCTAAATTACTTGTATTCTGTGGACATTTCCTTCTAATTAGTCATGCCAGGATGGCATTAATTAGCAGCTAGTTGTCATCATCTCAGAGGGTTTATATGGCAGGGACAGCCCTCACATCTGTGAGGCAGTGGCACTTAGTGGTTCACAGTCCTGTCACTCTTTGGGAAAGCAATATCATCCAGTGACAAATTCAGGGCTTCTAGAGGCTGCTGCATTATGTTGGGGAAAAAAATCCTCTTGGGACAAAACTAACACAAAGATAGAAAGGTAACTATTCAAAGAGTTTCTTAAAGTTAGAGAAAAGGAGGGAAGGAGAGAGGGAGGGAAGAGGAGGAAAAAGAACAGAGAACAGTAGTTCAGAGCTATTAATCCATTCTCAGTCCCTGTTCATAACTCCATTACAATTTCATACCAGTATGAAAAAGCAAGTTCCTATTGCTCCTCTTTTTCTAAAGGTCCCTGAATACTTAATCTTAATCTTAACCATTAACTCCTCAACTGCTGAATGTATTATAATTTTCCCTTATATTTACTCAATGCCTTTTGGATTATGAAGCACTTTTTTTTTTTTTTTTTTGGTATTAGGGATTGGACTAAGGGGCTCTTTACCACTGAACTATACTCCAGCCCTTTTTATTAGTTGATGGATTGAGATAGGGTCTCAATAAGTTGCTGAGGCTGGCCTCAAACTCACAATCCTTCTGCCTCAGCCTCCTGAGCTGCTGGGATTACAGGCATGTGTCACCAGGACTGGCTGCCTATCATCATTTTATTTGAGCCTTACAACGACACAGAGGAGAAGGCAGGGTGGATTACCTTTGTCTTCATCTCAACTTGCTGAGGCAGCTCTGGAAGGTGGTACTGGTTTCTGGTACAAATCCAGTGCCCCTTCCTCAGCCCGATGCCAGCACCTACCACCCAGGACCAGTCTGGCGTAGCCTTCCCCACCCAATCACTCCTCAACCACCCCTTCTGCAGTGACAGAGGCTTCCTGAGTTGCTGCTGTGTGCAGGCACTGGCCTGTGAGCTGAGACACACAAAGGTAATACATGGTTCCCAGGGGAATGACAATGATAAGGACACCCTGCAAGGACCCAGTGTTTCATGCTGAACGCACACACATCCAAGTCCCTCTCAAGGAGCAAAAAGCAGAATTCTCTTACCTCTGGATTGGCCTTCTTCGTGTTCTCCAGGCTTTTAACAAAGGCTGTAGAATTTACGGAACTGCAAGGCATGTGAAAGGCACATGGAAATAACCAGCCAACACTGTTAATTGACACAGGCCTATGGGAGACCCCACCCCCAATCCCACCCCACATTGCCTTGTGAGGAGAGAGACCCCAATGGAGGAACCATCTCTCCAGACTCCTACACTCAGGGCATCTCTTCTACTGAAAAGCAAAAAACTGTTCTGAGGGCTGGGGTTGTAGCTCAGGAGTAGAGCTCTTGCCTAGCACATATGAAGCACTGGCTTCGATCCTTGACACAACATAAAAATAAATAAATAAAATAAAGGTACTGTGTCCATCCACAACTAAGAATATTAGAAGAAGGAAGAGGAGGTAGAGGAGGAGGAGGAGGAGGAGGAGGAGGAGGAGGAGGA
>JAJEJO010003195.1:61940-146615 GCA_020662805.1 Glaucomys volans | reverse complement strand
GGAAGGAAGGAAGGAAGGAAGGAAGGAAGGAAAGAAAGAAAGAAAGAAAGAAAGAAAGAAAGAAAGAAAGAAAGAAAGAAAAAGAGGGAGGGAGGGAGGAAAGAGAGAGAGAGAGAGAGAAACCATTCTGGAGATAGTTTAGCTGATTCTGAAAATCAGTTTCACCTTCTCCTTCATCACTCCAACAACTTTCTGTCCCTAACAGGAAATACAATTTTTTTTTTTGCAGTGCTGGGGATTGAACCCAGGGACTTAAGTGCTTTCGAGGCAAGCACTTTTCCAACTGAGCTATATCCCCAGCCCAGGAAATACAATTTTGAGTGAATGAATATAGAAGGGCCCTTTCGACTTTATCATACTTTTGGCATTTCTGAGACCAGAAAGATGTTCTGAACCAGCAGGGGGCAGCACACACTAAGCAAGACCCCTGTTCCAAGGACTTCTGGCCTCTCCCTAGGCGGGCATTCCACCCAAGCTGTGAGCCCTGGCTATGTCCCAGTCTGGGATCCTTCATCTCCTATTTCTTGACCATCTGCCTTCTGCAACTGCCACTAAAAATACTTTCTTTTATGTTCTGGCCTGAGGCAGAGATTTTAAAAGAAAAAAAATCAGGCTACAAGATAGAAAAGTAAAAGTATATATAAGTATATATATATATATATATATATATATATATATATATATACACACACACACACACACACACACACACAAGTATATATTTTTTTGGTCTCAAAGTGGAAAATTTTTAATCACATTTTCTGACTGCAAAGTTGTGTATTCTCATTGTAAAATGAATCAAATAATCCATACCATAGAAAGAAGTGAGGTTCACAGTAAACCCTTCGCTCCCATGGGATCCATCTCCTTTATCTTAAATACCATACCCCTGTTAACATTCATTGAATGTTAGTGAATTGCCTTTCTGATAGTGATGGTGATCTCAATTTTTCAATATAAACAATATTGTAGCACTTTTTATTTTTTGGTATGGGATTGAACCAGGGGCGTTTAACCGCTGAGTCACATCCCCAACCCTTTTTGAAAATTCTAGATTGTTAAAAGAAATAATATCTGCAGTTCAGTCAAAGAAAACTAAAAATATCAGTCTATAAAAATTTGTCTTGGCCTAAACTCTTAAATGTTTTCTATTCTTTAAACAGATGCTACTATAGCGTAAGTTTGGAAAGGCATGGGTAACTAGACATGTTTGTTGGTTTTGTATTTACAAATACAAAATTGTATTTACTGGGGATTGAACCAAGGGATGCTTAACTGCTGAGTCACATCCCCAGTCCTTTTCATTTTTTATTTTGAGACAGGGTCTAAGTTGCTTAGGGCCTTGCTAATTTACTGAGGCTGACCTTGAACTTCTGATCCTCCTGCCTCAGCCTCCTGAGTCACTGGGATTACAGGTGTGTGCCACTGCATCCAGTTGCAGCACCCATATTTATGCACAAATTTCAGCAAATTGGTCTGATTATTTCCTTAGAATAAACTACTAGACAGAGAACTGCTGCCCTTCATCTTGAGAGAAACTGAGGCCAAAAAGGGGTAAATTAAGCTGATAGTGAAACCCACGTGTGTAGCTCTTGGTTCCATGTTCTCAGTATGCTCAGAGGAAAGACTTTCAGAGAGGTCAGTCAAGTTCCAAGCCAAATCAGAGAGACCTGGGAATTGCACACCTAGCAGGCACAAGTAGTTTCTGTAGAATCCACATTTTACTGGGAAAGGTTACTCAAAAGTCAGCATTATGTGTCTAGGGGAAGAACACTTGCCTAGTATGTGACAGGTCCTTGGTTTGATCCCCAGCATTAAATAATAAAAAATGAAGTCAATATTACTTGGTCTTCCCAGGGTCCTTTCCCACTGATGTGATTTCAACAAGAGAATAAACTTGCCCTACCAACATATTTCAGTTGGGTAAACTGAGGGACAGGAACCTGCCAATAGCCAATGAAACACTAGCACCCATGTCAGAGCATGTGGGTATTTCTGTGACCCAAGGAGAACTACTGATGAAATTCAGGCCTTTAAAAACACATTTTGACAATAATGTATTTAGAATCTAGGGTCATCCATTCAAAAATAGTCTCTCAGAATTAGAATATAATTCTTTAAATAAAACCACTGGCATCTGTCAAGCTATGAACTTCAATATGAAGCATACAGTAGGGATAATAAAAGAATCCTTTCTCTTTCTCTCAGGCAGTGGATGAAACAGTTCTTGCACAAGATTTATATGTATTTTTTTTTCTTTGCAGTGCTGTGGATAGAACCCAGCATGGTAGGCAAGTGCTCTACCACTGAGCCATATCCCCAGCCAAGATTTATATTCTAAATGATGCTCCACTTAGATTTCCACTGTTTTGTTTTGTTTTGTTTTGTTTTGTTTTTGGTATTGGGGATTGAGCCCAGGGGCTCTCAACCACTGAGCCACACCCCCAGCCCTATTTTGTATTTTATTTAGAGACAGGGTCTCACTGAGTTGCTTAGGGCCTTGCTAAGTTGCTGAGGCTGGCTTTGAACTTGTGATCCTCCTGACTCAGCCTCCCAAGTGCTGGGATTATGGGCGTGCACCACCACTCCTGGCTTAGACTTCCATTTGTAAGGGAGTTTGTAACCTCTGAATAATACCAAAGTGAGAATGATGTAGGAATATCCAAATCTTTTCTGCTGAGCAAAGGGAACAGAGACACCTATGATGAAATCTAATGTGACAAGATGATTTTATAAAAAATACCTATTCCTTTGAGAATGGCAGTTTGGGTCCTATCACTTCATTTCCACTTTGAGTCAGATGCAGTCCTGCATCCCTAGCCTCCCAACCCAAGGGGGAAAGCTCTGTACCTTTTATTCCAGTGGGTCCTCTTCACAATCAATATCAAAACCGGGAACAGCAGGAGAGTGGCACAGACAATTCCCACAATGATCACCAGCTGATTCCCACCCAGGACCTCAGATCTAGGGACTTCTGGAATAGAGGCTTGAGAAAGGGAAAAGCAATGAGAGGGTCTCAGGGCTTCAGAAAAGAGCTAAAAACCCCTGTTCTCAGCTGCCACATAGCAGCAGCTAGGTCAGGAAGCAGAGGGAGAGGGCCAGACTCCACTCATATCAGGACACAGAGGACATTGTCCCCATTAGATTGAGAACCAAAGTCTGACCACCTTGCTTGTCCCTGATATGCAGACTAAGGTGGGTGGGAGAAGAGGCTAGCACTTCACCTACATTCAAGTTCCTTTTCACATCAACAATTCTATTTTAAATTTTGGTTTACAAAATGAGCTAGAAAAAAAACGCTTTAGAGGTTGCCGTCTTTTCTAAGGGCAAGTGATTGTATTCAAGAGAAACATGCTATAACATTCAGCTGTATAATCATGATGCCAAATAGGGCCTTCAGAGGCACTTCTGCCTGTATGGTACCCTTCACTCATCCCTGTTCACTTTAAATACATATATCAAACACTTTCTTGGTGCCACACATCACTAGGCACAAAGGATGCCTACAAAGACAAATGATAAATGGTCCCTGCCTCCAAGGAGGGAGACAAACATGGAAAGAGAAAACCAGGGGCTGCTTCAAGTGCTATGACAGATGTGTGTATGAGGTTCAGAGGGGCACAGAGGAAATGATGCCTGATTCTATGAGAGGCAGAAGGTGAGAATTGGCCAACACAAGTTTTAAAATTTAATCTGAGTCTTCAAGGAAAGGAAACTGTACCAGCTAGTTGGGCAAACACTATGGGGAATGGCAGAGGGGATGCTGTGCAAAAGATGTGGGGGCCTGGCAGGGTGGTGCCTTTAGGAATTGGCAAAAGTTCAGTAGGTGTGGTATACAGGCTGGATCAGAGGGTGTGGGACCATGGGGCTGGAGAGTTAATAGGGGCCAAGTCAGGAAAGACTTGATCAGCTCAAGTAAGAGTTCGCTTTTTTCCTTTTTTTTTTTTTTCTGTAATCAGTGGAGAAACCACTACAAGATTATAAGCCATAGAACAGAATGTTCTGATTTGTAACTTAAAAAGATGGCATTGGCAATGGAGTTTTATTCAGTCATGATAAAAAAAATTATGCTATTTGCAGGAATGGACAAAACTTGAGAGAATTTTCTGAAGCAAAAAAAAAACACACTTGCCAGGCTTAGTGGTCCATGCCTGTAATCCCAGCACTTGGGCGGCTGAGGCAGGAGGATCGCAAGTTCAAAGCCAGCCTCAGCAACTTAGCGAGGCCCTAAGAAACTCAGTGAGACCCTGTCTCTAAATAAAATACAAAATAGGGCTGGGGATGTGGCTCAGTGGTGGAGTGTTCCTGGATTCAATCCCCAGTACCAAAAAAATATAAAATAAATAAATAAATTAATTAAACTCAGAAAGCCAAGGGTCATATGTTTATACAAGTAGATGATGTCGTAGATGATGATGATGGATTAACAGGTTGGGGAGATGGGCTTTGAAGAGGTACACAGGTAGGTTTGGACATGCTGTATTTGAAGGATCTGTGGAAATTTTTGGTGGAGTTGAAATACACACACACACACACACACACACACACACACACCCCAACCCTTCATACCCCTGGGGTCCTCATCCATGGACTCAAAGCAACTGTAGACTGAAAATACTTGGGGAAAACTGCATGTGTACTGACACGTATTGACTTTTTAGTGTCATTATTCCCTAACCAATACAACTGTTGACATGGCATTAGGTATCCTAAGTAAGCTGGAGATGAATTAAAGCACACAGGCGTGGGTGCACAGGTTATACATATGCAAATACTATAACGTTTTATAAAAGGAACTGGCATCCACAAATTTTGGTATCTCTGGGGAGTCCTGGAACCAACTTGGGGCAGACACTAAGGGACGGACATACATAATTGTGTGTACATAACTGGATATGTATTTATGCATAATTATGTCCGACACAGAATATGTACACAATACAGCATCCAACACTACATGGGAAAGAAAGCTGAGGATGGCTAGAGCAGAGATAACTGGAGCCAGAAGGTGGTGTAGCGAGGAGTTAATGGGAGATGAGCCAGGAACATGCCCAGTGCAGCCCCTCATAAGTTATTTGACTATGCTGAGAAAGAAGCAATTGATTGTGGTGATAGTCTCACAACTCAGAAAATATTAGAAACCACTGAGTTATACACTTTGGGTGAATTACACAGTATGTGAAATATATCTCAATAAAGTTGTTTTAAGAAAAATAAAGACACAAGATGAGAGCTAGAGTAGGTAAGAGAAAAATCAAGCATATTTATCTGCTGAAATCAACTGAGGCAAGAGTCCAAAGAGCCCTGTTGTGAGGTTCCTGGGAGGGAGGAGAGGACAACTGACCAGCACAGGACAGGATAAGCCCTGGGCAGAAGGGAGCTCCCTCTGCCTTGGGACAGTGGGTAGAGATAAGATGAGGAACAGACACAGCTCTGTCGATGTGTCATGGTGGGAAGGGCTTGGAAGTGAGCCCCCACCATGATTTGATTTTCTCTGTGAAGGGGAGGTAAGAATTCTGAGAGTGAAGTACACATAGAGATAGTGGTTCTTTAAGAAGTCCATCTGTCCTGCTTTCCTCTCCAGCTGGGACCCTTTGCCCTTATCAAGAAGGTGGCTCCACAGACTTAAGCCCCCAGCCTGAGGTACTGGTTAAGTACCATCCTACCCCCACCCCTCCACCCCCAGCCAACCACAGCCAGGTCCTGAAGGTCCCAGCAGAGGCAAAGTCCACAGGCCACATCCTGACAGCTAATCGAGTTATGGTTTAACTTTAACCCCTCACTACCACTCTCTCAGACAACACAATTGAGTCTTTCTTTTCCTACACACCACTGGCCTGGATGCACATTGTATGCCAGAAAACAAAGCCCGTGACCAGGGCTTTGACCCCTCCCTTTTTGGTTCTGGTACCTTCCTGTTTTCTCTGTTCCTTGTTGTCTCTCAACAGCTCAGGATCATTTTCCCTTCCACAACAGAGCATGCAGTGGCTCCCTTTAAGCCAAATAAAAATGACTTTGGACCTCAATTTCAAACTATCTGAGCTCTTGAATCTTTGCAGTAGCAGACTACACTGGCCACGAGTGGGGTTTGGCAGAGGGTTGGTGGTCTACACATTAGCTCCCTTTTCCCCAGCCTAGCAGCAGCGCCAAAACCAAAGCAAGGCAAGCCAGGAGCCTAAGGAGTCAGGGTGAAGTGGGCAGCACTTTCAGGGTGGGGCAAGCCAAGGCTGAGTACCTGGGAGCAATCCCGTTCCATTTTTCAGCCTAGAAACCTCTCTGACCTTACTCTGGTCCTGGCCCTGTTACCAGCTAAGGCCCCTCAGCCCTCCCCAAACAAGTGTTAGATACTTTGAGACTTTTCCATGATCACATGCAGCACAAGAGTCTTCCTGAACACCAGGTTCCCCAGATGGATACTGCAGTTGTAGATTCCTCCATCAGACTCTTTCACTCTCTGGAGCATGATGGAGCCATCATTGTGGGAAATGTCCCCTACCAAGTTTAAACGGTTCTGGTAGCGACTCTGGTACGGGGAGTAGCTCCCAGGAAAGTTGAATTTGAGGTCATAGTGTAAGACAATCTCCTCCTGGAAGAGAAAAGCAAAAGCATGAGCTTTGGAAGACTGGCAGGGAGCAGGCGTGGGGAAGTGGGAGGAAGGTTGATGTCAGGCCTCACAAGGCCCTGTTACATGAAGCCAGTAAAGGCATTCTCAGAAAGTGTTAGGTAACTCAGTGTTGTATACACACAGGTACATGTTTGTGTTGGCAAAAAAAATTGTGTGCACGCGTGTGTATATGTGTTAGATAACAGCAAGTCAAGTGTACACAATAAATACGTATTTGCTTGTGAAAAGCATCACTAAATCATGCACAGCCATTACCTCAGAAGAGAAGGATTTTTTTTTAAAGTGAGAATAAAGGCCTTTCATTTTTTGCACTTCTCCAGTTCTAAAAAATAGTAAAAGCACATGTTCACTTTTTTTTCTTTTCTTAGTACCAGGGATTGAGCCCAGGGGCACTTAACCCTTGAGTCATATCCCCAGTCCATTTTTTATTTTATTTTATTTTATTTTATTTTATTTTATTTTATTATTTTATTTTATTTTATTATTTTATTTTATTTATTTATTTTTGGTACTGGAGATTGAACCCAGGGGCACTCAGCCACAGAGCCACATCCCCAGCCCTATTTTGTATTTTATTTAGAGACAGGGTCTCACTGAGTTGCTTGGGGCCTCACTAAGTTGCTGAGGCTGGCTTTGAACTCGCAATCCTCCTGTCTCAGCCTCCCAGGTGCTGGGATTACAGGTGTGTGCCACCGCACCCGGCTATATTTTATTTTGAGACAAGGTTTTGCTAAGTTGCTTAGAGCCTTGCTAAGTTGCTGAGGTTGGCTTTGAACTTGAAATCCTCCTGCCTCAGCCTCCTGAGTCCTGCTGGGATTACAGGTATGCACCACCACACCCGGTCACATGTTCACTTTTTATGGCATTTCCAGTTGGATTTCCAATAGGTACCTGAAACACATTTAAAACTGAACTCCTGATTGTTCCCCTAAGCCCGTTCCTTCAGTCCATCACACTCTGGTAAACAGCAATGGCTTCTTCCAGATGCTCACACTAAAAATCTCAGGGTCATTCTTAATTTCTTCTCTTGTTTTGAGAACTCTCTTCTAACTCCTCAGCAAATCTGATTACCTCTACCTTCAAAATACATTCCAACCCCAGCCACTTCTCACCTCCCACTGTTCCTGTTCTGTCCAAGCCACCTTTGCATCTCTCACCCAGGTTCTTACAGGGACTATCTTACTAGCCTCCCTGCCTATTCTTCACTACAATCAATTCTCAGCAGATGAACCTTTAAAAATGTAAGTTACAGGGCTGGGGCTGTAGCTCAGTGGTAGAGTGCTAGCCTAGCTCGTGTGAGGCACTGGGTTCAATCCTTAGCACCACATATAAGCAAAAAATAAAGGTATTGTGTCATCTACAACTAAAAAAAATATATTTTAAAAACACTTCCTCCAGACATACATATGGTCCACCCTCCTCACTGCCTTCGGACCACTGCTCAAATGTCACCTTCTTGGTGAGGCCACCCACATAAAATAACCAAAAAACCATTTAATGGTTCTCTATAGCTCTTACTATTATTTGATGTATTATACATTTATTCTTTGTCATTTTATTGTTTATCTTCCGATTATATTGCTTCTAAGTCGCCCATCAGGACAGGGGCTTTGAATGGTCATCGCATAGCAAATGCTTAAAAAATACTTCAGTGGAGGAATGTTGGAATTTTTTATAAAGGTATGTAGATTTCTTTAAGCCTTTAAGAAAAGATATTGGGTATATGGACACAAACACAAATGGAGAGACCTGGCCCTTAAACCTCCCATCTCCTTCTGCTACGAATCATTTGATGGACAACATTTAAATGCATAACATAGCCATTAGGGTGTGGTGGCACACACCTGTAATCCCAGCTGCTGGGGAGGCTGAGGTAGGTTGATGGCGAGTTCAAAGCCAGACTCAGCAGTGAAGCCTTAAACGACTCAGCAAGATCCTGTCTCTAAATAACATATAAAAAAGGGCTGGGGATGTGGCTCAGTGGTTAAATGCCCCTGGGTTAAACCCCTGGTACAAAAAAAAAAAAAAAAAAAGCATGACATTAATTCCCCCTACTCCATGATGCCACCCTTTCTGACCCACTCAATCAGCACATAGGAATCAAGGGAATGCAAATGATCTTGCTAGAGGGATGAGCAGCATGTGTTTTAATTTATAAAAGTGAAATCTTTTATAAACCTTGTACCTTAACTTTTATTAATAATAAGTTACCCAAAATGTCCCTTACAACATACATTCATCCATAAATACATCACCACATATCATGGTGAAGATACAAGTCTAATGAACTAACTTGCTGTTTATGGCTTTACAGAGTTCCCATGAAACATCCCTCATGTGGCCCCCAGGATCCACCCACCCAACACTTGAAAAAAATACACGAAAGAAAAGGGAAATTCCCTCCATCACAAAAAGCAAGCCACGGAGCACAAACTGAAACTCACAAAAACAATCCAAATAAGAATAAGTATGCAATCACATTTTTATACCTAGTCCATAGCTTTCCTGGCTAGGCCACAGAAATCATCCCCCTCATTCTCTCATGGACTACAAAGAGGAGAAGAAAGAAGGAAACCAAGATGCCTCGACTAAGGCATGTGCAGAATGCTTTACGTCTAAGCACTCACACCAGTGTCTTGACAACCTTAAAAGTCAAGCATCATCCTCATTATCTTCTACTCCGTTAGTGTCACATTTCCCACTAGGAAGCCAAAGTTGCCCAGCCAAGTGGCTGAGCTAGGAAGCCACATTCTGACAAGCTCTAAAGGCTAAGCTCTTGCAATACCACCCACCCCATGCATCTGACAAATGTCTGTCCCTGTCCACTCTGTCCTGCCACCAGCAGAGGTTTCTACTACATGGTGATGGTTCTTCCTCCTACCTTGGTATGCTCTCGTGAAGAGAATATCCAGTCTACCTTGGTCAGGCGTTTCTTTTCTGTGCTGTAGAAAATACATCTCATCAAAGCTGAATCACCCACATGGACCATGATCTCTGGGGATAAAACAGTAAATCAGGTTAGGCTCAAAGAACAATCTTGTAGAAGTCAAAGAATTTCTAGAGAATGTTAGCCAAAGGCTCTCAATAGCAAAAATCACTGTCACCACCAAACACTGTACATATTCCCTCCATAGATAATCCAGATGATTCCATGTGAAAAAAGTACTCAGAGGCCCTTCACTCAAACCAACATGGCATCCCCAAAGGTAAGCACCAGGTCTAACTGCCTATAAACACCAGGTTTGAGGTTTTTGCTATCTTCATACTACAATAAATTCTTTCTGGTGCCCTTTCATTCCTCTCTCTTTCCACTTTTCCAGAATTCCTCCCTGAACTCTAACTCCACATCAAGTCTGTACTAAAGGAAGTCTTAAAGCCCCACTTTCTGTTCATCAACTTAGACCCACATCTCCTTAGCAATAAACAGGAAGTTATAAGACTCATTCTTATGTTTAACCCACTGGTTCTCCTAACTGAAAAAATGAATCCTGGGTAACTTTCTTCAAATTCTTTTATTATTTTACAAGTTGTTTTAGGACTTGCTCAGAACTTAGTTCTGGCTTCAGTATAGGTCACTGAACTTCTTGCAAATTAGGACAAGAGAGTAGACAGTTCTCCTCTTGACTCTTCATTCTGTTCCATCCCTGTCTTCCCCCTGTCCCCACCTTCTCCACTTGGCACCTCTGTACTGCTTCTTTCCTACTCCTAGGCTCTTCTGCTGCCTATTGGTATGAGCAGAGAACCCATCATCTGCTCATTGTGAGTCATTTCAAGAGGTCTGAAAAGAAAACAAGTAGACAGACGTTTCTGATTTTTCCACAATGCCCTACACAAATCAACCACAAAGTTGATTAAGAATTTATTAAGGGCATATAGGGAAACACAAACTTAAGTCTTACCTAGACAGAGTTCCTTCAAAATATCATTGAGCAAAGCTCATGAGTGCATAGCTCACTTTTCATCTAAACCCTTTCCTTGGGAGAACATGAATTTCCTGCTCAGCAGGAGATGTGCACAATGGGAGGAAAGCAAAAGAAAATATTATGAACTCTAAATTCAATAGAGGAATTATTTTGAAAGCAATGAAAATTGATTCCAAAAAATACCAATAGGGAATGCGCCTCCCTCTGAATCCATCAGTACATTAGGAACTGAACTCCCTTTTTAAATAATATTAACTGAACATTCTGAGTCCTTTTAATGCACCAGGTATGTACTAGAACTTTATATCTAGTATATCAATTAGTCATAACAGTATTTTGAGGTATATCTATTTTACCCTCCCATTTGCAGAAGAGAAAAGTGAAAGATCCCAAAGCCACTTGGCCAGTAAAGGATAGAACCAGCACTCAGATCCAGGCCCCATAAATGCAAACAAACTCTGTGTTTTTTCACTCACAGTCTGCACCATCTCACACAAGTAGAAGAGTGTCTGATTCTAGAAAAGCACAGAAAGCTTTTTAACCAACAGTATTTAAAATAACTGAAAAAGGGATATAAAGTAGTAGAATCATTAACAAAAATGATAAACTGAAGGATTAGCTTTGCATAAAAAATTATAGATGACTGGAGAAAGGAGTTTCCACATGGGAGAAGGCAACCTCCATAAAGCAAGTTTCTACTGGGACATGGGGCAAAATTGTGAGGGGTTGGATATATTCCCATTCTAACTAGAAGGGAAAGATATATGCAAGCTGCTTCATCAACTACTGGGGAAATATCTGACTACCCCTAATGCTGTTCTAGCATGTTTTCATGGCTTCTTCAATTCCTGACACTGACTCCTTTCAGTTCCCACTGTATCTCTCCTAAGTGGGAAGAGGCACCCATTTTGAAGGCTATGCTTGTATAGACAAGTGCTCAGGCATTAAATAATAGCATTAAAGAATAAAGACAGAAAAAGAAGCACAAAAGATAATCCTTGGGGCCTGGTATGGTGGCACACTCCTGTAATCCCAGAGACTGGGAGAGTCAGGAAGATCACAAGTTTGCAGCCAGCCTGGGCAACTTATTGGGACCCTGTCTCAAAATTTAAAAATGCTGGGGATGAGGCTCAGTGGTAGAGCACTTGCCTAGCATGTGCAAGGCTCTGGTTTCAATCACCAGTATGACGAAAAAAAATTTTTAAAAAAAGAGAAAGTACTTGAGGAATACTAGCATCTGACCTTCCTCTTTTTCTTGGAGAACCATAGGTTTGAAATGAAGAGAAAAATGTAGGAAACATGAGGGGAGGTGCCAGACTACCTTCTATAGCTCTTTTTAGAAATCAGACTCAGAGGAATGTTCATTAAAGAATTTCATCTTTACACAGATGTTTACTGATTGCTTGCTCTGTACTAGGTGCTATGCCCAGGGCTGGTCAGAGATGAAGAACAGAAACAGAGAAGCAGGGAAGACACAAGTGAACAGGTGTGGTGAGTGTCCTGAAAGTGGAAGGCAGGGTACTCCAGAGGAGCTCATCCATGGAGCTGAGTAACTAAGAACCTAAGATTGCAGCAGAGAGAGGCCCAGATCTTGTACCTTACCTAGACAGCAAGCTTCCCCGGGGGCCACAGAGTATTCCTTCTACCCCAAACTCAGTAGAGAATGCATCTTGTCCTATGACTTTGAAACATTTTTAATTTACGTATTTTTGTTCAGAGATCAGCACAATAAACTAAAGTTTAGAGACATCAAATCTTATTAGTTTGGACATCATCAGTTGATTATAAATGAGTGGAAATTATTTACGTGATGAAAGATTTTAGAACATCAGTGGAATGGGTAACCTCACATGATGCTGTTTCAGTAGTGATGTATTCTAGTTTACTTTCCAAGAATGTTGCTGTCTCTAAGTAAGAAAGAATCCTTGTCATTTATCACTACTTGGTGCCACCATGCTCTTCTGGAGAAGAATTTAATCTCCAGCTTCCACCCTACTAGTTGACCCTCTCTACCTCTGCTTTAGAGACCAATCCAGCAGCTATTGCTGCAGCTTATAACACTTGTCCTTGAGACTTTTCTGGAAGCATAATGTCTTCTTTGGTTACAGTCTCAACTGCATTCCTTCTATCTAATACCTGGTCAGAGAGAAGAGGAAAAATTTCTGCATGCCTGTCCTGCCATGACTTGGGTCATCCCAGATAACAATCTCCCTTTCAGACTGCTTTAAAGATGCAGAATTCTTTCTTCAAACAAAATCTGACCTGGCAGCTCAATGAACAAAACAGGATAAGGAAAAGGACTTTGGTTGCAATGGAGGTAGAACTGGGATCCTATCTGAGTAGATCTTCTACCAACCCATGCCCCATAGATAGCACCCTCTGTGCTCTCTGAGGTTCCTTGGAGCTTAAGGCATCTACCACGGAACAATTAAAAAACAAAAAACTTTGATCTACTGAAGCCACTTTTTCCATTTACAAGTGGGAAAATGAGGTGTAAAATAATTTAGAGAAATCTGTTCACTTCTTTTATAACCCTCAGAATACGTAACAGGTACCTATAAAATATGGATTGGCACTGAAGTAGCTAACTGATAGGAAATGTCAGGGAACAGTGCAAGGAACTCGGACTTTGTTGTCAGAGGCATCGGGGTTTTTTGTTTTTGTTTTGTTTTGTTTTGTCTGTAAAAACAAATGAATCTGCGTTTTGATTCATTGTACACAAATGGGATACAACTTTTCATTTCTACAGTTGTACATGATGTAGGCACCAGGGTTTAAGTACTGCTTATGACATTTAATAAATATGTGTCCTTAGGCAAGTCACTTAATCTCTCTAAGCCTCAGTTATCTCATCCGTAAAATGGAGAGAATAATACATCCTTCACAGATTTTTGTGAGGAGGAATATGTTTAAAGTATAATTATCATGATTTGTATTTAATAAAGTAATTATCATTTATTGAAGATTCGCTAGATGGTAACCACTTAGCCAAAGGCTGGCATTTGCTCAATGAAATCAGTCCACTTCCTCTCGCCCACAGCCCTGCCTAAGCATCCCCATACCTTTGGGCTCCTCTGGTAGCACATGTAGTTCCACCTTGCTTTTTAACACCTTGCTCTCATTTTCAAGGCGGATTTCACAGGTGTAGATTCCCTGGTCAGCCTCTTGCACATTTTGGAGCAGCAGAGAACCATCACTGTGTAGGATGTCCCCCACCAAAGACACACGGTTCTGGAAGCGCCCCACAGGCACACTGAGGTTGGCATAATAGTATAGCACAAATTCTTCCTGGAGGGCAACACAGACAGTATTAGAGAAATTCAAAGAGGAACCAGATCTTGGAGTCTGTATTCAAAAGACCCTGTTAGGTGGAAGCAGCCTAGTTATCATCATCATATTATAATTAAAATGTTCTTTGTACATTTTACCATCAGTTGATGATAATAATGTGCCAGGCAACATCCTAGCTTGTACAAGCTCTGTGATTCATTTTCCACAAAGACAAATGGATAAATACAATGCACACATTTTTACTTCTTACAGCTAAAGGAATAATGCAACACCCACTCAGAAGATCACTCGGGAGATTCAAACTCACAACTTTTTTGGTGGGGGTGGTACTGGGAATTGAATTCAGGGGTGTTGAAGCACTGAGCCACATCCCCAGCCCTATTTTGTATTTTATTTAGGGACAGGGTCTCACCGAATTGCTTAGCACCTCACTTTTGCTAAGGCTGGCTTTGAACACACAATCCTCCTGCCTCAGCTTCCGGAGCCACTGGGATTACAGGCGTGTACCACAGTGTCAGGCTTCAAACTCACAACTTTTGAAAACCACTTTTCATTTTCACTCTGTTTTCTTTTATGGCCCCCAGATTAGATGGCATTCAAATGCATGATGTAATCCCTCTGGTGTTGTGGGCTGGAGTTCCCAGAATGCTGGCTGCCTTTCCTCTCATTTCTGCCCTCCTTCAACCAGCATATCATAACACAAAAGAAGGAGTCACAAGTGGGAAATGGTTACAGGCTAGGAAGGGGAACCCTGGGAGATTCCTATTTCTACTTACACCACAGCTATGTCCCTCTTGTGATAATAAATGGTAAAAAAATTTGAGTGAGAGGAGCATTGCAGGGATAATAGGGAATATGCTCTGAGTTCCAAAAACTATTTAATTTGTAAGCATTGGAACTTTATAATTAGTGGCAAAATATCTGGGATGTATTTCACAAATGATTCTGACATCCAAGTATCTCCACAGAATCTCTAATGAAGCTTAATGGTGTTTCCTAATACAAACAGCTCCCTGAGGCCCTCACCCAGCCATGCTGCAATTGCTAATCCAGATACATCAAGCAGCAGTAGAATGCTGAAAGGATCTGTCCCCACCCCCCACCCACATACATACCCAAAGATAAATGTGACATCCTTCTCATGCCTAGCTCAGAAATCTTTTGTCTAAACCACAGGAATTATCCATGTCACCCACATTTCACTGTTCTACAAAGACCAGAATACAAAAGAAGGAAACTAAAAGAACTTCATGTGCATACCTCCCATTAGCCCTTGACTACCTGAAAGTTAAGCATTGCCATTATCATAACTACCTTCCTGTCCACAGATCAGGAAGTTGGAGCTTAGCAGGGCTGAGTAATCTGCCTCACTGCACAGTCAAGTGGCCAAGGTATGAGGAGTCCCAGTTAGGACACCTCCAAAGCCCAAGCTCTTGCAACACCATCCCATGGTACCTGACGAGTGATTCTCCTACTGCAATACCATCTTGACAACCACAAACCTGGGGCTTCTAGGACATAGTGAGGTGTCCTTCTCATTACCTTAGCATTCTTTCCAGGTAAGAATAGCCAGTCTACTTTAGTCACGTGTTTCTCTTCTGGGCTCTGGAAAACACATCCCATCAGAGCTGAATCACCCACATGGACTGTGAGCTCACGGGGGGAGTAAGCCATAAAGTCATGCAGGCCCAAGGAACAAGCTATAGAAGTCAAACGCAAGAGGATGAATCATTTAGACAAATATCTTCAGTAACAAAAATCAGCCTCAATCACCAAGCACTATCCACCTTTCTTCCCTCAATGATTCAACAGGGACCCAGAGCTCAGAGGCCTCTCACTTGAACCAGCATGCCCGCGGCAAAGGTAAGAGACATATCCTCTAGTTATCTGCATGGCTTAAGTTAGAAGGGTTCTGCAATCTTCACACCACAATAAATGCTGTTTGACTCCTTTCTCCTAGTTAGTCTCTTCCCCTTTTCTAGAATTCTGCCTCCCAACTTTCTAAAGAAACAAAAGAAACACCGAAGTCCCTCCTTTCTGATCACTAGCCACCCACATTCACTCACCATAAATAGGAAATGGATGTTTCTTGTTCTTAAATTTCCTACTAGTTCCCTATCTGAATGGCCGACTCACAGTATTTTGTTTGTTTTCTTCCTCTTTTCCCTTTCTTTAGCTCCTTCACAAAAGTTTATCTCTGCATTTGCTGGCTGGTTCTGACTTGCAAGCAGGTCCTTGTAAGTAGGCCAATGTGGAGCTCAGCTTTCCCCTTGAATTCCTTTGTGTTTGCCTTCTCCCCACTCACCACCCCCTGCCTCCAGCTTTCTCATCAGCACTAGTTTTTCCTCTTCTAGGCATTTGCACACATGGGCTTACACCCACCCACCCACACACACGCAATCATCTGATGTTACTCAAGGAATTCCAAGAGGTCACTAAAAGAGAAAATCATTTTATGGATATTCTGTTTTCACAAGATATGCTCCATGCATAGAGACAACAAAATCAAAAGAGACAAATTTAGATGCTGCCCAGTTTATATCAAAGAAGAGCCAAGAGAACACATATGGAAACGAACAGAAAATGTGCCAGTCTTTTCATCCAAGCTGTTTCCCTGAGAGAAGAGAGCTAACTTCCTGCCCAACAGCAGGCTCACACAGTAGGGAGGACAGAAAAGAAAACATAAACTCTAAACCCTTTGGAAAGAGTTATTTTGAAAGAAATCAAAATTAGCTCCAACAACCATTTGGAATTTTCCTGTAAGGAACAGTTGAGCAATTGTACTTGTGGTTAAAGGTACAAGAAGTGAATTTAGTTTAATTTAACATTATTGTAGAATTAAGTAAAGGACAGCAAGAAAGCAACAGCAGCAACCAAAGCAAAGGGAAACTGCTGTCTGGAGGTCTGAGGGGTGGTGTTAGGAGAGGAGCAGCTGAAGCTAAGGAGATATTCTTAGGGAAAGAAATCTCTCCACACTAAAGTGCAAAACCTCATGATGCCTCCAAGCCGCTACATACAGGGGTTGAAAATTTGCTGGAAAGAAGAGCAAAAGTCTGCAGGTTGTTTCACAGTTCTCTGTGGAAACATCTAAGAACCCTCTGAGATACAACCCTGTTTCTGTGAAAAAATTCTCTGACACATAGAATTTGTGTGTGGGGTGTTTGTGTGTGCAAGTGGGCACACACCTATTTGTGCACACTCTGTGTTGCCTAGAACTGGAGCAAAGACAACCTATTTGTGTTCTTTGCTAAGTCAGTATTCCAGTTCACTGTCCACAGTTCAAAAAACAATAACAGAAAAACAAAAAGACTATGAGAGCAAAGCACCTCATTCATTTCTTCTTCCTACAGTTATATCTGTGGAATAAAAAGAAAGACATGAGAGTAAAAAGGTGTTTTAAAAAATTAGTAATGAGATAACAACAGGAAGCAGCACTGAGCACCTACATTAGGTATAAACATGGCCTAAGGAGAAGTCCAGAGCAGGCTTCACAGAAGGAAATGGATCTCAAG
Organism: Glaucomys volans; assembly: GCA_020662805.1. Taxonomy (NCBI): domain Eukaryota; kingdom Metazoa; phylum Chordata; class Mammalia; order Rodentia; family Sciuridae; genus Glaucomys; species Glaucomys volans. The sequence goes on along the minus strand of JAJEJO010003195.1, from coordinate 129,264 downwards.
GGGAAACCTGAAGGAGAAGGAAGTAGGTTTGCTGGTGTGAGATGCCAGAGAGAGGACGGAAGCTTCCAGGCAAAGGAAACCACCATATTGGGAAAGAGCTCAGGGCATTTGGGGAACTGCAAGAAGGCTGGCGTGACTACAAGTGAAAACAATGAAAAGGACTCTGGGTCTCTCTGGTAATTTCAATTCTGGATCTAAGACTAGCTGTGGTTTTAAAGATAACAAATTTAAAGTGCAGGAATGCCATAGAGAAACTTTTTTGTACACACAAAAAGGTCCTAGAACATCCAGGATGAATCCATGACATTCTGCAACTAATAGAAACAGGAAGTTTCAGCTTCCCAAGAAAGAACCCACTACCTGCTTCTAAAACAGCTGTTTCAGCTAAACCATGAAGTTCCAGGCTGGGTTTTCATTTTCTATAAAATAAAGGGAATTGAAAACTACAAAAAAAATGGCTTTTAAAAATTCACAACTTATGATAAATCAAATACCTCCTGGTTCCTTGGCTTCTACTTACCCAGTAATGTTGAAATCAGGACCAGCTGCAGTGGGCAAAACATGCTGCTTTTTTCAATCTTAAGATAAAAATGAGAAAATCATGTTCAGAGAAGTTCATTAATTTAACAAAAAAATAGTGAGTGCCTGTGTGGGCCAGCCTCTGAGGCACTGGGGTACAGCATTGCCCAAGAAAGACAAAGGTCCCAGTTCAACCGCAGTTTAAATGTGGGCAGGGTGGGCAAAAAAGAAGCAGATGAATGCACGAATGAGAAAACACCAGCTGTTGATAAGTGCTGTGATAAAACAAGACAGGGTGATGTTTGGAGAGTTTCCTGGGGGCCACTTTAGAATGGCTATAATGGAAGATTAGAGAAAGTTGCTTTTCAGTGAAAAAAAAAAAAAAAAAAAGCCAAACGTTTGCAGGATTTCCCTGGAGATGACAACCCCAGACATACCACAACCTGCACATTTCACACAAACAAAAAATTACAAGATACTCAGCCTGAAATTTTCACCCACCTTCCAACTAAATCAGAACTACTACTTCTAAACATAGGAAGAATATTCAGTGCACGCGGGAGAGGAGATACATAAATATGGGGAAAGTTTAAACTCACTTAAATTAACCAAATTGAGGACATGAAGCCACATGAAAGGTCCATGGTAAGGTTTTTTGTTGTTATTTTAAAAGCAGAGCAGTGTGGACCATGCTGGGCAAAAGTATTTCTCTAATGTTTATATTATCTCTGTGGTATTGATCTCACTGCACTCACCAGTTCCTACAAAAGGACTCACTATTGTACACATGCCCCCAGGTTCTCTCAGCTTAGCGTAAGAACCCTAATGCCAACAGGTTACAATTCATCCAGTCTTGGGTTCCTCTCTACAACTATGCCTAGTCTCAGCCATAATCCCTGCACACCTAGCCACCTGGCACCATAGAAATTCTACCTCAAAAGAGGAGAGGTCTGTTTATTGCATTAACAACAAGGTAGTCCATCTGGCACGTATAGTGGCCATTTTAATTTGTAAAAAGTGATTGCTTAAGAGATTCCTTACCTGTATTCTAATCAACAAAATCCTTCACCTGGAGAATCTGGGTCTAACTGCTCAAGGAAGTTCCTGCCTTAGGTCCCACTTGACTTCACTGAGCCTCAGCTTCCTTGCCTGTAACACAAGGATTAAATATAATAATGTAGAAAACAGGGCCTTGAAAAATAGGAAGCATTACTATAGAAGATTCTATTTTTTATAACTCAAGAGTCAGATGGAAAATGATCTGTAGCTTCAGGGAAGATTCTGGGTTCTGAACTTCCACCTTTATAAGAATGGCAAATGATGATTCAGAATGAACTGGAAACTTTTCAGTTTGGGTTCTGAACCCTCTGTAACAATGTAGATAATAATTACACTGATTCAGATATAAAGGAAATTACACTGAGTTCCCCTAAACAGAGGTACCTCTCATGAAAACACAATCTCTCTATAGCCACAGCCCTATTCCTGCTCCATAACACCCACCTCACTCCACACATACATGGATGAGAGTCATAAAAACAACACGTCTTAACTTCAGTTCATAATGTTGGGAAATGAAATCCCTGTCACCCTCCGAATGTATCCTTTTCCAGAAAATCGGCTGTGCTCCCTCCTCTGCCCAGCAAACAGCACTCAGCACTAGAATATTCCCCCAGCAGTGCACCATTTGCATGGAAGAGAATTGGATGATTTACATGTCTGTCACCAGGTCTGTGTACTCTCAGAGACAGGATCATCCGTCCTGCTTATATTTGGGCCCTATTCCTGAGCTATGACACCTGTAAAGTGTCTGGCACATACTGGAAAGAAGTCATAGCTGCCAATGTGACCATTACATTGAAATCAACTTCAAGGTATCCTACAACCTCATCAGCAACTCAAAAAGACTGAATCTAGTCATCAAGCCCACTCACTCAGATCCACATCCAACCACTTTCAAATAAATTCCTTAAAATCTGATGAATAGAATATACCCATTTTCAACCCCAAGTACTCAAATGCACCATTAGGGTTCTGAGGGAATGAAGAGAGAAGCAAAGATCTTAGTAGAAGAGCACTAAATTGGAGTTAAAAATATTATCTGCGCTAGGCGCTGTGGCACACACCTGTAATGCCAGCACTTGGGAGGCTGAGGCAGAAGGATCGCGAGTTCAAAGCCAGCCTCAGCAACTTAGCGAGGCCCTAAGCAACTCAGTGAGACCCTGTCTCTAAATAAAATACAAAATAGGGCTGGGGAAGTGGCTCAGTGGTGGAGGGCCCCTGGGTTCAATCCCTAGTACCAAATAAATAAATAAATAATCTTCTAGGCTCAGTCCTTCCATTGACTAACCCTTTGATCTTTGGGAAAATCACTCAGATTTCCTGGGCATCATCTTTAATATTAAAGAATCAGACTTTTATTTTCCTAGTTAATGAGCACCACACTGGAAATCATGAGTTGATATGCAATAAATCAGAGAAGGCTATATGGCAAGCACTATCTGAGCAACTAATACATTCACTCCCTACCACCTTGGAGATCTAACAGATGGGAAAACTGAGGCACACATTAGCAAGGTGACTTACACAAGAACACACAGCAGGTGGCAGAGTCAGAATCCAAACCCATTCACTCTGAACCTGAGCCTGTACCCTTGTATCACTATACTGCTTTTCCATGTTGGTGAAAGTAATCAGTATTTTAGAGTGAAGCTTCCCTGAACTTTATATGTCAAAACAATATTCACAGCTGGGTGTAGTGGTACACAACTGTAATCCCAGCAACTCAGAGGGCTGAGGCAGGAGGATCATATGTTTAAGTCCAGTCTCAGCAACTTAGCAAGATCCTATCTCCAAGTGAAAAATAAAAAGGACTGAGGATATAGCTCATGGGTAAAGTACCCCTGGGTTCAATCCCTAGTGGCGGGGGGCGGGGAGGCAGTATTTGTCTGTTCCCCCTGAATAAACTTCTATTACTCATAACTTCATCCCACTAACTCTGTTCATCTTTCTAACGTCAAGTGAAAGACATTTTCTCAAGGAAATCTCTTCTCAATCGTTCATCCTAAGTCAGATCCCCAGTCACATGTCTTAATAGCACAATATATCTTTTCAGGACATCTGCAACAACTTCTAATTATTTATTTGTGTGCTTATATGGCTAAAGCCTTGCTCTCCACTACATTCACCATGACTACAAGCTCCATGAGGCCAAGAGCTGTGCTGTGTGATACTGAACCTCTAGTGATGGCACAGTGCGAGATGCAGAGGAGCATTCAGTAACTACTTGCCAAATGGGATCATGACACCTTAAACATTGACCAAGAACTCTCAAGTCAAGTTAAATTTCCTAGTTAGAAAATAGCCAGACATTCTTTTTTTTTTTTTTGAACCAGGGATTGAACTCAGGGACACTCGGCCACTGAGCCACATCCCCAGCCCTATTTTGTATTTTATTTAGAGACAGGGTCTCACTGAGTTGCTAAGTGCCTCGCTAAGTTGCTGAGGCTGGCTTTGAACTCACGATCCTCCTGACTCAGCCTCCCAAGTCGCTTGGATTACAGGCATGCGCCACCACACCCAGCTCAGACATTCTTTCATATACATTTATATACACATACACATATATGCACACATATACACACATAGCATTTAACAATGGGGATGCATTCTGAGAAATGTGTCACTAGGTGACTTGTTTCATCATTGTGTGAAGGATCATAGAGTATACTTACACAAATTGAGATGGTACAACACCACTAGGCAATTTAATCTTATGGGACCACTGTTGTACATTGTCAGTGATGGAAATACTACTTGTCACATGACTATATATAAATATATATATATACATACATACATATATACACACATACACATGTATACACATGCACATATATATGCCCATACATACATATTCTGAATATATATACAAATGTAATAAATATACATATACACATATATTTTTAAAAACAGATTTTACATATAATTTTATACATATGTAAATTTTATATATAAATATATAAAATCTGTTTTAAAATATCCTACAAAAGCAGCAGGCACCGTGGCATATGCCTGTAATCCCAGCAGCTTGGGAGGCTGAGGCAGGAGGATCACCAGTTCAAAGCCAGCCTCAACAAAAGCGAGGCACTAAGCAACTCAGTGAGACCCTGTCTCTAAATAAAATACAAAATAGGGCTGGGAATGTGGCTCAGTGGTCGAGTGCCCCTGGGTTCAATCCACAGTATCCCCCAAAATAAAAAACAAATTTTTTTAATGGTTTAAGAAAAGAGAAAAAATAGTGTAGAAAAATTGTTATCTGTGGCATAATATGACAGAAAAAAACTTTGGAAAAGAGACTCATGACAATGAGATTACCACACAGGATTTGAAAATGACCCCCAAGTATTGCAATATTATAAAACAAAATGAGGTCAAGTGCTATCTCTCATTGCTTGTCCCAAGTAAGGGAGACCCACCACTGAGCAAGCTGACCACTGCACAGCCTCCCCTCACAGCCTGCTCTGCTCTGATGCTAAGACCCCTCAACCTCCCTGCATGCTCCTGTATACTTCAACAAGTCTCTCAGGTACTTGTAGGTATAGACATCCACATAACCACTCCGAGACATGAACTTCTTAAAATGTGCCCTTGTGTTCCCCTCTGAGACCACATAACACTGACTACAACACAGTCTAGGCTGCATTAGCCAGCCTTGTATTTGAATGGGAACTTGGAAATCATTATGTACTCCTGCTCCCTCCTTCAGACAGGATTATACCTCAACCAGCCTGCATCAATCTTTTCCAAGGTCAGGGCCATGCCAGGTTGTGACAAGTAAGGACAATAGCCTAGCCCTCTTGGGAGGTTTGAATTCCTGCCTTTGAAAGATTAAGTGGCTGGTCTAGAACAGGGAGAAAAAAACAAAATAGCAAGAGAAGAGTCCTGCCACAAGCTAAAGGACAGCCACTCACAGCTCTGCTCTGAAGCAACTTAACAGGGGAAGCCTTACCATGGCCCTCCTCGCTTACTCTTATTATAAGCAAATTTTACCCTTCTTCTCTCTGAGGATCTTAACATAAATTACTCTGCATTACAGACACTAAAATTGTATTCACTGGACTACCTTACAGCAGTCCCCCTGCTGAGAACCACAGTCCTACAATTGGCCCGACAATGATCCTGAAGGGTCACCAATTAAACCAGCCTTCCTCTGAGTGAGAACAAACCTTCTGAGAAAGTTCCAATAACAGCTCACAAAATACAAAGCAGTATCTTACCCAAGATGAAGGCACCCAGGACGAGCAATGCACTGAAATCCCCCACGGTTGCAGTTCCCACACCAGACTGACGAGACTTCTGCCAGCACGCTAGGTCAAGCTCCAAGCAAATTACGTGCACATGTATATGCGTGCATATGTGTCCTGAGGTGGCTGCAGAGACACAAACAGGAACCTCCAAATCAAGGTTCTCATTTCAGTCATCTGGCCCATTACCCACTTTTAATTTGTATTTTCATTCTAAAAAGCATTCTTAAGTCAACTTACTGAGGTGGGCCTCACATTGCAGATCTCTGCAGGTATCATCTCCTCTTTCAGATTACAAACTCTCTGAGGGAAGGATCTTGAGTGCCATCAGGCAAACTTGCTGAGAAAGAAATCAGTTTCATGAAAACAAAATACAATAAAGATTGACACAAATCATCTGACTGGCCAGGTTCAGTGGCACAAGCCTGTCATCCCAGAAGCTCCAGAGGCTGAGACAGGAGGATCATGAGTTCAGAGCCAGCCTTACCAACTTAGTAAGGTCCTAAGCAATTTAGTGAGACCCTGTCTCAAAATAAAATACAAAAAGGGCTGGGGATGTGGCTGGTTGAGCACCCCTGGGTTCAATCCCTGGCATAAAAAAAAAAAATCTGTGTGTAAGATATAGCAACCTCTCATTTTTTCTCTCAATACAGAGGTGCCACATAGCCAGGCAATTATCACATCCCTGCCTCCAACTCACCATCCAGCCATGTAGATTTCCTCTGACAGTGAGTTATCAGCATTTCCAGCATACAGCCAGCCAATTATTCTCCCAGAGAACCCCTTGGGTGACTTGGACATCCTAGATAAGAACCCAATCTTCTTCAGTGCAGGAGCTCTCTCAGTCTTAGTTACTACTTAAAAATAAGCATTCTCAATGTAGCCTTCAAACTGAGCTCGATTGGTTTGACCAAGACCTGCGCATACTTGCCTTATGAAACTTGTTTCTATCACATGAAAGGTTCTTCAATGCTTGCTCTCCTCAAGGACCATGCTGCATCGTCCTTGAAAAGTGATATGCTGGTAAGCCAGCAGTTTATGTAGTATGAATATTTCCACCATAGCCAATTTCAAGTCACCAAAAGCTTAACAAATAGCTCACAAATTTTCTAAAAATTTATTATCAGCCCCTGCTACATGAGCTGCAAATTCTTGCTGGGTTTCAGCTCAGACAAATCTTTTGCTCAATGCTGAAACCACAAAACCCCCCTTTTCCTTACATAACAACACTCATATGTAAGATATACACCAAAAGGTAGCCAGAAGGTACAAAGAACTTTATTATCTGTGATGGAATAAAGATACCAAGAGTTACAATCCTGTGCACATGGCCTAACAGTGCATACCCTCCGACAAAACAAATGAAAATAAAAAAAGGCAACAAGGTGCAGCGTTGAATAGTCCAGCCCACAGAAAAAGGAACGCAGCTGCCTCTTCTCAAAGTTTTGAGTTGTGCAATTAAGTAGTAGTCTTGCTCCATGCCAATGGATATTTTTTCAGCTTCCCTTTATAACTACAACTGAGTAGTTCATAATGGGACATTCAAGTTCAGGATGTGGTCCCCAGAATTTTGTTGTTGTCATTTTAAAAACAAGCACACGCAACGCAACCTTCTTTCCTGAAGCAACAGCACCCAATTTAGGAGCTGTAGAAGACTGAGATGTTCCCTAAGTGACCTGCAATAACAGGTAACAGGGAAAACACAAAGCACTTTATATACTCACATTTTGTAACAGAATTAAGAAACCTAAGGCATAAAATTGGTAAGATAATGTAACCACAAAAAAGCTTGAGAAATCAAAGAAAAATCTCAAAGGATTTTAAACCCTTTCGAATTACATTCCCTCTCTAGATAAGGTTGGTCTCCATATGGTGTGACAAGTGCCCACAGAGCAGCAAAAAGAAAGAGACCTTAGAAGTTACTAAAACAGTACATTAAACAAACAAACAAAAAGAAAACACTTTATCTTCCTTTCATCCTTTAAGAAGGCAGGAGTCTATATACTTTTCTGCTCCTTTGGGGGTTAAAAAGCAGCAACTTAAATGTCAATACATGGGGTAAAGAAGGAAACCGGGCAGCCTGGACTAGGGTGTGACCACAAACCCTTGGAGCAGAATAAATTACCAACTTACTGCCTTACCATGAAGGACTCTATTATTTTGACATTTAAAATAGAGGGATTGGGTCAAATCATGATTAAGGCTACAAAATAACACATCTGAGTATTCACAGAGCACCATTTACCTAAAGCAGCAAACATCGAAGATGGACTAATGTTCACAATATATTTGCAAGAAAACAGTAAGACCTAACCCAAACTGGTTCGTCCTTCAATGGGATGTGGCTTCACAAGGGTTCCTGTAACATGATATCTCTCTCTCTCTTTCTCACTCTCTCTCTGAGAAATAAGATCCACAAAAGTCCCACTATTTCATCTCTATCTTTAAATCTATAAGCTTAATTGCTCAAACTTTCTTCTCTTTTGAGGTTCTAGAAATAATCATATTAAATTGGCCACAGACAATCACATAATTCACAAGTGGCAAAAAAAAATTGTTAAAGTTTAACCACTGGCAATGTAAACCATCAGTCTTGTCTTTGCCTCTTCTACAAATTAATGTGACCAGAAACAACTCACAAATATCTATCAACTAATCAGATTTTCTAATCTGTGCACTAAGTTAACAAAGGAGGTCAGGCCAAATCATCAGGATGAAATTAAGAGCACAAATTTTAGAAATTAGATCTTGGCAGAAAATATAAAACCGATTTTTTTAAATAACATATATGGCATATAATAATACCATATGAAAGCCTCCTGAGCCATCTAGGGAAGAACCATGGAAAGGAACCATTCTCTGCTGAAACAGCAAAGATGGGGAAAGGGGTAATCAAAAAGTGAACCCTATTACTCTTGAAAGAGAACTATATAACTTAAACTTTGAAGTAGGTTACTGTAGAATGGAGGAATGTGTTATGAGGTATGGAGAGAAGAGAAAGGAGATGTAGATGTTACGTATAACCTCACTTCCTCAACCCAATATCATACAAAATAACTTGCAAATACCATGGTTCACTCATAATTGGTGTACTTTAGACCAAAACAGCGTTGAAGAACAATGCAAGTGAAAAGATTTCATTGCAAAGAACTGTTTAATATATTCTATAAGTCCCCACTGAAAACCTTCTGAAGAGTTTTTCTTGCCTCTGACCTGAAAAGTCAAGAAGGAAGCCATAAATTAGTCAACTATATGAAAGTAGAATGACAAAGTTCTTTGGCCCAAATTGCACCTAGCAAGGCAAACAAAAACAATTCCTTTACCTCACCATTCCTATGCTTAATTGTAAATGATAATACTTTAATAGTTTATAAAGCCAGTCAAAGCAAACCAATGATTCCTGATCCTACCAACACTAAAGAAAGTAGGAGCACATTCCAAGTCACCTACATACAACAAATGACTAGATCATTAAACCAAACAGTGTATATGGTAGACTCACAGCTGAAAAAGTTCATGGAGCACAAAATAAAGGACATCTATTCCAAACACGCATTTTCTCTGGTAGCCCACCCTCAGGAGCTACAAGCTCTGCTTCAGAAAAAAAATAGCACTTTGGCATCAGCGGTGTGGCACACATTTAGAAGTCTCCTTCAAACAATCGGAAGAAAACAATACATGCAAGAGCAAAGGTAAACCAAAAAGTTATCTTTCTCTTCAGGAAAAGAATTTCTTCATTCAATTAGAGTATAACTTTTTAAAAGGGGAATGATAAGTCTCTTCTGAAAGTTTCTGAGCAGTTTATAAATATAAAAAGAGCATTTCTTCAATAAATAAATGGTTCATAGTCTTTACTGAAGACCTCCCGAATCCTCCATCACTGCTGGCCAGGTCAGCTCCACTCCTCTGGAAGGGCTATAGCTGCCAGCGGAATGTGTGTTTTCAGTCATTAGGTAACTCTTCTTTGTGTTATGCAGACTTTCATCAGTATGCCTCTTCATAGTCTGAATCCTAAAGAGCAAAGAAGAGCATGTGGGGTGTATATGTGAAGTACAATGCCACAATTACAATTCAGGCAAAGATCACACATTTGGATCCTCCAATGAAAGTTGACTCCAGGCAATAAGAGTAAATGCCACTGACTCAACCCACTCAAATTCCCATGAAACTTCACAAGACATCAGCGCAATGTGTCTATTGGGATAATTTCTGCTTCAAAGCCCTAATGGCTTCCTTTTCCTTGGTGAACATTTTTTAAAAACATCAACACACAAGAAAAGGTGCCTGCCTTCAGCAAAATGTGCAAGACCAGGGTTAGGAGTTTAGAGTAGGAGTTTCTCTACCTCTGAGTTCCACCCTTTGCTGGCTGTGTGACATTGGATAAAATTCTTTGTGGGTTTTTTGTTTTGTTGTTGTTTTATTTTTTAATTTTTTATTTTTTTTGGGGGGGGTGCCAGGGATTGAACCCAGGGGCATTTAACCACTGAGCCACATTCCCTTTTTATGTTTTAAGACAGGGTCTTACTGAGTTGCTTAGGGCCTTGTTAAATTGCTGAGTCTGGCAATCCTCCTCCCTAAGCTTCCTGAGCTGCTGGGATTATAGATGTGCACCACCGCACCAGGCTGATTAAGTTCTTTAACTTCCCTAAGGCTCAGCTTCCTTATCTAAGAAATGGGGATGATAAAACTACACCTCACAGAATTGTTATGAGAAGTGAATGGGACAATAGATGTAAATTCCTTAGCACTGTGCCTGCCACCTTGTAACATTCATTCAAGCTTAGCTCCTATTTTTTTTTTTTTTTTGAACTGGGGATTGAACTCAGGGGCACTCCTCCACTGAGCCACATCCCCAGCCCTATTTTGTATTTTATTTAGAGACAGGGTCTCACTGAGTTGCTTAGGGCCTCACTAAGTTGCTGAGGCTGGCTCTGAACTCACAATCCTCCTGCCTCAGCCTCCCGAGTCACTGGGATTACAGGCGTGCGCCACCGCGCCCGGCTCTTAGTTCCTATTACTGTAACTCTTATTCTTATTATGGAAACTCATACATTACTTTGAACCTCAAGTGGGCCATTAGCATTACCTGGCATGTCATATCTTTCCAGGCCATTAATTCTCCTACTTTACCAAATGAGCATTTCACACCTTAACCTCTTCTAATACCTCCTCTCATCATTCTCAGCTGATTGCCTTGCTTTCTCCTATCACTGGAAAGAGAGAAGCAGTCTCCTGTCATCATATTAACCATTTATATGTGTAGGGCCCCATCCACTTGGCCTTCCCTACTCTTCTTACACACTCCCACTGCCTTGGCCTCAGGCCAATATCTCCACTTGTGCACTATATCCTGGCATCACCGCAACAACTCTCCCTTCTCTCTTCTGCAGAATCAATTTTTCCTCTTGAATGGATCATTCCCATCAGCATATGAATTTGCTCAATTTCTCCCATCATGAAAACAAAAGTAATTCTTGATACATTCCTCCCTCCATGCATTGCCTATTTCTCTGCATCAGACCACAGCAGAACTCCTTGGACAAGCTGTTCACACTCACTTTCTCCAGTGTCTCTCTTCAAAATCTTTCTTGACCCTCCCCCAGTCAGGCTTCAGCTCCACTGTTCCACTGGAGCCACTTTTACAGTGACCCACATGTTATCAAATCATCAACAATCACTTCTCAGTTCTCATTTTATTTGCCCTCCTTGAAACACTTCCTTCCATTGTCTCCCAGGATACCAAACTCACCCAACTTTTCTTCAGTCTCATTGACTATGACTTCTCAGCATCCTTGGCTAATTTTTCTTCATCTCCCCAATCTAGAAATGCTCCTCCACAATGGCCATATGGCTTGCTATCTACTTCTTTTAGGAGTTTGCTTAAATATCATCTTATTGAGGGTGTCCCCAACCATCCTCACATCCCCCCACCAATCCAGCCATCCCATTTCCCTTTCCTGTTCTATTTTTCTCCATAGCATTAAAACCACCTGGTATACTATGTATTTTACTTATTTTTAAGATTTAGTCAGTGTTTGTACCTCAGTTTAAGTGAAAGTGACATTTCAGCTGGATCTTGGAGGATGAGAAAGTTTTTCAGGCAAAGAACATTAAGTTCTTTCTTTGAGGGGAGGAATTTTTGTCAGTTTTTGTTCACTGCTGCTTCCTTACCACCTAGAATGGTGCACGTGACATGTTTCAGATGCTCAACAAATAATAACCATAAGAACACTAACTTATTTTGTATTATGAAAATATTTGAAGCCTGAAGGGTTGGCATCAGGTCCTTCCTCTTCCCTAGTACTAACAATCTTTCTCTCATCTTACCTGTTACTCAAGGGCCTGAGAGAAGGAGAAATAACGAATACTGCAATAAATAATTGGGCTACTCTCACATGGCCAAATGCCGAGCTTGGCAGTAAGTACAAAGAGGGCTCAAGTTTGGACCCTGAAATGACATGTATGTTTCACACTAGATCACAAGTTGCTTTTGACCCATTTCCAACTGTACCACATCAGACAGCTTTCCCTCCTCTTTAGATCCTAAAACAACCATGCAAACCTATTAGTCATTGCAACTGCTCATTGGGGGAGGGATGACAGTTTTTTGAAATTTAAATGAAAATTTAAATTTCTTTCTTTTTTTTTTTTTGTGGTGCTGGGGATTGAATCCAGGGCCTTGTGCTTGTGAGGCAAGTACTCTACCAATTGAGCTATATCCCCAGCCCCCCAACATAGTGTTTTTTAATGATATAAAGATAATAAGTTACCTAAAAGGTTATATTACCCTAACTCCCTGGAAAATACCAAAGCTCAGCCTAAAAGCTAAATTCAAAGGTTCTAGGTCCAGTAAGTCAAAGTGTCCTAGTATGAATTCAGTGGCTTAAGACTTGTCTTCCGGGACTTTGTGTTAGTCAGCAGAGACTACTTGACACAGCCCCATTCCTAACCTAAGAATACCACTCTATGCCCATAAGACAGGAAAATAAAAATCATGTTTACAATTGGTAGGGGTCCCCAGAGACCAAAAGAACCAGAAGACTGGTTCAAACCTTCCTTGGACCTACCTGCATATTCTCTGCTGCCTCTGAGGACAAAGGGTCCCCTTAAGCAGGGAGGAAGGTGAGGCACCAACAGTCAACAGAAGAAATGGCAAGGACTTACCAGACACTCAGCACAACGGACACAAAGCCTTGCCACGCACTCATCTTTCTCCTCCTGGTCAGTGCTGTGGAAAGAGCACAAACCAAATCCCTATTGTCACTATCCAGTATAGTGGGCCAGGTAAAAGCTCAGGTCTTAACGTCAGACAGGTCTGGGTTTAGACCCCAGCTCTTCCACACTAGCAGGGTAACTTCAACTCCAGGAGCCTCTTTCCTCATCTATAAAATGTAAATATTACCACTACATGTCTAGAACATACTAAGTGCTCAGTAAATAGCAGTGCTCAGTAAATGAATGGTCATAACCATTCATTTGTTCATTCATTCATTCATTCATTCAAAAAAGTACCATGTACCAACAATGTCTGAGACATTGTGCTATACTAGGGATAAAAAGATAAATAAAACGTGGTCCCTTGAAGAGCTCATGATCTCATGGGGGGGGGTAAAAGGCCTTCTATAAACCTAACAAGTATTATATCACACAATGTGATGAATGTTTTAATAGAGTTAAGGCGAAACTACAGCAGCAGTAAAGGGCAGAGAGTGACTGATTCATCCTTCAGAACTCAGGAAGAGTCAAGAAAAGGGGATATTTCAGCTGGTCTTAGAAGAAAAGAAAGAGCTTTCCAGCAAAGAAGAGAGGGAAGGAGGGCATTCCAGGCAAGGGAAAAGAAAATGGAAAAAACTGTCCATGCCTAAATGTAGTATGTGTAGGGTAAAAATAAGCTTACTATAGCTGGAAAGTGGGGTCAATGAGAAGAAATGGTAGAAAGCAATATGACTAAAGAGTCAGATTATGAAAGGTTTTGTATATCATATTTGGAAAGAGACACTGGTATTTTTGTCAATAGTTCTTTATTTTGGGGGGACCATAGATTACTTATAAAGGGCATTCTCTCTCCATGAAATAAATGTACACACACAGACAGAATGAAAATTTTGGACTCTCTCAGGGTCAGACTCTCCTTCCCATATTAAGAATCCTTAATATAGAAAACAGAGAACTCACAGGATTTTTATGTTAATTGTTGTTATTTTTTTTAGTAGACTTCTTTTGGATCATGACTGGATCATGACTACTCACTGGCAGAATGATATTTAATAAAGGCTTTTGATAACCACAATCCACTTAGCCCCTTCAGAGCATCTGCTGACCAAGAATAGATCTTGCTTATTTAAATTATCCTTGCCCTCCATGGATATAATTAAAGCCTCCCTCATTGCACATGTATTTTCTGTCAGGAGAAATTAGCTTAGTGCCAAAAAGAGAGAGAGAGAGAGAGACAGAGAGAGAAGCAGGAAAAAAACTGACTTGGCGTTGTCCTTTAACTTTGAAAAAATGAGATATTTACTTTAAAATAAATACTCAGAACCCAGTATTCTACATTCTGACTTCTAAAAGCAGAAGACGAGGAGCATACTATATCAATCCATACTATGTCAATCCATACTATATCCCTCCAACTCTCTCCAAATCAATACCCACAAGTTTCACTTTCAATCCTCCTTCTGGTACTCCTTAGCACAACCATTCTGTCCAAAAGAAAACTTCACCAGCAGAACTAAACTCAACATGAAATAAAAGAAGGTGGATGGATATAGGGCGGCGGGGCTCTGAAGAGAAATGGGCTTACTGCTCAGGGATCCAGCTGCACTTACTCATCTGAAACTTCAATCGATGACTTCTTGTAGCCAGACTTGCTCCTCTTCTTCAGCCCCGCAGCCTTCCTCCCCATCCTCAGCAGCAGCAGAACCACCACCACTACTGAAGGAATGAAGACGAGAATGGAAAGAAGGGCCACAGAGGAGAGCATGGTGCCAAAACCTAGAGGGAAAAGAGAAGTATGTGTAAATGTGCTTCCTCTGACATGGGAGAGTTTCTACTTTTGCACTTTCACTTTTTCTGATTACAAGGGGAATAAATTCATTGTGGAAAATGTAGAAAATACACAAAAGTACAATGAAGAATAAAAATTCTCCCATAATTCCACTACCTAGGAATAACACATTGGTATTTACCAATTCAATCTTCTTTCAAGGGGTATTTCATATGGGGGTACATTTTGGGGGTGGGGTGCATATTCTTAGAACTAGAAATTATGTTATATATTATTTTAACTTTTTTTGCTAAATATGATAAATATGTTTTCATGTCATTAAAAATCCTTTCTAGATGTGATGTTCAATGGCTGCATAGTATCCTGCCATATTGAAAATACTTATCAAATCAATCCTCTAACGCTAGACATGCAAGTTATTTCAAATTCTTGGAGTTCACAAGTCACATTAGGATGACCATCCTTAGACATAAATTCTCATGTTTAGCTCTACTTCCTTAAAATTAAATTTTGAAATCAAAAAGCATATACTTCTAAGAATCTAATTCCTATTCTCAAAATGCTTTCCAGAAAAACAGGATCAGTTTCTATTCGGTCCAGCATCATGAATGTGTTCATGTCTTTGAAACCTGTCAGTTATTGTTGAAGAAGATGAAGACAAAGATAATAACAAGGGAGAAGGAAGATGAGGAGGAAGAGAAAGGGAAGAAGGGAGGGAAGGCAGAAGGAAGGGGGGAGGAAAGACCCAGGAAATGATGAGACAACTGTAATGAATCATAATGTCTCTAAGTCTTTGGTTTAAATTCAATTAAGTACTAAAATAACCACTTAATAGTCACAAAGGAAAAACGTAGAGAAAAAGGTCAGACCTCAACCTCCTCTCAATCTATTTTATGCTAAAAGGAAATTGCTGCCCTTGGCAGCATAAAAGAAATGTACCGCGTCCCTTCAGGAGAGGAAATACCCCTTCAGGACATAGGCAAGAACACTGTCACACAGCTGGGACTGTGAACATATTAGGGAAACCTGAGTGACTTCTATTTCACAGAGATGCTAACCTTCCATTTACTCAAGGGTTTGTCATATATTTCACAAGATCTTTGGTTACCTGAAGTGAAAATGAAAAGGGGATAATGGAGAAACTATGACAATATATGAAGAAAAAATTCAGTTTTTAGAATAAACATTAAAAATTCATCTTAACAGATACATTAGGACAGCAGAAAAATCACTTTGTCACAATGATCCAATGACCCAACTGGGTTAAAAAAGGGCTTTTTAAAAAAGGGCTTTTCAGTAAGCCCTCCAGAATAATCAGAGCACTGCAGAAGGCTGGTGCAATCAGCTTACCCCTTTCTGTGACTGTTAGCTCTGTCAAGGGAATATTGTGGTGCACGTCTGGGGGATTCTTCACAGCACAGCTGAATGTCCCATTGTCCTTTAGGGTAGGGTTGCTTATGCTTATGGATGCATCTCCTTTGTACACATTTCCAACCCAGGAAATCCGATCCCGAAACGTGCCTGCTGTGGTTGGGTACTGGAAAGACTGATAATGAAAAATCTAAGAAAGCAACACCATGAGATAAAATGTTAATTTGGAAAATATAAAGAAAACGTAAGGCTAAGTAATTCCAAAGTAAAATACAACTGTATAAATGGGTTCTTGTAGTTGGGCAATTTTTAAATGCTTTTTTTCACATTCATCCTATAGGTAGAAAGACTGACAAATAAAACTGATTAGAAAAAGTACTAATGAAAGAATCCTGGGTTCCTAACTCTGGAGTCGCTTCTAAATTCTTTTTTTTGTTTGTTTTTTGTTTTTGCGGTGCTGGGGATTGAACCCAGGGCCTCGTGCTTGCGAGGCAAGCACTCTACCAACTGAGCTATATCCCCAGCCCGCTTCTAAATTCTTGAAGTCCTAAAGTAATAGCTCTCAACCAGGAGCAACTCTGTTTCTCACAAAACATTTGGCAATACTTGAAGACATTTTTTCCATTTTCAAAACTTATTTATTTTTAATTGACAAATAATAATTGTTATAATTATTGGATATGATGTGATTTTTTTCTGGCAGTGCTATACCACTGAGCTATACACCCAACTGTTTTTAGTTTTTTGAGGAACCTCCATACTATTTTCCAGAATGGCCATACTAATTTACATTCCTACCAACAGTATACAAGGGTTACTTGTTCTCCAATCCTTCCCACACTTTTTATAATTTGCCTTTCCTATAATCATTTTAAAAGGTGTAAGGTGATATCCCATTGTAGTTTTAATTTGAATTTCTGTGATAATTTAGATACTGAACATATTTCATATATCTGATAGCCATTAATATTTCTTCTTTTGAGAAATATCTGTTCAGCTCCTTTGCTCATTTTTTAGTTGGGTTATTTGTTTTCTTGCTTCTGAGTTGGAGACATTTTTGGTTATTACAGTGGGTAGATAGCTACTGGTATCTAATGAGTAGAAGCCAGGATTACTGTTAAACTTCCTACAATGCACAGGTCAGCTCCCTCAACAAAGAATCAATCTGCTCAAAATGTCAACAGTACCAAAGTTGAGAAACCTTGCTCTAAAGTAACATCTCATATTGGTGTAACACTTTATAATTTACAAATGACTTCCACATATTTACACACCTGAGCCTCACAATAATGCTAAAAGATATGTGTTATAACTAACACATAACTAACTACTCCAAATTTATGGAAAGGGGAACAAGACCAAAAACAACTGATATACTCAAAGGTACCCAATTGTAAGTATTTTTGTTTATTCTCAAAATCACTGGCACAGTATGATATAATCCTCCCCCACACACACACATTATATACCCTGGAAGTTAATATAAACAAATGCATAAAAAGGACTCAGTGAACGTATGTTGAATTAAAACAGTGCTGGATTGAACTTCATGATCAGATACTTCATCACCAAAAGCCCCTGATTACACCTGGAGGTGAGCGAGCCAGGTATTACAAAACAATATGACTCTTCTCTTATGCAAGATACAAGGCTTTCCTCTTTCTTTGTTTTCTTGGTAACTTACCACTTAAGAAACTAGGCATTTACAACCACTGAATTTCCCCACTGAACCGCAATTTCGCAGAGAAGATGCTGAATCACTTATTGGTTCATTTGTTCATGCATTCATTCAACAAATATTACACACCTAGTATGTTCTAAGCAATATGTTAAGAAAAACAATACACTGGGAGCCACACAGGCACAGTCCCTACCCTCATGGAACTTACATTCTAGTAAATACAGATATCAAAAAACAATACGTGAAATGAGTGCTCCAAAGGGAGGTAAAGGGGGCCTAACACTGATTATCAGCATCAGGATAAAAGTGTTTGAAAGTCCTGATTGACAAAACAAGGCTGTGGTGTATTTTCAAGGTTAATCTAACCCATAAGTTCCATGATAAATTAGTGATACTCAAATCATTGCTAATTGATCAATCTGAAAGAATTATAACTGCGGCCGAGCGTGGTGGCCCACGCCTGTAATCCAAGCGACTTGGGAGGCTGAGTCAGGAGGATCTTGAGTTCAAAGTCAGCCTCAGCAACTTAGCGAGGCCCTTAGCAACTCAGTGAGACCCTGTCTCTAAATAAAATACAAAATAGGGCTGGGGATGCGGCTCAGTGGCCAAGTGTCCCTGAGTTCAATCCCTGGTTCAAAAAAAAAAAAAAAAGAATTATAACTGCAACATTACATTATGTGACTTTAAAGGTCTACTAATTCCAACTTGGGTGGGTTTGCTGGTTTTCTATCAGTCTCACAGAGGCTAGTACTATAAAGAGATCTGCTGTTTGTCCATAAGGTTTCTGACCCAAGCAGCTCATTGATTGCTCTGTCCTACTTTTGGCCAAGGAGGCCAAGCCAACTTGGGGCATCCATGGTTTTCTGACTACTCAGAATAAAGTGAACTGTTTTAATTTAAAGAAAAAGGAACCACGACTGCAGCCTAGCTTCCTTCACTGGAGTCAACTGCCTAGCTCCAAGCTACATGGCACTTAAAAATGACTCCAAAACAGAATTCAAAGTTTATACATTAAAATGAAAGGGAGAGTTTTTCCAATAAGGGAAAACAAAATAAAAGTTAAGATTACTTTCGAAAACCCAGTCTTACATATGGCTGTGACATTTACATTATTGAATAGCATCTATACCAAGCTAAGGATACTGCTGGAATCATAAAGAGAAAGGGTGTCATAGAATTCTAATCTTCAATTAGATATCCACAATGGTACTTGAACTAAAAATATTTTTTATATGTGTGACTAAAGTATATTGCTCCTAATATAGCAAGACCATCTGTCACCAATAACATCTGTCACCAACACAAGGTGCCACCATTTCCTTCAAAGGCAACCATATAAATCACTGCAGATGTTTACATGCTAGGAGAAGCCAAGATAAATCTACAAAGTACAACTATACAAACAGATACACCCACTGAGACAACTTTATTTGACAGGAAAGCAGCTAGCTTTAAGAGAAAGGATGTCTGTGACTGAGACCTATAGAACTCTTCTAGTCAGTGGTCCTAGAGATACCCTTCTTAGTACATCGAATCTGAAAATGAAACTATGAAAAACTTAAACCATATTTCCTCTGACTTTTTGACCATTTTTCCCTGCAAGTTATATGCAAGATTTTTTATTTTTTTATTTTTATTTTTTATTTTTTTACTAGGGATTGAACCCAGGGGCACTTAACCACTGAGGCACATACCCAGCCCTTTTTATTTTTCATTTTGAGACAGGGTCTCACTAAGTTGCTTAGGGTCTCACTAAATTGTAGAGTATGGCTTTGAACTTGCAATCCTCTTGCCTCAGTCTCCTGAGCTCTGCTGGGATTATAGGCAATGTGCCACCACATTTGACTTCTATGCAAGATTCTTAAGTGGAAGAATAAAATGTCCTCCATGATCAAATGAACGTCATTCAGGGCAGAAGCTCATCTCCTGCCATTTACATAAAAGCTCATCTTCTATTCCAGGAGGAGAGGGCCTCATGCATTCCTGTGATTTGCAATAAAAAGATTCCAAAACTGTTGACCCCAAAGACTCAA
Organism: Glaucomys volans; assembly: GCA_020662805.1. Lineage (NCBI taxonomy): Eukaryota > Metazoa > Chordata > Mammalia > Rodentia > Sciuridae > Glaucomys > Glaucomys volans. The sequence continues at coordinate 109,350 of JAJEJO010003195.1, read as the reverse complement.
AAAAGTTTTCTGAAAAGTACACACTTACAGACTCTGTGCGACTGCTGCTGGGAGGGCGGTATGTCCAATCTATGGTCAGTTTGTCAGTGACATGTGAAGTTGACTTGAAGGTGCATTTCAACTTGATCTTTTCTCCAACATAACCTCGGACATGAGCATCTGCGCTGATCTCCAAGGAAAGGACAATATGAACACCTAATCAAAGCAAGCCCAAACATTTAAAGTGTATTAATTTTGGTGGAATATACAGATGTGAGTGAACAACACAGAACATGCTATTTATCATTTTTAGGGCTCTCATCAAAAAGTCAGAGCAATCAATATCTTCTCAGGCAATCCCACAAGGGACAAGGAGCTGATATCCCATTAATCTAGGGTAGCATTTTTATATTCTGAAATCTTAAATCACAAATTGGTAAAAATCTAAAAGCTGGTCAAACAAGCATTTTTTCCAAATGCAAGTTTGTGGTTAAATTAAGTATAAACAAGCAGGGCTGTCCACAGCAGGTGAAAAGGCAACACCATTCACCCGCCTCCATTCTCCAACCCCCAACAACACACACGTGCTCCAGGAATACAGTAGCTTTCATGGGGTCTAAGGGACTTACCCCAAGTACAGCATAAATGCAGCAAGAAGCTATCACTGCCTCAGTCACCAGCAAAATGAGAATAGGAAATAAGAATAGGAAAAATTTTAAAGAATTCTTAAAAACTATGCCAAGGCCTATCTTTAATAAAGAGCTTCCCCTCTTTATTAAAACTGATTAATGAATCACACATTTGTTAAAATTACCTTATGGGGAGGAAAACAGAAAAACTGGATGCATTCTACAATGTAAAAATAAGGGAGCACTGTAAACCTTCCAGACACCTACAGTTTCCAAAACCACTCACATTCAACTGTGACACTCTATCTTCCCCAAAAGAGCTGGCATTTTTTTCTGATTAATTCCTGCTTTCAGAAAATAGTAAGTAGAAACTTTTATCTTCCACTAGAGAGTCATATTTTAGAAAATTAAGTCTCTAGTACTTTGTTTTTCCTGCTTCCTTATCCCCTTCAATTAGCCCTGATTCTTCTGTTAGCCAAAGGCAAACAGAGCAGCAAGATTTCATTCAAATCCCAGTCCTATGCTTGGCACTGCAGCCTCAGCAAGTTACTTTACTTGACCCATCTCCTCAACCTTATGAGGAGCTTATGGGAAGGTCACTATGAGAACTAAATGAGTTAAAACATGTAAAACACTGAGAAGCCTACCAAGAGTTACTGAGTTATTGGCCAATTCATCTTGGAACCATCATTATTATTCACCTCTCCAGTTCTCCTACACTGTCTCTACCTTTCCTACCACAGACAGTTCTGAATCATCAGTTCCACTGTCTCTACCTCTGCCTGCTTTGAATCATTTTCCTCACTCCTCTCTAGACAATCTAGTCTGGTCACATTCCTCTTAAAAGGAGGAGACCAAGATTGTACTCATTAATAAGAACTTCAATGACACATCAATGTGAAAAAATCCTTATCTAAGTCTAAAAACTGGAACGTGAGATGAATGGATAATTTATATTGTCCCCTCATCCTATTCTTTTATCCTAAAGCACAAGTATCACAAGTACAGTAGAGAAATTTAAAGCACAGATTAGAATTAGCCAGACCTGAACAGCTCTATATCAGCTCTTTTCTGTCTGTGAGACCATGATCAGACACCCAACCTGTTCAAACTTCAATTTCCTCACTTGTTAAGTAAGAACAATAGCCAGACTGGGCTGGGGATATAGCTTAGTGGTAGAGTGCTTGCCTCACATGCACAAGCCCCTGGGTTCAATCCCCAGCATCACACACACACACGCACCACACACAAAAATTTTTTAAAAAGACCTACTTCATTGGATCACTGTGAAGATTCAATACAATTAAAAATGATAACACCTGAAAGGCTTAACAATAAAAACTTTCAATAAATATCATTATTATTATTATTACAATGAACATTACATACATTAAAAAAAACCTTCAGTAACTCCCTGTTGCATCATGGAATAAAATCCAAACAACAATCTGGCCACAAACTTCTGCCACTCTGCCACCTACCTATCCCATTCCCTTCACCATGCCTGGAATGTCCTTCCATTTCCCAAAGGCACAGTATCCTCTCATGCCCTGTATCTATCTTTGAATATGTCTTTGTCTGGAAGGCTATCCCCATCTCTACCAATCCTGCCTAGGTTTTTCTCCATCACACCACACCCACAACACTCACACACCTTAAAAACCCAGCTCAAATACTAGCCCCTTTTGTGATACTTCCCTAAGTTTTCTGATAAAGTTCATCACTCTTTCTTCAACAGTCTCATGACACTTAGTACACAGCACTACTCAAGCACATATGCCATTGATTGCACATAACTTATAAATGCTACTTATTTTCTCCATTAAATGCAAGTACCTCTGAGGCAAAAATTCAGAGGCAGGGGAGCAGACAGAGAGAGACCAAGAGAAAGAGGTGAATGAATCATCATAAATTCTAGTATAGGAACAAAATATACTCATCAGTCACCCATCCACCCCCTATCACCTTCTTTACAGTATTTTCAACAGTCTTAACTCCCCTATGCTTCTGTCTTTCCATTGCATCCATTCAGGAAAAGTTTAGCTTTTTTTTTTTTTTTTTTTTTGCGGTGCTAGGGATTGAACCCAGGGCCGTGTGCTTGGAGGCAGGCACTCTACCAACTGAGCTATGTCCCCAGCCCAAAGCTTAACTCTTGATGACCACTTCTAGACTGGGCTGGTATAACCTAAAGGAGAAAAATTACACAATTGCACCATGGGAAATTAATGTAGGAAAAGGGTGGTGTCAAGAATGACACCACCTGACTTGGTGATGCCATTCACTAGAAACGGAGGACTAGAAATGTACCAGGTTTGGATGAGGAACATAAATTTGATTCTGGATGAATCTGGGTGTCTGCGAGATACCCAAGGGACACTATCAAAGGAGCAGTTGGCTTAGGGTAAAAGTCAGCAAACTATGACCTATGCGCCAAATGGAAACAAATGGATCTCATGAGAGAGGAGCAAACTAAGAAAAACTAGCAACTGATCTTACTCCTTGCTCTGTAGGTGACCCAGATGGAGGCAAACCAATTATAATCTCTAGAATTATCCTGGTAAACATATAAAGAAATTCAACATAGTTATGTAAACAAAGCTTTATTAGAAAACAACCATGTTCGTTCATTTATGTATATTGTCTATCAGTGTTATGCACTTTTTTTTTTCTTTTGCGGTGGGGGGGATTGGACCCAGGGCTTTGTGCTTGCAAGGCAAGCACTCTACCAACTGAGCTATATCCTCAGCCCTTGCACTTTTTGCATAAACTAGTTACAACAAAGCCCACGTGCCTGCAAAACCTAAAATATTTACTCTCTATCCCTTTATGGAAAGTTTGCCAATGTCTGGTTTAGAGGAAAGAAGAAATCTAGATTAGAGTTATAAATCAGAATTCCTTTATTCTCTCCCCAACCAACACCCGACACTGATTGTGTTGCATGGGTGTACACACACACACACACAAACTCAGCATCTCTGACAGTCCTTACCAAATCTCCTTCTAAGTCTCTTCCCTTCTAATCCAATGTTACATTCATTCAGAAATTTCTATGTTAGACTATCTTTACAGATATTTATCTTTCTACCTGAGTCAAAGAGCATTCTGGATGGGTAAAAAACAGTAAACTAAAGAAATATCCACAATGGGGCTGAGGTTATGGCTCAGTGGTAGAGTGCTTGCCTGGCACGTGTGAGGCACGTGTGAGGGTTTGATACTTAGCACCACATAAAAATAAATAAATAAAATAAAGTTATTGTGTCCATCTATAACTAAAAATATTTTTTAATAAAGAAATATCCACAAAAAATTAATTGGGTAAGAAAACAAGAAATTCACATTTAACATAATTTTATATATGTAAGAAATTAAATAAACATGACAGAATAAAGTTCCCCATTTTATATACTTGATTTTCCAAAATATGCATCTGCCAATCTTTGACTCATATAATGGCACTTTTGCATAGAAAAGAGAAAAGACTGAACTACCTACTCTATTATTCATGCACACTTCAACAGCTGCTACAACAGGACTAGAATTATAACTTAAGGAGAATTTGAACAAATAATATAAGGTGTCCCATCTGTGAAGAGAGAAGACAAAGTCTATCACCTAACAGATTCAAAAGTCAAACAAAAAAAAAAGGCAAAAGATGAAAAATCAAAAACACATGAAGTGAAAGAATCCAGTCACAAAAGAGAATACATTGTATGATTACATTTATATGAAATGCCCAGGATAGGCAAATCCACAAAGACAGAAAGTAGAGTGGGGTTGTCAGGGGCCGGTAGAAGGTGGGAATGGGTGTGGGATTTCTCTTTGGGGTGATAAAAACGTTCTAAAATGAATTGTGGTGATGATTATGCAACTGTATGAATCCTAAAAACCACTGAATTGTACATTTTAAATGGATAAATTGTATAGAATGTAACCACATCTTAACCTGTTATTTTAAAAAGGCAAGACATAAATCTATTCAACAAGTACACAAAGATCATAAAATCAGCTTTTAATGTTTGAATTATTTGGTCCATTGAATTTGAAGGAACTCTTCAATGTGAAATGACATTAAGTTTAATCATTTCTAGAAAATTTTTTATCCATAGAATATTTGATATTTCTTGTATATATGTAGGAGAAAGAAAGAGATCTGGGTATATATGAAGTGACAGTAGGTCAACCTAACTATTACATTGCAAAAAGAAATCAGATGAAAAACTGGACACTTATGATGACACAGGCAGTTGGGAGGGATCAGGGAGTGTGCTTGCAGCAAGAATATTAGTCACCAGATAAATAAGAATTTCCTAGCCGTACCTGCTGAGAAATAGGGCACCCAATTTTTATATAATATTAAAGGTCCCTTTCAAAAATCCTCATCATTTACAGGGACATTTTATGAAGTAAAAAATTCACTCTAATACTGCTATAGTAATATTTGATTTCCCCCAAAAGCCACACATACAAAAATCAGGAAATAATTGCACCATAGAATGAAATTAATTAGGTTGGACTGAAATTTATGGAATTTGAAAATTGCATGAAAGCAAAACATCCAAATTTTACAAGTGTCACTGTGTCAGTACCGTATTTCTGATATTAGTCAGATGATTGAGAACTGACATGCCCTTTCTTATATTTTTAAAAACATTTTTTAAAATGCTAAGACAATTGCTGCTTCTTCACAATATGTTTCTCTGTTATAACAAAATCACATCACAGCCTGTGACAAACGTTTTATTTCATAGCTCATGATATTCATTTACAAAAAATAATCAAATCATGATTTTGTTTTCTAAAACTAATGGGACACACTACTGACCACTAGAATTTCCCTTCTGCAATCAGGGTACACAGCACACAAAACCACAGAAGACAACCACTGATTATCTCATACAAGATAACACCTCGAGCCCCCAAAGCCGGAGCTTTGTGGTTCCACCTAGTCACGTCATCACCAAAAATACAGTGCCAAGGTGGTCGAGCTCAGGAAACAACTGACAAGATGCCAAGTCTCCTCTGTGGGTGGCGAGAACCAAGAGAACATCCTCCCCGCCACCCTCCCTTCCTTCCTTCCCAGAAGCCGAGCGGGGGCTTTGCTGAGATCCCCCCACACCCGGAACCGGAAAAGCGACCATCTTCCCTAACCCCCCCCGGCCGGAAGTGGGGCTCAGCCAGCCGGCGAACTCACCCTGGAAAAATAGGATGCTCAGCACTGAAAAGAGAGCGCAGCCACGGCCTCCAGCCGCTCCGCTCTGCTGCATCCCGACAGCTCTTCAGATACTTGTACACCTTGTTTACGGCTCCCGGTAACGACTCAGGTAACCCCGGAAGTGACGTCAGCGCGGGAGGCAGCGAGAAAACTTAAAATGGCGATCCGGAGATGCAATAGTATTTGGCTGCTTTCCAGAATCGTACCTGGTTTCATTGACCAGCGATTCTTTGACTCTTAAGTGGAAGCTGGTTATTCTTTTGATTGAAAATGAAATAGGTTACAGACAGGGAAATTTACGATTTTATTTTTATAGAATTCTGCAGGACTAAATAATCTTGAGCAACTGTGTTCCAGATGTGTGTACGTCCAGAGATTTTAGTTGAATTCTTTCGGAATAGATTCTCATAAATTTCGACATGGGACATGGGAGAGCATGCAGGATCACTCAATAGATAAATATGTATTAGGCCTTTGTGACCAATACTTGCCCTAAGTCTCTGATTCTTGTCTTTTTTAGTGTAGCTATTATAGCACCCAGAATCGAGTGTTTATTAAATTACTGTTTACGGCCTTACTGATGATCACATAATTACATCATACATTAGGGGTGAAGAGGAACTAGGGTTTTTGTGCCTTTTGTTTGAAAAAGAAAGCCTTGTTATCAAAGTACTTGAAATGAGATGGCGTCACATCCTCCTGAAAAAGATGTTACAGGACCTTGCTTTAATCATACCTTCCTAGTCTGGAATTGCACATGGCTAATGAAAACAGGAGAGATCAAAAAGTATATTTCAACTTTTGGAAAGATTTAATAAGTTTCCACTTTTCAACCACCATCTCTTTACCAGACTTGAAAGCTAGTTTTCTCTATTGAGAGAGTAATGCAGGAGTACCAAATAGAATAGTTGATAACTTTCCTTCGAGTCTCCAAACTAAGTAGTGTTGTTATACCCAATTCCCAGTTATTTAAAGCAGTGTGACAATTCTGTGGAAATCCATATAATTTTAACTAACCACTAGAAACTAATTCTATTCATTATTGACTCCCAGGTTGTCTCTACTAAGAAAACTTTTCAGTGAAAATAAAATGTATTCTTTTGGGGTGCAGGGGATTGAACCCAGGGCCTTGTGCTTGTGAGGCAAACACTCTACCAGTTGAGCTATATCCCGAGCCCCAGTAAAATATATTCTTCTGTTTTGTTATCCTTTATGTAATTTTCAAATCTGTATGTAAGCAAATCATTTAATTAATACTTCTTTATTACTAAAGGTTTATTTACATGGTATTTAAGGCATAATAAAAAATAAATTACAATACAAAAGTTCTCATTAGGAAGAAGACACTAAACAACATGCTGTATTACCCCTTGAGTATTTAGCCAACATCCAAGCTACAAGTTTGCTGGAAAAACTCTCCAGAAGTTTTTAACTACTTTTTCATTATACCTATAAAACATGCAGACCATCAGTTTGAAGAAATATACAGTTATAATATTTTCAAAGTTGAATTATGTAGAAAAATATAAAATGTAGATTAAAGGTAATATAGACTTCAGATCTAGTTTTTAGTTGTGAAATTGATACTGGCTATGTATAAACACTTTTTAAAAGGTACCTCCTTCTTTCTATGACCCACTTACAAAGTTTGCTTTATCTACCAACATAAGGAGGAAAAAAACCAAAATTTTGTTTCATTTAGTTAAACTAGTTTTGATATTTCTTTGCTATGTACCCAGTTTTCTCTTCCTTAAAATAAGCAAGTGACTTTCAACCAAAAAAAAAAATTTAATCCTTTCCAGTTCTCAGAGCTTTGCACAATACAGTACAAAATTATCATCATTTAGGTTGATCTTTTTTCATCATCCTTAAATTTTTAAAAGTTGTAATATACTATTTCCAGAATACTTCTATTAAACTGCTTAATGATTCCAGTCTGCAAATGAGCTTAGCTTTGCTCTATTGTAATAGATATCAAACTGGGGGTAAAACATAGTAAGCAAAAGAGTCATTGCTCATGAAAGACCTACACTATTGATTATTTTTCACAATGCAGAAAAAAATTGACAGGTGATTCATCCTGAGGTGACATTTGCCAATGTATTAGCATTTATGTAACTTTTGTAGTTACTGTGATTTAGACTTGTACTATTGTAAACCTTGGATTAATTACCAAACAAAACAAAATAAAAACACCCCATCACCTGGAATACTGAAAGAAATTCAGCAAAGCAAGATGTGTCTCATACCTAAGGAGAGCCATTAAAAACAAATCAAACTTAACTGTTTGCATTTTGGATTTACTGTTAATCAAAAATAGCTGGGAGACCTTTTAATTGAAAATGTTAGAAGGAAAGAGTAAACATTAACTTTAGTAGCAAGATTACTGGTCTAAAAAACAAATGTGTGAAAGGAAATGTCATGTCAGACAGTTTGGCTTTTATCCCTTTTGATGCCAATATATGTGTATACAAGTCATACTCAAAAAGGAGTGTTTAGGGCAAAATTATTGCTCCTTAGTTTACAAAAGCTAAGGCTCATTTGAAAAATATTTGCACTCTGAAATTAAATAAAACCTTAATAATAAGACTATGTGAGTCTGATGGTATGTGCTCAAGAGGAGCCCTGTGCTGCCTGCAGAAGATGTTGCTTATATAGGTGGGTATGTGCTGCATAATTTGTTGGAAAACAGTTCACAACTGGAAAAACCAAAGAAAGGTTTCCATTAACTTCAGGTATCTGTATCTAGGGTTCTTATCTTGAAAATCTTCAGTTTCCTAAAATAGAAAACAAAAGTTTAAATACTTGGCGTTATGAATTATGTACATATTGTTAAATCAGTTTTTTTGTGTGTGTGTGGTATTGGTTATTTAACCCAGGGATGCTTAACCACTGACACCCATCCCCAGCCCTTTTTTTTTTTTTTTTTTTTTTTTTGAGACAAGTTGCTTAGGGCCTTGAACTGAGTTGCTGAGACTGACCTTAAAAATGGCAATTCCCCTGTCTCAGCCTCCTGAGTTGCTGGGATTACAGGCATGTGCCACCATGCCAGGCTATCCTCCACTTCTTAAGGAAAATATTCTTAAATTTATTTTCCAATTTAATTCTTATTACAAGAAGTTTCCTGATTCTATTACATGCTTCTCAAAGTCAGTGTCCTTTATTCATAGCATCCTAGCACTTGGCATGGACACTTGGAAGATCTACAGCTCAGTCACATACATTTTATACCCACCCTCATTATAAACAAAATCAAACATACAGAAAAGTAAAGCTGGTGTATGGAATTCATCCACTGTCTAATTTTAAAGTATTCTCGTTTTCTAATTTACTCTTTTTGGCTGAATTTCTTAAAGCAATTTACTGGCATTTACCCTTATTTACTCATATATGCATTTTTTTAAAGGGGGACATTTTCCTACATAACTACAATTTCATTGTTAAACTTTGTAAAAGTAACAATTTCCTGATATTGTCCATATGCCACATTTTCATATTCAAGACTTTCCCAATTGCCCCTTCCAAATTGTTTTACAACTAGTTTTTTCAGATTTGTATCCATCCAATCAGGGATCACACATTGCACTTAATTGTGTTAGTCTCTTAATTCTCTTCAATTTCTTTTAATCTAAAACAGCCCCCATCATTATTTTCCATTACATTGACTTGTTAGAGAATCTGCTTGATTTTAAAAAGATAAAGATAAATAGCCTTTGGTAAGAACTCCCTGATACCAAATTTGGATTTTTGCAGGTGTTTTGGTTTAGTTTTGCAACACTTTACCACTGAGCTACATCCCCAGCCTCTGACTTGCAGTTCTCAACCACAGCCTGGCGAGTAGCTGGGATTCTGACGTGTGCCACATCTGGCCAGTTTTATTTTTGCAATCCAATCACTTTTATTCATCTCCTATTTTATAAGTCCTTGAGGGTTTTTTTTTTTAATGTTTAGTAGTTGTAGATGGACGCAATATCTTTATTTTATTTATTTTTATGTGGTCTGAAGATCGAACCCAGGCAGATCTTTTAAGTCACTCTCTTAATGCCATATTGGTTTACAATTTTAAAAAGAAGAAAAATCAGATATTAATCATTTCTTTTTTAAAAAAAGATTTATTCACATGTTGAAAGTTTATTCTTGATTTAAAAAAAAGTTTATTGGAAACTTTTGGTAAATATAACCCCAAGGCTAAAAAAAAAAAAAAACCTTAGAATTCTCTCAGCTTTAATGACTATAGAGTCTAGCTCCTTAATCCTTTGTACTAAATTCAAAGGGGTATCCATTCAAGAGACTGTAACCCTGACCCAAAACCTCTAATTTCATATAGAAAATACCTAACAACCATGTAAAGTAACCCAGGCAAACCATGTTAGAGGTGACCTAGACAGGTCAGAAAACAGGAAAGAGAACAACCCATTTGTGAGCCTCACCATCTAGGAATGTTAGTCTGTGTCTTCTAAATAAACAGAGACCTTTTCTCGGTTGAGCTTTTCCTCTTCTTTTCTGTAACAAAAAAGCAGAAAAAAATGTCAGGTGAATAAAATGGTGGGTGCAAATATTTTTCAGGTAGTGTATTTTCATTTTTTTTAAGAATTACATTCACCTGGGAGTAGATCCAAACTTAGTGTTAAACTGCTAGTGCCATCTGACTAGTAATACTTATGCCTCCATGTGACTCTGGATAAAAAAACCAAGACTCTTTGCAGAATATAAGGGAATACAATTTGGCATCTGATTTGGGAACTTGAGAAGCTTAAAGCAAACACCTTATTTTATCATTGGTATCCTTCCTCTTATTTCTACTCCTGTTCAAAAAAGAAAAAGTTTTGTGTTGGCCTAGAAGTCATCTTTATTAATTATGTTCTGTTCAAACCAGAACCTCAGAGGTGGGTGTCTTAGGCTCTTTAAAATCAATTATATTTGTTTTAGCAAATATTTACTGAAGAAAACAACCAAATGGTGCTGGGACACCTATATATTCAAAAGAATGAATTGGGATTCCTACCTCAACCATACACAAAAATTAACTCAAACTGTGTCAAAGACCTAAATGTAAGAACTAAAATGATAAAACTCTTGGAAGAACATGTAGGTATAAATCTTCATGATGATAATTTCTTAGATGTGACACAAAAACTCTAGCAACAAAAGAAGAAACAGATAAGTTGAACTTCTTTAAAATGTAAAACTTTTATGCCTTAGGGCCAAATGGCTCAGTACAGACTAGGTGAGCTACTATGGATATCTCCACATACACCTCCATATATTTTCAAGTTGCACCTAGTAACCTATACTGATTCCTAGGAATAAGAGCCAATCCACAATGTTAAAAATGTTCCTTTCATGACTGTTACCTGTCAGGCACCTCCTGTTGTCCCTGCCTTCCCAGCTGTGTTCAGTCAGTCTCTTTGTCTGACCAGAGGGAGGCTTTTCCAGGCCCATGGAACTATGGACCATTTGTGCTCTGGGCCATTCAAGAAAGTGAAAACACAACCACAGAACGGGAGAAAATAATTTCAAGTCACGTATCCAGGAAGGGATTAATTTCCAAATACATAAAGAACTCTTACAACTCAGCAATAAAAAGATAAGTAACCAGCTGGGCACAGTGGCACATGCTTATAATCCCAGCGACTGAGGAGACAGAGGTGGGAAGATTACAAGTTCTAGTCCTGTCTCAACAACTTAGTGAAAACTTGTGTCAACTAATAAATAAAAAGAAAGGGAGATGCAACTCAGTGGTAAAGTGCCCATGTGTTCGATCCCCAGTACCAAAGAAAAAAAAGTTAGCCAACCCAATTTAAAGATGGACTGACTACCTGAATAGACATATCTCCAAATTAGATATGCAAATGACCACTAAAAACATAGAAAATTACTCAACATCATTAGTTATTAGGGAAGTTTAAATCAAAATCTCTGAGCCAGGCACGATGGCACACACTTGTAATCCCAGCAGCTTGGGAGTCTGAGGCAGGAGGATCTCACGTTCAAAGCCAGCCTCAGCAACTTAGTGAGACCCTAAGCAACTCATTGAAACCCTATCTCAAAATTAAATACAAAAAAGGACTGGGGATGTGGTTCAGTTGTTAAGCACCCCTGAGTTCAATCCTTGGTATCCCCGCAAGGAAAAAAAAAAAAAAAAAAATCTCTGTGAGATACCACTTCATGTCCACTAGATGGCTATAATTAAAAAGACAATAACCCGTGTTGGTAAGGAATTAGAACCCTCATGTAATGCTGATAGGAATGTCATACACGGCTGTTTTCAAAACAGTCTATGAGTCCTCTTAAAATTAAATAGAGTTCCCATATGACCCAGCAATTCCACTCACTCCTAGATTAAAAATATGTGTCTACAAAAAAACTTACAGATGAATGTTCATAGCAACATTAGTAGCCGGGCGTGGTGGCACACGCCTATAATCCCAGCGACTCGGGAGGCTGAGGCAGGAGGATCGTAAATTCAAAGCCAGCCTCAGCAACTTAGCGAGGTCCTAAGCAACTCAGTGAGACCCTGTCTCTAAATAAAATATAAAATAGGGCTGGAGATGTGGCTCAGTGGCCAAGTGCCCCTGAGTTCAATCCCTGGTTCCAAAAAAAAAAAAACCAAAGCAATATTAGTTATAATAGCCAAAAAGGAGGGAAAAACCTAAGTGCCCATCTGTTGATGAATGGATAAATAATATGTGATATACCCCTTTCAATGAAATATTATGCAGTCACTGAAAGGAATGAAGGACTGAGCTGGGGTGTGGCTCAGTGGTAGAGTACTTGCCTTGCATGTGCAAGACTCTGGGTTCAATCCCCAGCACCAAAAAAAAAAAAAAAAAAGGAATGAGGTATTAATATATACTATAACATAACATGGATGAACTTTGAAAACATTATACTAAGTGAAAGAAGCTGGATGTGAAGGCCACATACTTTATGATTCCATTTACAGGAAATGTCCAGGATAGGCAACCCCCCACCCCATAGACAGAAAGTAGATGAGTAGGTGTCAGAGGTTGATGGGAGGGGAGAATAGGAAGTGATGGCTAAAGGATATGGCGTTTCTTTGGAGGGATGTTTAAAAGGTTCTGGAATTGTTAGTGATTGTTGAGCAACTTCATGAATATTAAAAGGGTGAATTTTATGTTATACAAATTTTATGTCAGTTTTAAAACAGGTTTATTGAGCACCTACTATCAGCACAGCAGACTTTCTAATGCACTGATCTATAGGGACCCTGCCAACTACATAGCCCATTGTTCTTAAGCATTGCTTCACTTTAAAAATAAAGGATATTTTGAGTTGGAAAAGTAGCTCAGAGGTAGAGCCCTTGCCTAGAATGCTCAAGGTCCTGGGCTTAATTCCTAGTAATGCCAAATTAAATAAAGTAAGGGATATTTTAGAAAAACTTTACATAAGCAGGTTTTTATGACATGAAATTCCACATAGTAAAGAAATCCTATGATGAAATCTTTTTGTAAAATTAAGAACGCTTTTGTCAAGTTAATATTCACAACCTAATTTATCTGTCCTGTGACTCAGAAGTCTTTTACATAGGATTTATTCAACAGCAAGAACGTGTGCCCCATTGCAAAATCCCAAGAGTCGCCATAAGAAAGTGTTAGAAGGAGACCTTCCCATAACTTCCCAGCCTTACGATTTTATCTCCACCACTTTATGAGCTCTTTCAGCCCATCGCTTTTTCCGGAAATGCTGGAAGAGGACCACCACAATTACTATTATCACCATCAGCGCACAGGCGGAGCCGACAGCCAGAGCCAGGAAGTAGATCTCCGAGAACCGGACTATGAGGAGGAAAAGATCAACTGATCAACCGAGAATTCTAAGAATAGAACTGTGAAGAAATCTAAAGACATAATTGGGGTGCATTTCATCATTAAATATAATCTTTCTTTCTCCTACCTTTATGTAAAAAATACCATATGACCTTAGAAACGCTAACAGCAGTAGGAAAGCTGAACAGACTACTTTAGTACTTCTCAAAATGTGATCCTAGGAGTAGCAGCAACAGTATCACTTGAGAACTTCAAAATGAAAATTCTCAGGCCCCACCCCAGACCTATTGAGCTAGAAGCAATAGGGGTGGGGCCCAGCAGTCTGCTTTTTAAGTTGTCCCCTGGGTCATTATGATACATACTAAAGTTTTGAGAATCATTGAGTCAGCTAACTGCCCAGTAGGGTAGGATTATTGCTAACCTAATCAAATCTAGGGCCCAACCCATCTCTCCCTGACCTCTGCTTGTCAGTCATTTGTTCAGATTTATTAAAGTCCTGCTGTGCTCCAGACATTCTGATACACATGAAAAGCCAAAAGGACATTACTCTCAAGGAGCCCTTGCCCTCAGAAGACAGTAACTAGTCTAATGGATAAATAGTGAAAGAGGGAACACAGGGGGAAGGGTCCCTGCAGACCAGAGTCTGTGAAACCTGGTTCTCCTGTTCCTTAATTTGATTTCTAATTGAAACTTCAATAAACTCTTAGAGCCAGGAAGGACATTAGAGAATGTGTAGCTCAGGAGTTTCCAGCCTGGAGCCCATTAAGAAGGATGGAAAATGGGGAGATGATCACAGTCCCAAAAACTTGTGTCTCTGGTGTATCTCCACTTTGTGGGAAACAGGGCCATGACTTCCATTAGCTTCTCAAGAGTAGTGATTCTGATATGTTTATTTCTTGTCTAATCTGTTCATTAGAAGAAACTGAGGTCCAGAGGCATTCTATTACTTCTTTCAACACCCAAATGACTTCTCCAGGTTATACAGCTCTTTACTGGTAGGACCTTGAGGGGTGGTTTTCAAGTGTTCTAGGAATGAAAGAAGGAAATCATGCCACTTTATAGACTTACACATTTGGAGTAGTAATGTGTGTTGATTAAGAGTTTCATGAGAGAGAGCTAGGTTACAATACCCTCTCTACTTCTACTAGCTGTGTGATTTGGGGTAATTAACTCTCTTGAGCCTCAGTTTCCTCCTGTATAAAATGGAGATAACACTATCCATTACTTGAATTCTTTTTTTTTTTTTTTTTTTTTTTTTTTTGATTAAACCCAGGGGCACTCCACCACTGAGCCACATCCCCAGCCCTATTTTGTATTTTATTTAGAGACAGGGTCTCACTGAGTTGCTTGGGGCCTCACTAAGTTGCTGAAGCTGGCTTTGAACTCGCGATCCTGCCTCAATCTCCCAAGTGCTGGGATTACAGGCGTGCGCCACTGCGCCCGGCTACTTGAATTCTTATTTAAAAAAAAAAACAATTTATGTAAATTGTTCCATGCTGTACCTGCCCATAATAAGGACTCAATTTATGGTAGCTATTATAATTTTCAATACGGGTCAGAGTTTAGGTGATTTTCACATTTATTATCTCAGTTTGTCCTCACCATAACCATCATCATATTATTTCCACTTTACAGATGAGGAAAATAAGATTCATATACAGTTGCAGATGGTAGCTATGACTTAGACACAGTTCTACAGCAATTCAGAAACTTGTGGTTTTTGTTCTTTGTGATCTGGCACCATTTTCCAGATTGTTCTTTATAGGGGTGCAGGCAATACAGTGCACTAGTTTACAGCACAATTTTAGAGTCAAAAATGGCTGAATTTGAGTCCAAAGTTACTCCATTTACCAACTACATGATTTGGGGCAAGTGACAACTTCTATGAACTTCAATTTCCTTTTTGGTAAAATGGGAGACACTAAATACAAAATAAACTGATGAAATATGTAAAGCACAAATAAATGTGTCACGTAAAGCCAGGTGGGAAGTACACAGTAAACATCAGCTGCCATTATTAGTATCTGTTTCGGAGGGTGATATGAGGATGAAGTGAGATAGGACATGTTGGGCCCTTTGGACAGTGCCTCGTACACTGCGGGAACTCAATACGTATCTTGAATCAACGAGAGAATGAACAGACCTATTGTTGGCCTTTTATCAGAGAGTCACTTCCTCTCCCTTTCACCATCTCAATGCCATTTTTGTAAAAGATTCCCTGGATCCTTCTGCTTTACTTTCTGTTTCTTTCCACAACCGAACAAAGCCTTTCTCTTTTTACCCTAGGACTCCTTGTCTCCCTCTGGAGTTCCCAGCACTAGGCCCCTCTCTACTCTCTCAACCATAACAAGAGATTGCCTCTCTTTTCTACCAGCTTTCACACTCCCAAAACCCTTTTTCCCCATATAACCTACCAGTTTGCACAACGCTGAGCCGGATCGCCCCTACCAGCCCATCAACGTCAGGTGGGTTCTTCACCTGGCAGGTGTATGTCCCATTGTCATCAAACTGCAGTTTCCAGAGCATAATGGAGACATCGTACCGCTCAGGGTTCCCATCCCAGACCACCCGGTCCTTGAACCGCCCACTCATGGGTTGGAAGGGATCCACATGGTAGTAGAAGACCTAGAGAGGGGAAATGGCGCAAGTCTCTCATTCGGTACCCAGGCAAGGAGGCTGCGACGAGGGGGGTGGAGAGAAACAACAGCAAGCCCAACTGTCCCATCCACAGCTCTCTCATAGGAATCTGGCTTCCCCTCCATTGGCCTCTGTCCAGGTCTATCAGTCTCTATCCCAAGAATATTTCCCAGCTTACCCCTGTGCTTATTGCTAAGAAAAATACAGGAATGGTGAGGAGAAATGCACTGGTTTAATGTTTTCTTAACCAAGGGTCCCCTCGAAACTAATGACAACAATCTACTTACAAACTGTTCAGGCCCCCCATCTTGAGGACGGAAATTCCAAGTCACTGTTAGTGCATCACCCACAGGAGCGAAGCTGGAGAAAGTGCATTTTAACCGAACATCTGTCCCGTTCACAGCCTCTACTGCCCCAGAGGTGTAAATTTCCACAGCTGCTGTGGGCCAAAGAGCTGCAATAAAAGGAATAAGAAGGGTTAACAGGGGATGTGGCCTTGCGAGAACTATGACACTTTCAAAATAAATGTCTGAGTAGGGAACAAGATAGACCCAGGATGCCCAGCTTACTTAGTCACCAGAGCCTGCAGTCCCACCCAGCTACATGCAGCCCTAACACTCCCATCCCCTGACAACTCAAATACCACACAGCAAACCTTCCTAGTGCTTCTACTTTCTCCACAGCCTCATGGCACTGACTTCAGAAGTGCTATAACAATCTACAAATATTAGCAAATAGAAAAAAGTCAGAAGCCCAGAATTAAAACTTCCTAGCAGGTAAGTTTTCCAGAAAAAATCCTCATTATGTAGGTTTCCTACAGTTACTAGTCTTCTGCAGGAATTGGATTAATCAGCTTCCAGCAGCCTGTGCTTGCCTGCACCCTGGGACCTTTATACCACGTGGCACATTTTACCATGACATTGATGTTTAGAATACGTGTGTTGGGGCAGTTTCAAAACCACAGTGGGAATTGCTCTCTAGCAATCTTGGTGTTCCTGGTACTGCACAGAGTTCCAGACAAGACCCGCACACAGAAATCAAGTGCCAGCTCCTACCAACAGCAGGAGACTCAGAACAGACACACAAAAATGGTGTGTAACCTGAGATTAGAAAGCCCTCTCTGTACCTGGATCACTGGCAGCAAACACACCAAAACCTGTTTGTCCAATTCCCCCCAAACAACTTTAGTTTCAGTAAAGTCCAAACTAAAACCAACTGCAACTGTGTCTCAAGCTCCCACACAAAACTCTTGTGACTTCTTCACAATTAACTATCTCTATCGTGTAGGCAATAAAGAAATGCTGAGAGGAGCCCACCAGGTCTTACCTGTGAGCTGTAAGCCAAGGAGAAGCACCATGCGCACAGGACTCTTGCCATACATGAGGGAAACCCAGCCCTGGTCCCAGAGACCAGACCGGGCAGATCCAGGGCTCCCGCACCTGCCAAGATCAGTCCAGGAAGAGTGGGAGCTGCGTCTTCCTTGAGAGGGGAGTCTCAGTCCCTCATCTATGGGAATCTGAGCTCCGGAGCAAGCCAGTCGTGACTCATCCTGCCCGGCCAGTGCACTGTGCTGGAATGAAAGGTGGGGCCTCATCTCAACGCCCTCCTTCCCTTTCTCTGTCCCGCCCTCCACATTACCAGCACGTCTGCACAAAGGTTCCAAACTCTACAGTCCTCTCTTTACTTTTCAGTTCATCTGACTGGGCACTGGCCTCTGGATGGCCTCGGAAGCAGCCAGAAGAGGTCGTGCCATTCTGCAGTGTCCCAGGTTGCCTTGGGTTTGGCCCACACACACCCTTTTAAAACAGGCTTGAGGTCGCCCCGGGAAGTGAACAGTGAAGCCACCTTGCAGTGATTCCACGTCTTACAGCACCGCCCAGAGCCACCTTAGCCTAGTGCTGGAGTCGCTGCAGCTCTTCAAAACAAGAGTCTGAATTCCTTAGGATCTGAATGGACAGTAACACCTGCATTTTTAGCCAAATGTTACCACAAGGATTTCTGTGCCTTTTCTAGTTTTCACTGACACCCGGCTGAAGCAAATCCCAATGTTTAATGATTCTTTTCCTTTTAAGGATTTAAAGAAGAATCAGGACAACAGCCCTGCTCGTTTACCCCATCATCCCCGTACAGTTTGCCTAGTGTTTTCCTACTCAACCTTTTCATCTCCACAACCCCCCATGAAGTAGTCCCATTTTACCAAGGAGGACATGGAGAGCCCAGGGAAGGTAAGCCATTTGCCCAAGGTTGCACAACCAACCAAATGAACTTTTCTCTCAAGTGTAGTGCTCTTGCCACAAAATACCAGCTGATATGAATAATCAGAGAATTCTCAAGGAAACATAATACCTTTTTGTGCTTCACATTTCATCTGCCATTTTTAGGGCAACCATCTGTCTGAGAAGTCTGAAGAATTGAGGAATTAAAATGAGAAAAAAGGCCCCCTTGACTCGAAGAGGCACAGATTAATGAAGCAGCACTGCACTGGGAGGATGAATACTTCACATGTGGCAAAGAAGTCTGCTAGGCCAGGGGTGAAATCCTAGCAGAGTTGAGTTGCCCTTGTGCCCAGATCAGGAGTCTGGAAAACAGTGATTCATGAAGTCTCCTAGCTGAATCCCAGAACAGAGAGATTGCCAGGAGTGGGAGCAAGGAGCAGGATAAGTAGAAAAATAAACTTGAGGCTGAGGGTGTGGCTCAGTGGTAGAGCACTTGCTTAGCGTGCAGTGAGGACCTGGGTTCAATCCCCAGCACTGAAAAGAAAAAGAAAAGTAAAACATCATAAAGAGAAGAAAAGGGAAAATTTCACCAAAAGTGAGGCATATTACAGAAATGAAGAAAAAAGAGAAAGGTGATGTTGGTATGAAGAAAAACCAGGTAGGCACCAGCAAAAATCCGTTCTGTTAGAACAAGAAACCCAGGGGCTGCCTCAGATGGAGACCAGTCATGTGCGAGCATGAATCTATTACTGTGATGTTTCTGATAAAAGAGTGCCTCCTTTATCAGCTTCTAGGTCATTCTGAGCAACCTGAACTCAGAGGGCTGGCATACTAGTGGACCTTTAAAAATGGTCACAAATGGGCTGGGGATGTGGCTCAGTTGGTAGAGTGCTTGCCTTGTAAGCACAAGGCCCTGGGTTCGATCCCCAGCACTGCAAAAAAAAAAAAAAAAAAAAAAAAGGTATAAGTAAAATACAGCCCTTTGGTATGTAGGCCCTAAATGAAAAGGAGATAAAAGAAATGCAATTCTCTTTGGTAGGCTTTTAGTGCTGCAGGAATATGCAGGAGAGGTAGAGGGTTTCGAAGTCCATAGCAAATTGCAAAATTTGGTGAGAGGTAGAACTACTGAAGAGGTGAGGGGCACAGTGCAACACAGCAGGAGAGTAACCAGGGCAGGAAGATCTAAACAGACTGGCCGTTGTGGAGCAGAAGAACCCCTCACGCCACCATACACCCTGAGAGCTGGCTGCCAGCCCTGCTCCGAGGGCACAGCTGCCCGGATCCTCTTCCTCAGCAGAAGTCAATTTCCTGACTTTGTGCTTGGCAACACCCAATTCCTTACAGTTAACAGGAGAGGATCCAAGACACCCTCCCCTCCCTGCGCGAGGAAGGAGGCCAAAGGCTGAGTTCTTGAGCATTTATTGAGCATTTTTTATTTAGAAAATGCTAAATAAAAAGGGTGATTGGCCTCAGAGTTCCCAAGATGCCAATCAGCAGCACTCTAATCAAAACTGGAGGCATCTACATACAGCCTAAGTAGTATTCACATCTAGGCAAATGAGAGAAAAGGAAAAAGAATTCTGGAGATTTAAAAGAAGAAAAATGAGGGACTGAAAATGTAGCTCAATGGTAGAGAGCTTGTCTAGCATGCATAAGGCCCTGAGTTCAATCCCCAGGACAAAAGAAAAAAAAAAAAAAGGGGACAATCTTCAGAGACATCAGTTTTTTTCCACACTTTACCAGAGAAAAATCCTGATTGTCATTCAGATTGTGACATACCCGTATCTTTGAAAGCATCTCATCTGGATAAAGGATATTGCAGAGGATACATGAGGAGGCACATGGGGCAGGGCAAGGGGGAATGGGTGCAGAGCTTCTGTGCCCTCTCTCACTGTTACATCAGCTCACATATTAGCCACCCTCAGCTGGGATTAGTCAAGACCAAGTTCACACTCCTTAGATGACTAACTGGGCCCTGCGCACATGGGCCCAGTCACCCGCTGGCCTGCTGCTCCTCCCAGTAGAGGAAGAAATAGAGGGTTTTGAAGACCACAGCAAATTGCAAAACTTGGTGAGAGGTAGAGTTACCCAAGAGCTGAGGGCCACAATGAAATGCAGAAAGAGAGAAACCAGGGCAGGAAGATCTGAACAAACTGCCTGTCTGGAGCAGAACCCCTCCCACCACCAGACCCCACACCCCCCAGAGCTGGCTGCGTCTTCCTCCCATGCTTTAGTTTGAGGGTTGCTGCTGGTCCCTGTGGATACCCATTTGCCCAAACATTTCCCAAAAATATATCTGATGGACATCTAGACCTTAGCCAGGGCTAAACTAATCCAGGGCTCAAACATAAAGGACAGCTGATCCAAATCAGCATTTGTAAAAAAAATGTCTTTTTCAACATCCTATGCAAAAATAAGGTTTTTGTTTGTTTGTTCTTTGTTTGTTTGTTTGTTTTTACAAGATGAAATCAGCATTCTGCAAACCAAGGAAAACAAATAATTTACCCTTTACGGTGGTTCAAATAAAGCACTTGTTTACTCAAGAGTTGCTTTCCATAGGTCCAGCATATTAGGAAAAATTTTGTTGAATATCTGATATATGCTGGGTGAGACATACAAAGTAAAATAAGGCATTTCCGCTGGGAAGGAAACCATAGTCTAAAAGAGGATGGGAGGAGGAGTGTGTGTATAAACAACTAATTACCATACTTGTGACTCTCGAATTCAGTTCCACAAGGATAATCAGGAATTCTGGCAGCAGGAAGGAGAAACAATCGCCTTCCTGTCAGGGGAGATGGGTGGGCAAATGGGTAATCCCAGGGACCAGCAGTGGCTCTCAAAGCTAGAGCATGGGGAGGAACAGCAGGTCAGTGGATGGCCAGGTCCATGTGGGCAGGGCCCCAGTTGGTCACATAAGGAGTGTGGACTTGGTCTTGACTAATCCTGGTTGAGACTGGCTAATATGTGACCTGATGGGTCACCCAGACGGGCTTGGAGGCTCTGCACCCCTTCCTGCTTGCCTTCCCCCATCTCCTCATCTATATCCTCTGCAACATTCTTCATCATAAACCAGTAAGCATAAGTGTGTATGCCTTTGTGCGTGTGTGTGCACATTTGTGAGTGTATGTGTGATGTGTGTATGAGTCAAGAAGAGTCTCCCTAGAGTGGAATTACTGTGGTATGTCCCAGAATCATTAAAAAGAAAAATGAAGAAGGGAAAGGAGGAGAAGAACCCGGAGATATCTACCACCATGCAGTCTCCTGACTCTCTCGGGCCCCTGGGCTAGGAGCCAAACTACAGACTTAATACCTGTTTCAGAAGACTCAGGAACTCCCAGCCTTCCCTCATCAGTAGCTCCAATCTACATCATCATTTTTTGGCTTAGAGAGCTTGTTAAAGATAGAAAGTGAGGATGGCAGAGTCCTAGCTGAGAGGAAAGGTGTGTTCCCTGTGTTCCTCCTCCCTCGCCTCAAGTTTCCTAGACATACTGCAAGTCAGATCTGGATTCTGAGTTTAGAGAAAGAACCTGTGGGAGGGAACACTCTCCTGCCTCCTCACCTCCTGGCAGCTTACACCCACCTCGCCAGTGAAGCCTGGAGCTCCTGGACACCTAATTATAGAGAAGAGGTGGCAGCCCTCATTTAACAAGCCCAGGGAAGAGACTCTGAAGTTTAACCCTTCACTTACTCTCAAGGGAAGCTAGATGGATTGCACAGGGCTAGAGATGGCATATTTTTGAAGATAACTTTGAAGAATCAATCTCTCAGTAGGTAAGGTATTTTACAGATGCATTTTTCTACCTTCCTGAGAACCGTACATGCCACACCCTAAATTATGGGGCACAATTTACATTTACGTTGTTTATCGATGAGCATAATATTTCCTGTTATTCTAGTTACAGTTATCTCTTGTTAAAATTGGTTACCATGACCAGTTTTCCTTCTTACGAAATTTATTTAACTCCAGAGAATAGAAAGAGTCTTATTTTTTGTTCCTTACTATATTCTAGGAGGCATAACATTGAAGCAAGAATCTAACCAAATCCAAGATCCAAATCCAAGATCAGTCACTTACTAGATGTATGACTCTGGACAGTTGTTTAATTCTCTGGGCCATGCCTCAATTATCTCATGTGCAAAATGAAAATAATAGCATCTGCCCAATAGACTGAGTATGAGAATGAGGTGAAATACTGTATATGAATAAAGCTCTATGCACAGTGCTCACAGAAAATATTCAGTAAATTTTAGTTGTCTGTGATTATACTTAGTTAAAACATTGAACATCTGTTCCCATGACCCCTTTGGGGGAAGATCTGGCATTTTCTTTTCTTTTTCTTTTTCTGAAGATTGTTGAAGTTTATTGACAATATCCATGGATATAGAAATGTCATCCTCACAACCACTACCACCAAAACCATTACCTTTATGCTCCTCATCACAACCAGCAATGCTCCCACCATCATTAGCACCAATATCACCATCATCTTCATCATCTTCATCACCTGGCATTTTCTTATATAGCTAAACATAAAACCACCCTAGCAATCCCACTACAAGGGATCTTCCCAAGAGAAATGAAATCATACATCCACAAAGAGATTTACAGGAGAATATTATATTCATAGAGGCTTTGTTCATAATAGCCCAAAGTTGGAAACAGCCCATCCTTCCATCAATAGAAGATTCACAAATACACTACAGAATATTCTCACAATACCACTCAGCAATAAAAAGGAATGAACTGCTGAGATGTACAGACACATGGATGAACTTCAAAAATATGCTGAACAAAATTGCGTAGTCACAAAATTGTACACTATTTGGTCCCATTTATATGAAGTTCCAGAACAAGCAAAACTAAAAAAAGTGGGGAAAAAAATCATAAAAACAGCATTTGCCCTTGGAGAATTGGGCAGGGATTGACTGGAAGGGCCCAAGAGAAGATTCTCTATGATATGAATGCTGCATCTTGATAGGAGTTTGGGTTACATAGATTTAACACAATCATCAAAACTCTTTGAATGGCATATATTTAAGATTTCTGCATTCTCTTGAGTGTAGATTTTAATATTTTAAAACAATTGTAAACTGAGTTCTCATTAATGTTGGAGTATCTTTGGAGGAAGATCCTGATTTCTTCAGTTCCATTTTTTATCTGTTTGCAGCACTGGAGATTGAATCCAGAGCCTCATCATGCTATGCAAGCACTCTACCACTGAGCTATGTCCCCAGCCCTGCAATCCAGTTTTAACATGCATCAAAAAATAAGATGGAACCAGAGTGATGGTGCACACCTGTAATCACAGCCACTCAGGAGGCTGAGGCAGGAGGATCACAAATTCAAGGCCAGCCTCAGGAACTTAGTGAGGCCCTAAGCAACTTAGTGAGAGTTGGGCTGGGGATGTGGTTCACTCCTCAGTACAAAAATAAATAAATAAGTTAAATAAAATAAAAGAACTGGGGAGGTAACTCAGTGCTTGACTAGCATGTGCAATGTCCTAGGTTCAATTCCTACTACCACAGGGGGAAAAAAAAAAGATGGATGGATAGGTAGATGAGTAGAGGAATGGATAGATACATGATAAGGCAAGTATAGTAAAGTGTTATTTGAAGAACTTGTACAATCTATACAGGTATTCACTATCAAATTATTGTACATTTTATGCACATTTGAAGTTTTCCATAATAAAATATTGGAGGGAAATCCATTTTGTCATTCCAAAGTTTCTTTAGCATTACATAAATGATAACATCAAATTTTGTAATAGTGTTTGAGATTCATTATTTACATTATTCTAATTAGAACACTGGTAGTAATGGGGCTGGAGCTGGGGCTCAGTGGTAGAGCGCTTGCCTGGCACCGGTGAGGCACTGAGTTCAATCCTCAGCACCACATAAAAAATAAATGAACAAATAAAGATATTGTGTCCATCTACAACTAAAAGAGTATTTTTTTAAATGGTAGTATTTATTTATTTATTTAGGTACTGTGAGTTTAACCCAGGGGCGCTTTGCCACTAAGTTACATCTCCAGTCCTATTTTTTTTTTTAACCAAATAGTAATGTGACAGGCGTGGTGGCACACGCCTGTAATCCCAGCGACTTGGGAGGCTGAGCCAGGAGGATCACAAGTCCAAGACTAGCCTCAGCAACTTAGCAAAACCCTGGCTCAAAATAAAAACTAAAAAAAGGGCAAGGAATGTAGCTCAGTGGTAAAGCACAGCTGAGTTTAATCCCTAGGACCCACCCTCCTAAAAAAAGAGTAATGTGTCTATTTCACTTAGAGTCTTAAAAATACTTTTTTTCTTTATTATTTTTTTTTTTGGCAGTTGTCACACAAAATGTCCTAATGATAGAAAGAAGACAAAGAAAGAAGAAAGAAAGAAAGAAAGAAAGAAAGAAAGAAAGAAAGAAAGAAAGAAAGAAAGAAAGAAAGAAAAGAAAAAAGTCATTAAAAAGAAGAGTATGACCAGGCATAGGGGTGCATACCTATAAATCCAGCAGCTTGGGAGGCTGAGGCAGGAAGACCGAAAGTTCAAAGCCAGCCTCAGCAATTTAGCAAGGCTCTATGCAACTTAGGGAGACCCTATCTCAAAATACAAAAATAGAAAGGGCTGGGGCTGTGGCTCAGTAGATGAGCGCCCTTGAGGTCAATCCCTTGTACCAAAAAAAAAAAAAAAAAAGGGTATGAAGAAACACACCCAAAATGTTACGATTTTACTTACAAAGCTTTTCTGTTGTACAAAAAGTAAAAATGCTGTTGTACTCTTGGTGTAACTGGTAGCCACAGATGGTTGGCTCGCCAGTCATAGCTGTCCATGCTGTAGCCAGAGTCTTACACAAAATACCTAACAGTGTTTACGATTTTCTTGGGGCAAAGTCCCTATGCTTGGTGGAAGGCAGAATGTCACCGGCACTATCCTTTGGCTCTTTGGGTGGGGCAATGTCCTGGGATTTGTATAACAGCTACCTTTTTGTTTTTGTTGTTTGTTTTATTTTGTGTTGTTTTGTTTTTAACAGATATCAAATCCATGAGTAGACCAGCCAGTTACTGAACAGATCTGTTCTTGCAGTTTATTTGGGGTTTTAATTTCTTCTCCTCAATCATCTGCTTCTCTCTTCCTCTTTTCACCTTTCCACTTTCTTCCTCCTCTTCATCCTCACCTTCATCAACTTCTCCATCACATCCAAATTCTTCTTCCTCCCCACTGACTTCATCTTCATTTTTTTCCCTTCTACATATTCTTCATCTTCATCTTCTAACTCTTCCTTCTCACCATCCTCATCCTCCTGGTCCTCATCGTCCTCCTTCATCTTCCCCCTCTTCAGCCACACCATCCACCTCCACATCTGAGTTGGGGGCTTCCCCATCTTCTCAATCGTAGCCATCCAGGTAGGCCAGCTGGAGCAGGAGTCTGAAGGCACTCTTGATAGTCATTCAGGTTAGATTCAGGCTTTTCAGAAGGTCCAACTTTTTCAAAGATTCCAAGGTACTGATGTCTTTTAGTTCATTCGCAATGAAGATTTATTCATTCTAATACCCACCAAACCCTGTCATAAATATTGTGCTAGATGCTGGAAAAGAAATTAGTTTTTGGCCTCAAGTTGCTGTCTGTTGGGAAATCAAATGAATGGGTGATTACAATGCAGTGTGACAAACGAGTTGTGATCAGAGAAGCACAGAGAAGAACCCTCGGCCGGCTTCAGAGTTCTAGGGAAGGCTCCCCAGGAGAGAAAACCTCAAAAGTACTTGGTGGAAACCAAGGGGTCAGAGGTCAGATGTATCGTCATCTTGTCGCCCCGCAACAAAGATGCGATCCCGGGAATGTGTATGCAGCTCTTTATTTTGCGCGCACGTTTCTTTCTCTCTTCTTTCTTCTCTCTTTCTCTCTCTTTCTCTTTTATACCCTCAGCTGACCAATCACAGAACTTTCACGTGAAGCATGCATGGGCAAGCATAGACAAAGGCTTAAAGCACAAACCGGACACATCTGTGACCAGTTTACAACCAACCAATAGGAATAACTTTCGCAAAGATACACTTGTTTACTCCGTGGCAACAGCAAAACTGGCATACCGCCAGGCACCACCTTAAGAGACCATAGGGAGTGTCTGGACCACCCCAACACAGATGAACAGGAGTGTGAGTCATGGGCCCACATCATTCATTCATTCTTCCAACACACATGCTTGGAGCACTATGACATGCCATGCACTTTCTAGAAACCAGGAGTACAACAGGCATGCAGGAGCATGGAGTGGTCAGAGAAAGTCTCCCTGATAATAGGATGCTTAAAAAAATCTGAAGGACGTGAAGAGGAAGACTATTCCATGCTGAGGAAACAATAAGTGCAGAGGCCCTCAGGAGGGAGCATGCTTGGAGTCTGAAGAAAAGCAAGAAGGTCACTGACTGGAACAGAGTATAAGGGCAGTGGCTAGGAGATGAGAACAGAAGCACACAGGGAAGACCAGACCTCATAGGACCTGGAGGGCTCCAGAAAGGACTTTCCCTTAGCCATTAAAAAGTCACAGAGTGAAAGAAATACTTACAAATCATATTCCTGCGAAAGGATTATTGCCCAAATCACATAAAGAGCTCTTACAACTCAACGACAATAACATATGAAGTGGCAAAGAACTTGAATAAACATTTCTCCAGAGAAAATATAAAATGACCAATAAGCACAGGAAAGAATGTTCAACATCACTAATCATTAGGAAAATGCAGACCAAAACCACAATTAAAGACCACACCCATTAGGATGGCTATTATTTAAAAAAAGAAAAGACAATAGCTATTGGCAAGAATATAGAGAAATTAGAATCTTTGTGCATTTTGGAGGGGAATGTAAAATTATTACAGTCACTATGGAAAGCAGTTTGGCAGTTCTTTGTAAAATGAAACACAGAATTACTATATGATCCAGCAGTACCACTTCTGGACTGATACACACAAGACTTAAAAAGCAAAAACTCAAAACAGATTTTTGTACACTCATGTTCATAGTAACTTTCAATCACAATAGCCAAAAGGTGTAAACAACTCAAATATCCACCAGAGTATGAATGGATGAGCCAAATGTGGTACATGCTTACAATGTAATATGTTCAGGGAATGAAGTTTTGGCACAGGATTCAACACCGATAAACCTTGAAGACATTATGCCAAGTGAAATAAGCCAGTCACAAAAGGACAAGCACTATATGATGATTTCACTTATGTGGGGGCACCAAGAGTGATCAGATTCATAGAGAGAGGACGAAGAATAGGGCCAGGGAAATAGAGGTTTAATGGGTTCAGAGTTTCAGTATGCAAAGCTGAGAAAGTTCTGGAGATGCATGGTGGTGACAGTTGCACAACAGTGTGGGTGTGATGCCACTGCTGAACTTAAATACCAGGTTGGATTTTTATTACAATAAAAAAATAAGTTCTAAGAGAGTAAAGTTGTCAAACTCATAAAATGATGGCACTGACTACTATGTGGGTCTCTGGATCTTGGTTGCTTCAACTCATCAGTGAGGATAATGAAGACTTCATGGAACAGTTGTAGGACTGAAAAAGACGATTCCAGGATATCTCTTAATAGCCCACAATATTACCATTTATTATTATGCCACATTCTGATTGAGGTAGGATAGAAGACATAGGGATGGGTAGGAAGGAAACATGCAGGAAAAAACAAGAGTGGTCTTGATTTCAAGTCCACTTGCACATGGGTTGAAAGTTCAGATTTAAAAGTCACTTTAAGTATCTTGATCTCAAACAGCACTATTAAACCGATTACTCGACCTCGTCCACAAGTTCACCAATGTAGTACTGCGTTCACAAAGCAGAACACATCAAAAACAAAGAAGAAAAGAACCCCTATCCTGATAAAGGTCAATGTGGTCAGTTAATAACCTCCACTCCCATCCTGGTAACTCGCCCAGTTACCAACACAAAGGAGAACTGAACACCCTCAGAGATCATGTCCCCGCTCTTATGTGTAGTGCACCTCCAATGCCTGCACTCTGCCCTGTCTCCCAGTGTGTACTTCTTTCTTTTTCTCAACAAATTCAGTCTGTGGGGTTGCTGTTGTGGCCCAGTGGCAGAGCACTTGCCTACCATGTGTGAGGCACTGGGCTCGATCCTCAGCACCACGTAAAAATAAACAAATAAAATAAAGGTATTGATCCAGCAACAATTTAAAAAAAATTGTTAAAATAAATAAATAAATTTAATCTGTGCCTCACTTTGACCCACCCTTAAATTCCTTTTTACAATGAAGTCAAGGACCCTCATGGCCTGAATTGAGGTCCACCTCCCTTTTCAGGGACGTCCTCAGGACCCACAAACCGGTGACGTGAAGACATATGCAAGGTAAGCAATGGTGATAGAAGCATTTGAGAGTAATTCCAGGTAAGGGACAGAGTAGGTGCAATGCTCAGGAGAAAAGAGAAAGCATGGCCTTTCTACTCTGTTGAGAGCAGGAAGAAAGAAAAGGGCACAAAGGAGAGTAAATGACCAGAGATGAAGTTGGAAATCTAGGCAGAGGTTAGACCCCAAAAGGTCCCTGATCAGGGTTAAGGAGTTTGCACTTTATCTTGCAGAAACATGGAATGTTTAAGCAGAAAGTTACCTCATCAGATTTGTGCATTGAAAAGATCACTCCGCTGCAGCATGGAGAAGACAGGGAGAGGAACCAGAGAGGCAAGAGGCTGCTTCCAAGAACAGTAGCCCAGCAGGCGGGCACTGCCACCTCAGACGAAACAGAAGTTAAGGAACTGTGAGATCTCGGGGAGGCGGAATGGGGAAGTGGAATGGGGAAGTGGAATGGAAGGGGACTGGCATGAGATTACAACTGCAAGTAAGGTAGAGCAAGTGTCGGAGACAATTCTCCAGGTTCTAGAACAGGTGACTGGGTGGAAGGTAGCTGCTTTTCTCTGAAATAGAGAAGCGGAGGCAGAGAAGTTGTTACAGTTGATGTTCCTGTGGGCCAGCCGAGCAGAGGTATTCAAAGTTTGAGAAGCCATTGTTTTAGACTGGCCTCTTGCACTACACCCCACAGACCAGAACAAACCAGAAAGGAGTTGCTTCTGCAAGCTGTCATGTAATCAAACTCAACTCTGAAATGGACCAATTTTAAGAGACCAGGCCAGGCATGGTGGCTCTACCTGTAATCTCAGTGACTTGGAAGGCTGAGGAAGGGAGATCACAAGTAAAAGGACACCCTGTCTTAAATTTTTAAAAACTACAAAGGGCTAGGGATGTAGCTCAGTAGTAGAGCCTCCCTGGATTCAATCCCCAGAACCTTAATAAACAACAGCCGCAGCAGAAATCCAGGAGATTAGCTGCAACAAATCAGAAAGGATACCTGAGTCAGTATAAGGAAGTCCCTGCCCTAAACAGGTTCTAACCCTACAAGGAACCTTCAAAATGATCAATCTGCTTTTCGTTTCTTGTTTCTACTTTCTTCAGCCCCTTTCTTTGTATAAAACCAGCCTCCTCTCAAGCTAAAAGAGTCAACTTGACTGTAGGCAAAACTGTGAATAATAGAGTTGAGTGCAGTGGCACAGCAGCTCAGAAGACTGAGACAGGAGGGTCAGAAGTTCAAAGTCAGCCTCAGCAACTTAGTGAGGACCTAAGCAACTTAGCAAGACAATCCTTCAAAACAAAAAGGATTGAGGATGTGGCTCAGTTGTTAAGCACCCCTGGATTCAATCCCTGGTTCAAAAACACCACACAGTGATTACTAGAGGTTGTTAAAGGGGTATGGGGCAGGAATAAAGGGATGCTAGATTTGATTAGCATTTCCTGGTATACATATGTTGAAATATCACACCAAACCCCACTAATATACACAACTAATACATGTTAATAAAAAGTAACCAAAAAAAAAACCACCCTAAGATGTTTTCTACATCTAGAATCTCAAATAAAAGCCAATTCCATCTTCATGCTAAAGTTGTTTATCATCTTGTCTTTTGACAGTACTCAATGAGACAAATGGATCTAGGCTTTAGAGACATCTCTGGGTTGGAGATACCAGTCCAAGATCTTTAGTCCTTCTAGAAGGTAATTGCAGAAATGAGAATAAATAAGCAGAGAGGAAACAGGCAAGGTCCCAGGATAGAATCTAAAGATGGCACAATTTTTAAAGAGGAGCTGCCTAAAGAGACTGGGCAAGTCAGTCCAGATGAATGGGAGGGAGAGGGGAAAATCAATTACCAGTAGAAAGTGGTATCACAGAAGCCAAGGGAAGAGGGGCGTTTCAAAGACAAGCAAAATATACAAAATGTCAAATGCTGCCAAGAGTCTATGTAGCCCTTGAAAGATCTCAATATTGATGACTTTGGAGAGAGCAAGGTCCCAGAAGACTCACAAAGGCAAAGCTATCTCATAGGAGGTTTGGGGACAAAAAGAGGCATCAAGGAATTAGTTTTCTCTTTGAATCACGGAACTTTTAAAGGGGAATAGAGAAAGAAATAACCTGAAAGGGACATGAGTAGGGAGAGATTTTCTTTAGTTTTTGTTTCATTTTTGGTGCTGAGGATTGAACTCAGGGCTTTGCACATATTTGGCAAGTGCTCCACTGCTGAGCTGCACCCCAGTCTTTATTTGTTGATTTTAAGATAGATAAGAAGTATGCAGAAAGCCCTGGGTTCAATTCCCAGCAATGACCAAAAAACAGGGGGGATGTTAAAATGCTTACAGATGGGGAGTGAGATGGATCAGCTTATGTTACCTGCATCTCAATATGGCATAACGAATCACACTGTTAATAGATAATTATAACGCACATTTAATTTAAATGCTTACAAAGAAGATCCAGTAGATGGAGAAAGTGCCTCTTTATTGATGGCAAGAGGTCAAGAAGGCTGGGATGGTCCTGACTTTTGCCTCTTATTCCATTCTCATGTTTCAAGCACCTCTTTCACAGTCCATCTGTGAGTCTGTCTGAGGTGTCACAATTTGGAAAATAATTCATATGGCCAATGTAGATAAAAGAGATGGGCACAGATATGGCTAACTTTGAAGGCAAAAGCATTGGGACAGAAAGCTGAACTCTGTGTTTGTGTGTGTGTGGAGTTTTTCCCTCCTCCATGAGGGCATCCTCATCTCATCTAGAGGTCTCTACTCTATTTGTATGATAGGAAGAAAGTCCCTATTATGAGAAAGATCCAAGAATGAGGAAGGGAGATGGGGGAGCAGAAGTCTTGAGGAAAGAGGAAGGCAGGCACAGCTGTTGACAGGAAGGAGAGGGGAAACTGACCAAAATCTAAGACTTGGAGATCAAGTAACACAATCATGGATACCTAGCCAGTGACGCAGATTCAAAACCAGGCCTGCTGACTCATGAGTCAACTTCAGAGCCAACTTTGCCCTTTCTCCACCACCAGCCTCCCTTCCCCACTGACCTCCACCAGTCAGGTGGCACAGGCCACCTTTGACCAGAAGCCCCTCCCTCCCTCCCCACCACTATCTACTACCATTCCCAAAGACACTTGAAGCAAAAGTAAATGAAATAAACATTAGGAGAGATTCTCTTCTCAGCATCTCTTCCAAAAGGAAAGGCTTGGTGGGAAAACACTTGGAAATTTTATCTCAAAATTTAGATAAAATTAAATTGTGCCAAAATATCATTTTGTTCCTTCCCCTTCCTAGTATATTTTTTAAAAATAGTTTTGAGCAACTACTGAGTGTCAAGCACTGTCTTCAGGAATTCAAGGGTGAAAAATGGTAAGACCTTAATCCCGAAGGAGTTCTTAAACTAACAAAAAATGGTAATAATAAATTAATCACATTTCTGGGTGATGTGCATAATGAAGTACATACCAGGTAGAAATGACAGCACAAGAGGAAGGACAACTCTGTTTGAGAGCAGTGGGAAACCTTCTGAGGAGGCTAAATGCATACGCATCCTGAAAAACGAAGCAGGACCTGAGACCAAGTCCCAGAGTTAGGGGTGAGCTTGGAGGCCTGTGTAGGAACTTCAGATCCTGTATTAGAGCATGGGAACAGCATTCACTACCAATTTGTTAAATAGCTTCCTTTTAATGTTTTTACATTTCATAACAACTTTAGAAAGTATTTTATTAATATTCCCATTTTCAGAGGAGGAAAATGAGACAAGGACATTAAGGAACTTGCCCAAGATAACATACCCAGGAAGCAGCACAGCTGAACTTTAATTCTGAACCCCATGATTCTTTCTCTTAAGAAGCTTAAGATGCAAGAGGTAGCCGGGCATGGTGGCACACACCTGGAATCCCAGCAACTTGGGAAGCTGAGGCAGGAGGACCACAAGTTCAAGGCCAGCCTCAGCAACTTAGCGAGACCCTGTTTAAAATGTGGCTCAGTGGCTAAGCACCCCTGGTACCCAAGGAGCGGGGAGAAAAAAGAAAAAAGCGACATAAATGATGCAAGAGGTAGAACAGCCAGAATGAGCTATGGAAGCTGAGAGTCTTTTGTCTCCATTGTGTTCAAGGGTTTTCATGAAATTCTAATCATTCCAGGGAAAGTCTAATAAGTAATGAAAAGTTTTAACAAGAGTGAAAGAGGAAGGCAATAGAGATTTGTCAGTACATTTTTTTTCTAAAGGGAATAGGGATTATTATAGGGTTTTACACATACGAATTTCAGCCTAGGTAAGCAAAAGCGGTTGCATGAAGCAGTCGCTGAATCAGATCAGTAAGAGGGTGGAGGAAAATGTTGGTTAATTAAAAGATGGAATCTCCGCAGGGGCCACACCGTGCAAACTGAGTGGGGAAAGGCTTCACTTTTTCCAACACCATCAAATACCTTGCTCCATAAACACCACTGAGGCGGTGTACCTACCTCTGAAAACAGACATCAGCTTTTGGAGGAAAGCTGAGCTTGCAATTAGACAGCTTGCAGACCAACAGCAAGGGGAAGCCAACTATTCCAGCAAGACCTGACTTGCATCTCACCAGCAATTCTGTTTTCCCTGGCTCCACCTCAGCAGCTCTCTGTGCAGGGTCCTTGATTTACTGGAACTCCTCCTCCCTTTCTTTATTTTCACAGCAGTCAGGGAAGAAAAGGATTCCAGACACACTGGTTTATGGTGTCATGGGCAAGTTGACATCACAGGTGGGAGAAGCGTGGAATCTAACTCAAGTAATAGGAAAGGGAGGCCTGTTCCCAGGCATAAAGGTGGACAAGAAAAAAGCACAGCATCAGGATGGAGGAGAAAACTGCAGAACTGCAGAAAACCCTGGGGACCTGTTACACTAGCATCCCTTGAATTGGCACTGGGACAAATGCCACTCCTTAAATGGGAAAAACAAAAAGATTCCAGACTCAAGAAGAAATGCTAGATTAAACAAAATGAAACAGAGCTTGTTTTGTTTTTAGCTACAGTACCTCTCAGAGCCTTAAGTATGCTAACATGATTTTTCTATACCTTCCCTATTAGTCCTTTCAGAACTTTCTGTTCACTGAAAAACTTGGGACGATATCTCTCCTAGTGTAGTATGCAGACTATCCAGGAACTCTCACTGGTCCTCAAGAGATAAATATAAAAGCTGAGAGGAAGCATTTAAAGTTGTTGCAAATATTTGCACAACATTTAAGGCCACATCAGAGGAGTCAATGGACTGGGTATAGAACAGTGTCCTTTTGCAAATTGCAATTGCAGGACACATATGGCATGAGCCTTGCACTTCTCACGCACATTAGAACCACTGATAAGTAAGTCCACCAGGAGGGGAAAAAAATTGGTCCTACACCAGAGTTTGCTGAGCACTGGTTTAGGAAACACAGATGGCCCCATCGTTATTGTGCACAGGGGATGATGCCACCTACAGAGATAGTGACTTCAAAGTCAAGGTCACAAAGCATCAGTAGCAAAGGGCTGACCCTAAGGGTTGCCAACTGGGGGCCAGATGGAAGAAGAGCCAGTTAAGGAATTAGAAAAATAAGAAAACACGAAACTAATGTCACTGAAAAAGATTTCATGATGGTGATTCTGATTTTAAATGGCATCCAGCCTAGCAGGGCTCCACCCAGCCCCGCCCATGATCCCTACAGAGCTGTAAAATGAAAACCAGAATCAAGTAGACAAAGCTAATGCCAAAATCCAGTAGAACTCTCCAGGGAGAACCAGACTGTGGAAATCCAATCCTGAAATAGCACATAGATGAAAAAAGTGGAGATACAGTGTGTAAGATGGGCGTGGTATCGCGGGAAGCTGAAGCAGAGGATCACAAATTTGAGACTCATCTCAGCAAGACTGTTTCTTAGCAAGACTGTCTCAAAAAAAAGTTTTTAAAGGCTGGGGATGTAGCTTAGTGGTAGAGCACCCTTGGTTCAATCCCTGGTACTGCAAAACAGAAAATAAAAAGAAGCAGTTGTAGCTCCCAACTCTATCTGGAAATCACTCAGACCTGGAGGTAGGCAGGTAACGAATGAGCAGCAATGGCCAAGTGCGGGACAGTAAATGAGTGGGGACTGTAGCAAGTGTAAGCACACAAAGGAAACCTGCAGGCAGGCCTCGACAGATTCAGAGAAGCCTTTATTCCTTCTCAGATTTGAGCGTCATTTGGGTCCACATTCTGGATAGGAAAATGGCCGTCAGTTACAGGGGAGATCTGGTTTTATAGAGTATGAGGAGGAGGATGTCATCATTGTGTACAGTTTCGACCAGCAGGCGCTAGCTGTACAAGTTAAAATTAGATGCCAAAGGATGAGTATTCAAATCTTGCCCAATGTCATTCAGGACTAGGTTGACATGGGGAAGGTCAAGGTTTAGGGCCTAGCATTCCATATCTGCCCTTTTCCTTTAGGGCGTTGTTTCAGGAATGCACTGGGAGAGGTTTAATGTTCTGCCAATTTCTTTTCCCACTTCTCGAGCCACACTGTCCATTTTCTTGGGGAGCTATCTTTTAGGAATATTATTTAACCCTTCAGTAAGTGAGAGAGCACATGTATCCATCCACAGACTGTCAGCTCCCCGGTCCAGCTGGCTGTTGCCATGAGAAAAGACAAATCTAGTACTTTTTCTTTCTTCCTTCCTTTTTTTTTTTTAAATTTTTTAATGTTATTTTTCATTTTAATTAAACTTTTGGTTTTGAGATACTTGTATTTTTATATGCAGCTATTAGAAATAGACTGGGTGTGGAGGGGATGGTGTATTGAAATCGAATTCCATGCATGTACGATTTTGTCAGGATGAATCCAACTACTAATGTATAACTATAAAGCTCTAATAAAAAGATAAGTAGATAAATAAATAAAAAATAATAAAAGAAAAAAAGAAATCAACTGGGTGTCGTGGCACATGCCTGTAATCCCATCTGTTTGGAAGGTTGAAAGAAGAGGATAGCAAGTTCCTGGTCAGCTCCACAACTGGGCAAGACCCTATCTCAAAATACAAACAAAAAAATTTTTTGTTTAAGGGTCGCGGTGTAGCTCAGTGTTGGAGTACTTGCCTAGCATGCAGGAGGCCCTGGGTTCAATCACCAGTACCTGGGGGGAAAAAAAGAGCGAGAGAGAAAAGAAGGAATTAATTAATTCAGAGAGACCCCCCCGTACCCTTTACCCATTTCCCCCCAGTGATAGCATCTCATAAAACTCTAGTGCAATATCAAACAAGGACATTAACATTGATTTAGTCAAGATACAGAACATTTTCATCATCAGAAGGATTCTGTCACATCTTTTTAAAGCAGCAGCAGAAAATCTGGATTCTTATGTGAGAAACCCCACTCTGTAAATACTGGCAATGAGTTCACATGCTTCTAAAACCCTGTGAATATTCATTATGTGATGTCACTGTACTGAGTTCAACACAGGCTAAACTAATCTCTAATCGTAAAAGATAAGATAGTGGTCGCCCTTGGGTGAGCACAGTGACGGAAGGGGGTACCAGGGTGGCTTCTGGGGTTCTGGACCTGCTATTTCTTGATCTCAATGCTTGTCACACACGTGTGTTCAGTTTTTGAAAGTGCATCGGGATGAACTCTTCTGATTTGTGTACTTTTTTGAGGTATGCAAATAAAAACTTGACTGGAAAAAAAAAGATGCCATCTCTACAGTAATGATTTCATATTTTAATGAAAGTACACCAGCACAAAGAGAATTCCAAGCCATGAGACAGATGTGACATTCTTATAAAACATTTATAAGAGTTTGCAGAAATAGTCATTAGATGTTCACTGGCTTCTTGAAAAAGGGTGCCTTTGTCTGCCTTGCTCCACACAGTATGTGACACCCTGTAGGTATTCAGCGAACGTGTGTGAGGAGGAAACAACTCAGGTCAGCAGAAGGGAGCAGTTTTAGGGTAACGGTGGAAGTGTAAGTTTTGCCTAAAAATGCTTTTTTCTTGACAAAGCCAAATCCAGGTTGTTAGACCAAAAAGCCACTCCCATTTTGGTTTTGACCTCCTTTATTTCTTTAGTATTTTTACAGAAATGGTTTGTAGTGATTGGTTTGTAACAGCCAATAATAGAATTTAGCCATCGTGCCAGTAATAAGAAACCCCAAATTAACCAAGATTTTTAAAATTTATGACTCTAGCAATAACCTATGAAAGACAATGGAATTTAGTAACAAAATCATTAGAAAAGCCTGATGTGCTGGATTCGTTTCTACTTTTATATCTATAGATATTTTTTCATACTATTTCTTTCCTCTAATATTTCTTCCTCACAGATGTTTGGTCTTTGGCACAGGGATTTAAACCAGGGGTACTTTACCACTGAGTCACATGTTTTTATTTTGAGACAGGGTCTCACTAAGTTGTTTAGGGTTGGGCTAACTTGTTGAGGCTGGCTTTAAACTTGTGATCTTCCTGCCTCAGCCTCTCCAGGACGCTGGGAATACAGGCAGGGGCCACCACACCCAGCCATACACTTTTCTTTTTTCTTATGGTAGGGTGTGAATGCCCATATAATTTATTGGGGACATTTTGAATGTGAAAGTGACGTTTTGTTATTTACTCTGAAAAAAACAAGCATAAATCAGGGCTGTCCCAGGCACATCGGGGTGCAATATCTCCCTATTTTAAATATTCAGGCTCTCATTTCCATATTTATAAAACAATGGGATAGGACCAAGTGACTTCTAAGGACCCTGCCAGCCCTTTATATTTTAAGAATCTATTGTTCTGATTTTAAATGCTTCACAGTAGCAATTCGGGAGACTGAGTCAGGAAGATTCAAGTTCAAGGTCAGCCTGGGCAGTAGAAAAACCCCGTCTTTAAAAAGACCGGGGCAGGGGGTACTGGAGATGTAGAGCGCCCCTGGGTTCGATCCCCAGGTAGGAGAAAGGAAAAAACAAAAAAGCTTCGCAGACTAGAAATCCAGCCACACTCAAATCCTCCGAGGCACCGCGAGCACTTTGCTGCCTGGTGGATCTGTTGAATACGGCAAAAGAGCCAAGTCCTGAGCCGCGGCGTCCCAGCCCCGCTGCCCTCCCCTCCCCTGCCCTCGGAGGCCCGAGCCTTCGGGGCAACAAGCCGGTTGGACTCGTCGGCTCAGAAGTGCTACTGGGTGGAAAGGGAGCCTGCCGCCGGTCTGAGCGAAGGAGACGTGAGTCTTCTCTGGTGAGTCAGGGCGGGAGAGCCGAAGCCCTCCGCCCGCTCCGCGGGGGTCCAGCCCAGCTTCAGAAAGGGAGAATCGGGAACCCTCTCAGCATCAGTGCTCAGTTCTTCCATTCGTTCCAGGGCCACGCGTCCTCTGAATGTCAGTGTCTGCTGAACTACACGTTATAGCATTAGCCAAGAGGAAAGGGGGAGGGAGGGTTTAAAGACAGTCAAGGCAAAAAAAAAAAAAAAAAAAAAAAAAAATTTTTTAAAATTGTGACTTTGGGCAGGGCAAAAGCTTTTATTCTAATGATGCTGACACTCTTTCAAACATTTCTAGAATGACTCTCTTGAAATTGCCTTAGGAGCTTGACTTTTTTTTTTTTTTAATCCTTCATGTTGTCAAATCTTCATGCTTTGAGAGTGGGCTTGATTTTTTAACGCATTGAAATGTCAGATCCAAAATCCAAATGCAAAAGCAAGCAGAAAAGTAAATGACCCAACTGGGCACTGATTATAAAATCTTAAGAATAGTGACCTTGTGAAGTATATAAATGGTCCCTGAGGATTATTTAAAAGATAAATGCCCTAAAACTTATTTTGTGCATAACCAAGATATGAGTATAATCCCCCACAGAGTTATCCAGTTAGAGGTACACATTAATTGGCACTTTTCTTTTTGTGGATTAAGGCCTTTCATGATCTGGCTGCTGCCCACTGTCCAGCCCCTCTTCCCCTATTTTCCAGGCTCTTTAGACCTTATTTTTTATCATGCCAAATTAATTACTTGCTTATGGTTACCTCCATGTATTCGTACATATTGTCCTGTCTACTCTGTCCATCTGGTAATCTTCATTTATCTTTCAAAGTTGAGCTTCCATTTAGGGATATCTTCCCTCACCCCTGGAGCCAGAGTTAATAGTTCCCTTAGCACCTTGCGACACTTTATTATAGTCCTTGCTGCAATACACCGTCATTATTGTTTACATGTCTGCCTCCGCTCTAGACTGAGTCCCTTAAGGGCAGGGCCTATGTCGTACTCCTCTGTGTGTCCCCAGCACCTGACACTGTTAAGCACACAGTAGACGCCCCCTTACACCTTTGCTAAACGAGTCCCCGCACTCAAGGAACCCTCTCTCCTGTGTACACCACACCTCAGCCACACTAGCAGCGTAGAGCGCCCTCTGGTGGAATATAGAGGAGCTACAAGAATAAAGACCTAAAACAATCCACCTTTCACTTGATTTATTTTTGCACCCAAGTGAAGATTGTCTCTAGGACTCAGATATCCATACGGAACAAGAGCTTCCCACTTTCCACTGCTTTCAGCCTAGGAGCAACCACTAAAGGAGGAGAGCAAAGAGAAACTGTAATACACACTATTTATAATGTATACCATATATTTTAAATAATAATTTTCAGAATGTGTCTCCTAATTTGATTCATTTACTTTAAGTTTTAATCATTGAATCCAAGACCAAGAATGGTACTGTGTTGGGGTGTGAAACCTAGAATTTGGGACATGCCCATTCATTCATTTATTTGATAAATACTGTTCTAACTGAATAAGAAAACAGGCCGAGGGCTGACTTTGTGGCTCAGTGCTAGAGTACTTGCCTAGCATGTGTGCGGCACTGGGTTCAGTCCTCAGTAGCACATAAAAAAATAAATAAATAAATAAAATAAAGGTATTGTGTCCATCTACAACTAAAAAAAATGTTTTTTAAAAAAGGCTGGGGGGGTGGAGATATGGCTCAGGTGGTAGAGTGCTTGCCTGTCAAGCACAAGGCCCTGGGTTCAATCCCCAGCACAGCCAAAAAAAGGAACCCCCCCCCAAAAAAAAAGGCTGAACACAGTTGAAAAAACATCAGAAGATGTCATGTTTGACTACAAGGGACTCACAGTAAGGACTAATAGAAACTTCCATCTGCAAAGGATTGGAATACATGAAATCACTTAATTCTCTCTTCTTTATTTTACAGATGAAGAAAATGAGGATGGCAAAGATGAAGCAATTGACCCAGCCACCCAGCTCACTTTGGCTATAAAATAAACAGAAAAACTAGGGCTTAATGTGGAAGTTATGTCTCTAAATCCAAAGCACTCCTTGCAGATTCACATTGGGCCCCACAATATCAAAGCAAAAAATATTTTAGCATTTTACTATGGAAAAATTCCAAACATACACAAAAGTAAACAAAATAAAATAATAAAACCCATCACCACTCCTAATTACCACTAACCCCTAATTTCCATTTATACCTTTTCAACCCGTCCAGTACTATTTTGAAGCAAATCAAAGATGTCATATCATTTTGCCCATAAATATAACTTCTGTTAAAAGATAAGCTTTGGGCCAGGTATGGTGGCATATGCCTGTAATCCCAGCAGCTTGGGAGGTTGAGGAGGGGTATCTAAAGTTCAAGCCCAGTCTCAGCAATTTAACGAGGCCCCAAGCAACTTAGTGAGACCCTGTCTCAAAATAAAAACAAAAAGGGCTGCAGTTATAGGTCAGTAGTAAAGTTCTCCTGGGTTTAATTCCTAGTTAAAAAAAAGAAAGAATTTACATTTATTAAACCAAATACCCAGTGCCAAAATTGCCAAATATATTCCTCAGTATATGTGGGGAATTTGTTCCAGGACCAAAATTCATGGATGTTCAAATTCCTTATATAAAATGGCAAAATATTTGCATATAACCTATACACATCCTCCTGTATTCTTTAAATTATACCTAATACAATGTAAATGCTCTGTAAGTAGTTGTATTGCTTAGGGAATAATAACAAGAAAAAAGTCTATACAGCTTCAGTACAGATGCAATTTTTAAATCAGCAGTTGGTTAAATCTGTAGATGCCAAACCTGAGAATACTGAAGGCCTATGATAGCTTATCAGTGTTATAAAATATTTTTAGCCTACTCATTTGAATTAGGATCCAAATGAAGTCTAAAATGTGCAGTAGGTTGATATATTTCCTCTATCTTTAGTTTATAAGTTTCCTTCATTTCTTTTTTATTTCTTTGCAATTTACATTTAAAGAAACTAGGTCATAGTCTGATAGAAGTTCCCAAGTATGTGTGTTTGTTTTATCCAAATCATCATGGTGTTAATATGTTCCTCCATAATTCCTATAAATTGGTATTGGATTGGCACTGAGTGGTTCTCAATTATTAGTGGGTATTAGAATCACCCTATGGTTGTTAGGATATGTTACAGAGCCCCAGCCTCAGAGTTTCTGATTCTTGCCTGGAGTGAATCCCTAAAATTTGCATTTCTAACAAGTTTCTATGAGACACTGACCACAACTTGAGAACCACTGATGTAAACTAGACTGAGGCCCAGTCAGATTCCAGTTTAGCTTTTCCAAAGCATGACTACCTCAGATGGTGTTGTGTTTTTCCTGCCGGGGTACGTAGTATGATGCTTTTGTACATACCGATGTGTTCTTTGTAATGTTAGGAGCCTTTGATTCTCGATGCCAAGACCCATTCATTCATCAGGTGTTGCAAAATGCTGTTATTCTATCGTTCCTACTTCATTTACCAGCTAGACTACTTCTAGGAAGAAAAACTCCCTCATCTACTAAATTCTCCTACACCCCACATGACATTCAAATGGCCCATGGGAAATGACATGCATTGAGCTCATAGATGGTTTGGGGTTTTTGTTTTGTTTTAGTTTTTTTTTTTTTGGTTTATTTTTTAGTACCAGGGATTAAACTCAGGGGCACTTGACCACTGAGCCACATCCCAGCCCTATTTTGTATTTGATTTAGAGACAGGGTCTCACTGACTTGCTTAGCTCCTGGCTTTTGCTGAGTCTGGCTTTGAACTTGCTATCTTCCTGCCTCAGCCTCCCAGGCGGCTGGGATTAGTCATGCGCTACCATGCCCACTTCATGATGGTTTTAATATTCATTCAGTTTTCCAGGAATGTAATTACCATACAATTTGAAGGGAGATTGATTCGTTCAGAATTTCATCAATAGTTGTTCACCATTTTAGAAAATTACATCACTAGATCCCCTGTGGTATTTGGGTCACCTGCCTAACCTAGTCTTCTACATTTATTTGAAGCAGAGTATTCACATTGATTACACACACGTAGGTGAGCACCTGACGTTTTTATTGTCTTCTAATGTAGTAATGCCAAAGGATTTATATTGTTATGACCTTCTTTCTTTATATTTTTCTTTATTTAGAGCATCATCTGGAGCAGGGTAGAAGCTATGTGTATAGGTGTGTTTTATTTTCTATGATTTCCATTCAAAACAATAAAAGAGACATTATAAAATAGTTGTTATAGAAAGAGACACTTGAGTGGAGAAGTCAAATGCCTCTTTGGATAGCCACTTATTTATTCCAGGCTGTGCCATCCCAACTTACTGGGAACTATTTGGTGATGGAGAGGAAAGGACCCCAAATTAAGGGCAGACCTGGGTACAGAAATATGAAAGATAAGAAAAGCAAGATGGGTATGTCTGTATGCTGATATTAAAAACATACGAATTATATGTATACCTATTTGAACATTGGCATTAGTTGTCCTTTCCTTTGAAAATGCTGCCTTTAGCTGGTTATATAAGTTATACATATTCATTTCAGAAAATTTCAAATATGTAGAAAAGTATAGGAAGAAAATTCAAATTGCTCTATTTATATTCATGGGCCATCTTTGTAGGCATTTTGCTATAGATTTTTTTCCAGTCATTTTCCTAAATATGCACTCATAATTTATTTGGCAAAGATTCTACTGAGAAACTCTATGTTACATTGTTAAATAGAATTGGTCCTGAAATTTCATTTATATTTAACTTGTAAATTCCTTTGGTTTTATAATTATATAAGAGATACATAATGGATCCGTGCCTACTTTTATGTATTATTTAAAAAATAATTTCCATGAAATCGCATCACTTCCAAACAAACCAAAGCGCCACTCTCTGCTCTCCTTCACTGCAAAACTTCTCAAAAGAGTTCTCTACATTCTGACTCTACCTGCTTTCTTGCCTCTCAATACGTCAATATTCTTTAGTAAAGAAATATAAGGAGGCACATGCCTGTAAACCCAGCGACCCAGGAGGCTGAAGCCAGGAGGATCACAAGTTCAAAGCCAGCCTCAGCAACTTAGTGACACCCTGAGCAATTTAGCAAGACTCTGCTTCAAAATACAAAAGAAAAATGTCTGGAGAGGGCTAGAGAGGGTTGGGGCTGTAGCTCAGTGGTAGAGCACTTGCCTCGCATGTGTGAGGTGCTAGGTTCGATTCTCAGTACCGCATAAAAAAATAAATAAAGATATTGTGTGCATCCACAACTAAAAAAATATTTTTTAAAAAAGGGGTGGACTGGGGATGTGGCTCAGTGGTTAAGCGCCCCTGGGTTGAATCCCTGGTACAAAATAAATATAAATATATATATATATATACATATATATACACATATGTGTATATATATGTATATACATATATATACATATATATATGTATATACATATATATGGTTTTTTTAAAATCAATTTTCTGAAGGCTTAGAATGAAAAACAAAACCCAAAACCAATCCTACTCCTCTTCATTTTACTGGGTGGGTATGTATGTGCGCATTTCTTTTTTAGGTACCAGGGATTCAACCCAGGGGGACTTAACCACAAAGCCACATCCCCAGCCCTTTTGTATATTTGATTAAGAGACAGGGTCTTGCTGAGTTGCTTAGGGCCTCACTAAATTGCCGAGTCCGGCTTTGAACTAGAGATCCTCCTGCCTCAGCCTCCCAAGTCACTGGGATTACAGGCATGAGCTGCTGCACCTGGCTGCATTTCTTTTTTGAAGCATGATCTACATACAATAAAATGCACCCATTTCAACCATAGAGTTCACAGGAGTTTTAACAAATGTATACACTCATGTAAGCCCCACCCCATTAAATTACATAACTTTTCTATCACCCCTAAAATTCCCTCAAGGCTCTTTGCAATCAATCCTCCACCTACTTCCTGCCCCAGGCAATAAATAATTTCTTTTCTAGAGCTATGAATTAAATTTGGCCATTCTAGAATTTCATATAAATAGAATTACATAGCATATGCTATTGCATCTGGCTTCTTTTGCCTAAAATAAGGTTTTGAGTTTCACCCATGTTGTTGCACTTGTCAAAAGTTTTGCTCCTTTTCATTGCTTAGCCATATTCTATTATGTGAACATGCTGTGATTTATTTATTCATTCATCTGTTGTTGGGCTATTCTCAGGTTTGAGCCAGTATTATAAAAGCAGCCATGAACAATCATATGTGTATCTCTTTCTGGATGTAGGTTTTCATTTCTCCTGGGTAAATGTGTAGGTATACAATTGCTGCTGAGTTAACACAGTTTTCCCATTGCTGTATCAAGTAGCACTGCACACTCCCACCAGCAATGTGCCAGATTTCCAGTCACTCTGCACCCTCTCCAACACTTACTGTTGTCAGTCACCCTAAACTTTAGGCATTCTAGTGAATAATTAGTGGTATCTCATTGTAATTTGAATTGCATTTCCCTTATTATAATGGTATTGAGAGTATTCCCGTATGCTTGTTGACTCTTTGTGTGTCTTCTTTTGTGAAATGTCTATTTATATATTTTGTCCAATTTTCCTTTTCTTTTTCAGTACTGAGGATTGAATCCAGGTCCTCAAACGTGCTAGGAAACTGCTCTACCACTGAACTTCATCCCCAACCCTTTCTATTTTTTATTTGAGATAGACTTGCTAGGTGATCCAGGCTGGTCTTGAACATGCAACCTTCC
The DNA here is from genome assembly GCA_020662805.1 of Glaucomys volans. Lineage (NCBI taxonomy): Eukaryota > Metazoa > Chordata > Mammalia > Rodentia > Sciuridae > Glaucomys > Glaucomys volans. Next base: position 64,585 of record JAJEJO010003195.1, on the reverse strand, counting down.
TGCCTCAGACTCCTGAGTTGCTGTGATTACAGGCATGTGTCCTTTGCCCAATTTTTAATTGGGTTACTTGTCTTGTTATAAAGTAGTAAGACTTGTTTTCATTTTTAGGGTAACAAGTTTTTTGTCAGATACATGAATTGTGAATCCTTTCTCCCAGTCTGTGGCTTACCTTTTCATTTTCTTAAGTCTTTCAAAAAGCAAAAGTTTTTTAATTCTGGCAAAGTCTAATTTATTACTCTCTTTTTTCCTTTTATGATTACTATTTTTGTGTCCTAAGATACCTTTGCCTACTCCAAAGTCACAGTGATGTTATCATATCTTTTCTTCTAAAAGTTTCAGAGTTTAAGCTTTTACATTTAGATCTGACTCATCTCAGGTTAATTTTTATACTTGGTTTGAGATGAGGGTTGAAGTTCATGTTTTTTCCTTACAAATATTTATCTAGTTTTTCCAGGACCTTGTGTTGAAAAGACTTTTTCCCCATTGTACTATCCTTTCACCTTCATTGAAAATCAATTGGTTATATGTGTTAGTACCTATTTCTGAACACTCTATTCTGCTCTATTAAATTAAATTCCACTCATGCTAATTTCAGCAATACACTTTGAAATATCCCAAGGGAGAATATATATTAACTGAGTAAGTAAACTACAGCATACCAAAATTCATGGAATGTTGCACTTGTCTGTAATCCCAGCAATTTAGGAAGCTGAGACAAAAGGGCCACTAGTTTGAGGCCAGACCCTGCAACTGAGTGGGATCCTCAACAACTTAGCAAGACCCTATCTCAAAATAAAAAATGAAAAGGACTGGAGATATATCTCAGTGATAAAGCATCCTAGCAGCAAAAATAAAATAAAAATAAATAAAAATTTAAAATTCACAGACAGTAGTCAAAACAGTACCTGTTTATAAGTCCAAATGCATATACAGATGTTCCTTGATGTATGTCCTGATAACCCCATTTTGAATTAAAAATATCACTAGTCAAAAGTACATTTAAGCCGGGCTTAGTGGCACACGCCTGTAATCCAAGCGACTTGGGAGGCTGTCAGGAGGATCGCAAGTTCAAAGCCAGCCTCAGCAACTTAGTGAGGCCCTAAGCAACTCAGTGAAACCCTGTCTCTAAACAAAATACAAAATAGGGCTGGGGATGTGGCTCAGTGGCCAAGTGTCCCTGAGTTCAATCCCTGGTTCCAAACAAAACAAAACAAAAAAAGTACATTTAACACACCTAACCCACCAAGCACCCTAGGTTAGCCTAGCCTGCCTTAAACATGCTCAGAAGATTTGCATTAGCCTGAAATTGGACACAATTTCTACACAAAACCTGTTTTATGATAAAAGTATTGAGTATCTCATGTACACACCAGACACAGGTATTTTGTGGATGGGATGGGATGTAAAAACATAAGACACACTACCCAAAAACCACCAGCAACACAGTACACTGTGGAGTTATCATTGAGACAAGTACTCATTTCACTGGCTCAGGAAGAGAACAAAATTTTAAATTTGAACCACATGCGTTGGTGCATGCCTATATTCCCAGGGAGGCTGAGGTAGGAGGATTACAAATTCAAGGCCAGCCTCAGCAATTTAGCAAGGCCCTAAACAACTTAGCAAGACCCTGTCTCGAAATAAAGGGAGATTTAGCTCAGTAGTAAAAAAAAAGAACACCTGGGTTCAATCCCCAGTACAAAGAAATATTTTTTTTTAATTTGAAATATGGTTTCTACTGAATATGTATTGCTTTCACATTATCCTAAATTCAAAAAATTATAAGTCAACTTTCACAAGTCAGGGTCAGTCCTTTATTAGGAAGCAGTCTTCACAGGGAAAATTCTGAGAACCCAGATAGCCTCCCCAGTAAATCCAATTAATCAGTGAAAGCAACAATCTCATAAAATCTTTCCATACTTTAACAGAAGAAAGAGCATTTCCCCACTCATGTTACGAATCTAGTGCAAACTTGGTACCAAAATTTAACAAGGATATTCAAGAAAAGGAAAATTACAGGCCAGTATCACACATGTATGTGCATGAAAAATATTTTTAAAAATATTAAAAACAAAATGTAGTAGTACACAGAATTTATTTATAGGATTTATTCCAGGAATACAAGGTTAGTTTAATATTAGAAAACCGAGAAATATACTTTACCAACTCACAGAATAAAGTAGAAATATCCTTGAATATATTATAGCAAAATAGGCACATAATGCATTTCACAACTATTTATGGTTAAACTCTTTGTAAACCAGTAAGAGAATGGAAAGAGTGTGTGTGTGTGTGTGGGTGTGTGTGTGTGTGTGTGTGTGTGCGCGCGCGTGCGTGGGCGCGCACACTGCGGATGAAATCCAGGACCTTGTGCATGCTAGGCAAGTGCTGTATCACTGAGCCACATTCTCATCCCTAGAAGTGACTTTCTCAATATCCTAAAGATATTTCTACAAAAAGGAGAGAGAAAAACCTACATCAAACATCATGTCTTATGATGAAATGAGATCAGGAATTCCTGCCCTCATCATTTTATTCAACATGTGGTATAGGCAAGAAAAAAAATTAGATTGGAACGTTTCTCAGATGACATGTTTCTTTTTTTTTTCTTTCTTTTTTTTTTATTTGCTTATTGATTCATTGAG
>JAJEJO010003195.1:20827-56940 GCA_020662805.1 Glaucomys volans | reverse complement strand
TCACATCATTCTCTTCTTGGATCATTTTAATTATGAACATTCTGAACTCCCTTTCTGTCATTCCTTCTATCATGCTGTCTTTGGGTTCTCTTGACATATCATCTAGATTTGTTTGGGACACTTTCTTCCCGTGTTTTCTCATGTTGCTCATGTATCCTCCCCTCTGATGTTTGAGAGGTGCTTGATCAAGCAGTGACCCAAGAAAGCTGCTGTTCCACTTCCTCCAGTTTGGGAATGATCAATGCTTCTGTCAGAGGCAGCCCTCGGAGCCAGAGACTCCAACTCCTCCAGGCCAGACTCCCCAGGAGACGCTGCGCAGTGGCTGGGAAGACCGGAGCTCGACTCTGCGGGCTCAGGAAGTCCCAGATGGTCGCCCTCTGCCAGGGAAACCGCAAAATGGCGCCAAAGGGTCCAAACTCACCGCCGGAGCCCAGATGACATGATTCTGTATGTAGAAAATCCAACATAATTTAGAGATAAATTATGAGAATTTGTAAATGAATTTAGCAAAGTTTCTGTATGTAAGGTCAATATATTAGAGGGAGGTGTGACCAGTGTTAGGGTTTGGATATGAGGTGTCCCCCAAAAGCTCATGTGTGAGATAATGCAAGAAGAGGAGAAATGATTGGGCTGTGAGAGCCTTAAATAATTAGTGTGTTAATCCCCTCATAGGGATTAACCAGATGGCAACTGTAGGCAGGTAGGTTGTGGCTGGAGGAGGTGGGTTGCTGAGGGCATACTTTTGGGGTATATATTTTGTCCTTACTGAGTGGAACTCTCTCTCTGCTTCCTGGTATGATGTTCTGAGCTGCTTTCCTCTGCCATACTCTTCTGCCATGATGTTCTGCCTCACCTTGAGCCCAGAGCAATGGAGTCTATGGACTGAGACCTCTGAAACTAGGAGCCCCAAAATAAACTTTTCCTCCTTTAAAATTGTTCTTGTCAGATCTTTTGGTCACAGCAGCAAAAAAAGCTGACTAAAACAATCAGAGAAGAAAAGCCATAGGAATGATGCAGAATAAAGTATTTATTTTAGAGGTTTGACCTTTTAAAATTGGGAGCTGATAAAATAGTATCCATTTGGCTGCTTCTTCTGCAACTGGTTCTGAGCCTGTACTCATAGTGCAGGAGGCCAGGAAGGAAAGATGGACATGAATTGGAAAAGAGAAAGGACAACTGGAACCCACAAGTCTGGAGTCCATTTTCTCTCACCCTCACCAGAACTCACATTAGCCTATGCAGTCTCCAAGCCTCCAGTCTCACTGCCATAGATGGTCTGCTATGGAACCATAATCACACTTGGCCCAGTGTCTGAAGGAGCCAAAGGAAAAAAATCCCACAGGAACACAAGGAGATGTGCAGCTTGCTGTAGCACAGACCAAAGAGGCAAGCCAGTAGATCTGCAAAAACTGGCTTGAGCTGCAAAAAGTCCTGACCTATATCAATCTATCAATCTTTGAAGTAAGCATCATTACTGCTTTACTTTTGCCTCGGGAAATTGGGGCAATCTTCTCCTGTGACTGACCATAACCAGAAATCTTTACTCACAGTATGCAAAACTTCAATTTATTTCTCTATACTTGTATCAAATAGGAAACATAAATATTTTAAATATCACTTATAATACCATCAAAAACATAATATGCCTAGGCCCAATTCTAATGAAATGAATTCAAAAGCTCTACACAGAAAGCTATAAAATGTTAAAGACATGAAAGACTTCTAAATAAATGGAGATTCTAAATACCATGTTCATGCAACTGAGGACACAATATTATGAACTTGTCAATTTTCCCCAAGCCTATTTTCAGATTCAATGCAACACTAATAAAATTTTCAAAAAAGAAATCTCAACAATTGTTTAATTATTAGAATGTGACAAGCTGTTTCTAAATTTAAATGGGAATGCAAAGGGCTGAAAATGCCAAAGGAGAAAAAGAAGGAGAGAAAGGAGTCGAAGAAAGAGAGGAGGGGGAGGAAATGACAGGTCAATTCAGGTCATCAGATCAATTCATCACGAAATTCCATCAAAGCATAAGAGTTAGAAGCCCTCCTTCCTCAGCAGGACGTAAAGAAGACCTCATCTCCTTCAGTCAAAAGACAGACTGAGCCCCATACAGGTTGGTTGGTTGGTTGGTTGGTTGGTTGTTTGGTTGGTTGGTTTTGTACCAGGGATTGAACCCAGGGGCACTTAACTAGCCCTTTTTATTTTTTTATTTTGAGACAGGGTCTAACTAAGTTGCTGAGACTGGCTTTAAACTTGCAATCCTCCTGCCTCAGCCTCCCAAGCTACTGGGATCACAGGTATGTGCCACCACCCCCAGCCCCACTCAGATCTTAATTGTAAAAGTAGAATTTCAGAGGAGAGACTAAAATCTCAGTCTAGAAAACTTGCTTATGCCAAAGTCAAAGGCATAATAAGGAAGATCAGAGATCCTGAGACTGGTCAAATATGATTAAGATCCTTGATTCTCCTGATTCCCCTGAATCTTTAGCCCTACAGAATTGGCTCATTCATTCAGAGGCCTCATATAAGCAGGTGCCTTATAAGACACCATTAGCCCTCCTTATGATCTGCCCTCACTCCCCTCCTGGCCATCAGATCAGTCACTAGAACTAAAGCTCAAGATGACTCAACTGAGGAAGTACTGGGCCTGCTGGAAGAGAGAGATTAACATGCCAAAGCACTTACCGGACCTGGCTGACATGCAGTGGCAAGAACGGGCAGGGTCTGCCTGTGAGTGGCACGCAGAACCAGCTGGGCGGAATGTAAAGCTGGGTAGAGGAGGTTTATTACCATGGGCCACTACCCAGAATGTAACTGGGAGGTTGATCTAATAGCTGCTAGGAAGGCTATTAGGAAGTTTGGTTAAAGTGGTGTCCCACATTGAATGAAGCAGAGGATCAGAATTGCTTTGCCAGATTGTTCAGCAAGTACAGAAGAGGCTCGGAGAACAGACCATGCTAGAATGAATCCTCTGAATAAGACTGGAAAACACACCAGCTGACTCTGTCCTAGAGTTACCTAGAGGATTTGTCAAGTGCATTCCGGTGAGGGGGCACTAGTATTGTTGAGGGGCTCAACACTAGCCATGTTCTGTAGGCCAGGTGCTCTCACCAGTCTGGCTCCACAGTTTATAATGGGAATGATAGTATCCCAGAGAAGAGGCCAGGTGGCAGCACTGAATTCCCAACTAAGATGGCCAAAAGGTAAGATGACCAGGAGGCCTGACTCCTAAGGATGTATGGAAATGACTGATAGGCCATGGAAATCCTAAAATCAGTCTGTCAGATTTAGCAAATAAAAATATAGGCCATGGCTGGTAGTTTAATTTACATAAAATATTTGAATATTTAATATAATTAAATATATATTTAACTTCAGATAAACAAGTAATTTTTTAGTATAATGACATTCCCAAAAGAAATCCAAGATTGGACAAGCAGATGGTTGAGGTGAGCTTCCCCAATGGAAAGTCACAATTTCCTTTAGAGTTTCCAGAATCGAGCCAGTTCTTATACCAGGACCCATCAACTAAACTAAAGGCCAGATCCCCATATGAAAGGTCATTTCAACACCATGGCATATATGTAAAATACAGTAGTGATTCTCACAGTGTCCTTCCCCCACAAGGACTTACCAGGGTCCATATATTGGTAGAAGCTGAGTGATTATGGTACATCAACTGACCATTAAACCCTAACTGCCTATTATTAATGAGGCAATGTCAGGACCACCAAGTCATAAGATCAGATGGGTGCAGTGATAATTCATTGTAAGATGGAATGAATAAGATCCAGATCAAGCATCAATGAGGATAGAAGCTGCAACCACTGGAGTAGCTGGCCCAGATTCCAATGTCACCCACCACTGCTGCCCTACTGCTTCACCCTTGGCTCTGCCTATGGCTGTGTGGTAGGCTAGACCAGTTGACAGTAGAGATTAAAGCCTGAACTTTGTTAACAGATAGCAGCTCAGTATGTAGATGCAAGTCAAAAATAGTATGTTACAGGCCTGCAGCCCCCGCCCCCAACCCTGGGATGGCCTTGAAGGTAGCAGTAAGTGGAATTTCTCCCAAAGGTCGAAGTACCTGGCATCTCACCTGGTCATCTACTTCATGTGGTAAAAGAAGTAGCCTAATGTTAGGATGTATAAAGATTTATGGGTTGTGGTGAATGACTTGATTTATTGGTCAAGATCCTGGAGCATATAATTGTGGAAGATTGGGGACAGAGAAGTCTGGGGAATGGCATGCGTATGGGCCAATAGGAGTTGTTATGGAGTGTGAAGGACTTTGTGTCACATGTTGACAGCCACCAGAGAACATCCATCCTGGAAAATGCCTACAATACAAAGTAGAAGAAAATGGCTTTGCCAGTTAATGTCAAGTAGCCTCTGGCCAGATCCACCTCAACAATGATGGAACAATGGGGTTATGAATTGTAGTCCCCATGGTGGCAGTGGTGGAGGTTATGCCTGAGCATGGCAGTGTGGGCTCCCACTCACCAGATCTGACCCAGCTACTGCCACTATCACAATATCCAGTATCCAATGCTGAGTCCCTGATTTAGCATCATCCTGGGGGAAAACAACCAAGTTACTTCTTGATAATTGGATTACAATGGATCCTTTCCAAAGCAAACCTGGGTCAATTCATTTGATAGGACACATCAACTCATTTGAGATATTCTGGATATATTTCTTGCCTCAGCTAGCCCTGCAATCCAAGAGTTCATATGCTGCCTGATCCAGCATCCTTGGATCTTAGATAGCATCACAACAGAACATGGGACTCACTTACAACAAGGTGTCTACAGACATCATAGGACGTGGGATCCTCTAGTGCCATGCTGCACTGAAGCTGCCAGCCCAATAGATCAGTAGAATAGCATTTTGAGGACATAGCTAAGGTATCAACTCAGAAATAACAGTCTTGCAGGATTGGACACTATCCTTCAGGATACGTTATACATCTTACACTAATGATTGTTGTAAGGTACTCTGTCCCCAGGAGGTAGAACACATGTGTCCAGGATCAGGGGTCAGAAGTAGAAGCATCCATGCTCACTGTGACTCCCAGTGACCCACTTCGGACATTCGTACTTCCCGTCCCATAACTCTCGGCTCTGAGTTTCTAGAGGCCATAGTGTGCTTGCACCATAGCACACAGCAAGATTCCTGATAAACTTTAAGAGACCTGTAGGGAAAAAGAAAAGATTTTTCCGTCCCAGTAGAATGCATCCCTCCTTATCATCAGGAGGAGGCAGGAATGCAGGGAGCCAGGAAAATAGCACCCAAGGGCTCTCTGGGACCCCTCTGCAATGCTGACAGTAAGTGAGTAAGTGGGCAATCAGCAGCCACAGCCTGAAAGACTGTAAGGACCCGGGGCTCAGATTCCTCCTTGTCTTCGATTAGGTCAGTGGAGGTACCAGTTGGGGGCTGGGAATGATCCAAACTGGGTAACAAAGGAAGGAGGTAACAAGGATCTGATGGAGCTCCCGGGATAGCTTTGGGAGTATAACTGTAACATGTCCCACTAACTCCTTTTATATGCTCTTCCCACAAAGAGATCAACCAGGATCCTCAAAGTGCTGTTTACGGATGGAGTGAAATTATTATAGAAAGCCAATGGATCCCAGCAGTGCAGAGTGAATCATATGGATGTGGTGTGGCACCACCCAGGCGCCCCCGACAGCACCCCTCCCTCCCCATCTGCTGGGATTACTGTGCCCTGAGGACTCACAGGTGAGCCTTGTCAGATACCAACCTCAGCAGAAGCGGCTGCTTGGCTCCACTTTGTACATGTCTCTGGGAACAAACAGCTCCCATCCAAGACTGGATGGTGTGTCCCTCACCCCAATTCAGGACAGCTCTAAAAGGTCATCCCAACCTCAGAAGTGACGATGTTGCCTTTTCTCTTCCTCATCTCCTGACTTCAAACATGATGCTTCCTCTGGAAGAAGTTTCCTGTCCTCTTCTTGACCTGGTTCACTCCTGTTCACCTATCAAATTTCAGCTTATATGTCGCCTGCTCAGAGAGACCTTGAGCGACCCCCAGAGACTCTCTTGGGTCCTCCTTCTGTCATTCCAGAGCATCAGTGTGTCCTCTTTCTTAGCATCACTTTCCTGAAGTAAGTCCTGTCCACCTTACTTCCTTCATCCACAAGGACTGCTGTCTTACTATCACCCAGCACAAAACTACAGCACAGTGGGCACTAAATATTTACCAAGTGAATTTTGCCAAAATATTTTCTAGTGTCCTACCTCTGTAATCTGCAACAAGTTCGATGATATGCATGAGATTTGGTTCCTTCAAGTATGAGATGGGAATAGATATAATGCCTAACTTGGAGGTGTTTTTTGTTTTGTTTTTTGTTCTAGGGCACTCTACCACTGAGTATGTCCTCAGTCCTTTTTATTTTGGAGGAAGAGTCTCACTAAGTTCCCAAGAGTCTTGCTAAGTTTCCCAGGCTGGCCTCAAACTTGCAATCCTCCTGCTTCAGCCTCCCAAATCACTGGGGTTACAGATGTGTGCCACTGCACCCGGCTAGAGGGTCATTTGAGGATTAAATGAGATGTATCAGTAAAGCCCTTAGCATAGTGCCAGGATGTAGTAAGCATTTGATTCTTTCCCTTAGGCAAGCAGATTTTGAGTCTGCCACTCTTTACTCTTTCTAATTTGAGTATTATGTTTATTTTTGTAAAGTTTATATAGGGAAACAGAGCATCTCATGATTTCAGACCAACATGTTTTTCCAAGCCTAGAGCTCTTGTTAATGGATGGCTCCATCCTGCTGCTCCATGCCAGGGACACCATAAAGAAAACGAATGTTCAGCTTCTCTCTCTTCCTGTAACAGTTGGTAGGTGGGCGGGACGGCTCTCTGAGGAAGGAGCCTTGGATGTAGACGTACACTGTGTGTGGCCAAGCACTAAACGGCAGGTGTTTTCACAGCTCCTTCAGGGTTTGCCCAGAGTCCTCTTGCTCATCCTTAGGAGAAGTCTGTGAGGCCCATCTTTCCTCAGCCAGTCCAGGTGGAGGCCTCTGCCTCGATCATTTCCAAGTGACGTAGAACCCACAGACCCAGAGGCCCCTCTGTACTTCCTGTGCAGTGTTCAGAAACCCGCCTCCCCTCCCAGCCTCAGGTGCCTGCTTCAGAAAATGGTGAGTCTCCTCTTGTAATGCCTCTTTTTTTCATCCTGGCATTGGGGACAATGGCTCCAGGGTCCTTAGATCCAGCAGATGTTTTGAAGACATCCTCTGGTTTCCTTTTCAGAAGTAATAAGCGGACTCTTCGCCATTTTAATAGAGTGAGTGTACAGGGAGAGAAGGATGCAGTCGAGCACTCTCTGGAGAGTTCTGGGACTCTGCCTCCTATTTGGTGAGTAGGATGGAATAAAGAAGGGTGGTGTTTCTCCAGTCCATTGGAAGTCTCACAGACTTACCTCTCGTAGCCCAGTTGTACCAAAGAGCCTCATTTACCAGAAGATGTAAGGAACTGTGCTACCCTTAGGGTCAGGGATTAAGGTTGGAATCGAACAAAAGAAATGTGCCCCAGGTGCCCAGGGAAAAGCCAAAGAGAAGCAGTTAGCAGGACCATATCAATTGAGAGCAAAAAGGTCTCTCTGCCACCAAGAAGAAGCCCATCTTAGTTCTGACTAAGCCCTTAAGAACTAACACAAGAGTTTAGAAGAGCTAAGCCCCAGTCTTTGTTTTGGGGAGATCAGACAATTGAACCTAAACTCTGCACAGAGTACAACAAATTTAGTATCTTTGAAACAAACACCTCATAATTTTCAGTCCTTCTCAGATGCCCAAGTGCTTTCAATTAGATTAGTCCTTTTTGAAGCAAGGCAGGACATGAACTGATAAATAACTAAGAGCATTTGCATATCTCATGAGATAAATAACACAAAAAAAGATTGCCATTTATTGAGTGCCTTTACGTGCATTAACTGATTTAATCCTTGGAAGAAAGATGTTATATCCTCTATTTTATGAAGAAATTAATACTCAAGACATTACATAACATATTTAAAACCATACAGTTAGTAATTGCAGAAGCTGATCCGAGAAATCCGGGCTGCCTGTCTACAGGGCCTGTGCTCAGAATGGCTGCACTGCAAGAGGCAAAATGGCTCCTGATGGTTTTATTTCAAAGGCCTAGGAAATTCTGTCGCAGGCTGGGCTCCTATCTCAGAGCCACAGCCTGGTAGCTTCACTTCCTGCTTCATCTTGGATTGTTTTCTTAAACTTGAACACAAAAATCACCTGGGAACCCTGTTAAAATGCAGCTTTTACTTCAAGAGGCCTGGAGTGGGGACTGAGAGTCCACATTCCTAGTAAACTCTAGGTTTTTTCATCTGTAACTGGTCCAAAGAACATACTCTGAGTCCCAAGGGGTAGGATGTGACTTCTGCAGGGAATGATTAGGCATTTTCCTGGAGGCCTATGGTATAAACTCTATTCCTGAGAAAAGAAAAAAAATGCAGTGTTAAAGATCCAAACACCCCTAGAAATTTGGTATCATGAGAATATGCCCAAACTTCTCTTGTTACAGGACTGCTGGCCAGAGGCCCAACTCTGGGGGGTCCCAACAAATCAGGTCTGGCCACCTGCCCCAAAAACCAAATGGAAAAAGTTTTGATGAGAAAACAGGAAAGGGGGCTGGGGATATAGCTCAGTTGGTAGAGTGCTTGCCTAGTATGCACCAGGCCCTGGGTTCAATCCCCAGCACCACGAAAAAATAGTAAATAAATAAATAAATAAATAGAAAAAGCAGGAAAGGAACTTTAATCAATATGGCCATATTGGGAAGGCAAATGAGATCAAGCTTCTCAGCCCTTTCTTTGAGGTACTGACATGAATGTTAGGTTTAAATAGAGGAAAAATTGAGGTAATGAGCAAGCAGTATGCATAATAAAATAGTCTTGGTCAAACTGTTCTGGTTGATTATTATCTCAGTTCTGGTTCTACAAGGTGGCTCCAGAGAAGTCCTTGTCCCTTGAAAAGACAATCTCCTTTGCTTCACAGGATGTTTATCAGACTGTGATCCTGGATGGGGGTGGGGGCAATTTGGCTCACAGGAGATGATTGCTCTTGCTTTGGTGTAGGGGGGGTGGTCTCCTCAGGGAACTTTTTGCCTTCAAGTTTCCACTGTTCCTGGAAAGTATAGGAGAATGACTGGAGACTTCCAGGCATTGCTCCAGGGAGTCTAGAACAGGATGTTGTTAAAAGCTAGTAGTTGAATGTCACTGAAAATCTTGAAAATACCTTAGATTCCTTTATCTTGGTGTCTTCAACCTTGAAGGGGACAGAATACCAGCTTTAGATGAACACTCCTTAAATGATTAACATCCCTATGTGCAAAATTGAGCAAGAGTCTAACACAAAGTTTAAGTTAATAAATAAGACTGGAGCCGGGTGCAGTGGGGCCTGCCTATAATCCCAACAGCTTGGGAGGCTGAGCCAGGAGGATCGTGAGTTCAAATCCAGCTTCAGCAAAAGCGAGGTGCTGAGCAATTTAGACCCTTTCTCTAAATAGAATACAAAATAGGGCTGGGGATGTGACCTAGTAGTTGAGTGCCCCTGAGTTCAATCCCTGGTGCCAAAAAAAGAAAAAAAGACTTGATACAAAATGAAGGCAACTTAGTTACCCATGCAGCATCTGCAGGCCCAAGTGAAGAGTCTGTACTTTTTAGCAAAGGCAAAATATCTAAGTACCCGTTATTCCCTAGGGATGAAAGAATATCTCATCCAGTGTAGAGGTTGTTGGTAAACGGGATACTCTCAGGCAGTGCCAGGGGAAATTTGGTTACTATAATGAATCCAAGTCAAGGTTGTGAGGGTATCTGGGAGGGTCCAGAGGAACTGGCTCATCAACACACAGGCTCTAGCTTATGAGTAATCATGGTTTCGAATATTTCCACTTGTCTCAAGCAGAAAACAAATGGAAAAACTGAACCATCCAACAAGCAGAAGCCAGAGATAAAAGAAGAATCCCAATGTTTGTACCCAACCAGGAGCTCATTTTTCTTCCACAGAGACCAGTTTTCAAAATGGAGGCTTAGTTGCAAAATTCTTTTGCAATTTCTCTAGCCAGATAAAAAGCATCCCCACCTTATTCTAACTCCTTTTTGTTGAATATCGTGTTCTCATGTTTAATGTAAGATGGTTCCTTTCTCTGTTTCTTCCCAAAATGGGTCAGTCCCCAGCAGTAAATGGTACTTTTCTTTTTTTTTTTTGCAGTGCTGAGGATTGAAACCAGGGCCTTGTGCTTGCGAGGCAGGCACTCTACCAACTGAGCTATATCCCCAGCCCTAAATGGTACTTTTCTATGGTATAGAAACAACTGTGATCAGGCAGTGACTGGAAAGAACTTTAGATGCTCATTAATATAATTCCATTATTTGGAACTGCATGCATTCACAATATTTTCTAACTCTTTTTTTCAACTCTTTATTTTCCAGTTGGTGCTTGGGGGCAGGAAGGTAAGATATGCTTTCTTTGCTATAAAATCCGGGATTCTTGGTACAGCCAAGTGCTGAAAAACAATGTTTCAGTCAACAACTAACAGTATATATAATAGTGGTCCCATAAGATTGTAATGGAGCTGAAAATTCCCTATCACCTAGTATTTTTACTGTACACTTTCAGTTTAGATGTGTTTAGATATACAAATACTTACCATTGTGTTGCGACTGCCTAGAACATTCAATAGAGTAACATGCTGTACAGGTTTATAGCCTAGAAGCAATGGGCTACACTGAATAACCTAGGTGTATAGTAGCTATACCACCTAGGTTTGTGTGAGTACCCTCTATGACATTCACACAATGACAAAAATCACCTAACATCATATTTATCAGAAGCTGATTGTATTTGTGAGTGGAAAGCTCTCTCCTGGCCTCCCACAGGGCTTTCTCAAAGACCAGTGAAAGGGGTTTCTACTATTCTCCTTTGCCTTTTTTTGATAAATCTAGCCCAGAATAGGGAATCAGAGATTATAGTAAAAAACTAGTCTTGATTCCAAAGAAGAATTGAGACTGTTAAAATAAGTTGAAAGTGCCAACAGTTTTCTTTTGCTTGCCTATTTGATGTGCAATTCTGTAAAGAATGTGTGACTGGCCAGAATGCATGCCCAGGGTTGCCTGGATGAACCTCAGGGCAGCATTTTGCTGCACATTTAGAATCACATCTGAATATTCTGAACGTGTGTGCCATGTGTGTCTATGTGTGCACATGCATACAAGTGTACCAGGCCTGGACTTACTTTCTCAACCACAGCATTAGAGTCCAGAGCGTCCCAGTACTCGAAAACTCTACTCAATAGCTCCTCCAAACTGAGGGAACCACTACTGTGTTCAGAAGCAGCAACTGTGCCAGGCAACTTTCCACTGTGCTGCCTGACTTGTGGCAGCCATTTGTACAAATGGCCCTGAGGTATTTAATGTAGAATGTAAGATCCAAGAAAGCTTGTGATACATAGCCAAGGGGCTTGAAGACCCATTGTTTTCTAAGGATTGAGGGAAGAGTCCTACCCTCAAGGGAGGGGCTTATCTTAGTTGCTGATTGGAATGTCGCTCATGGTTTCTTATTGTTTCTTTTCCAGATAATGAAGAAACTGGTAAGGGCATTTTCCTTTTGTACAACCTCTCTTCAGATGCGAAACAACACAGTCATAGGGGACACTCACAATAGTAAACAGTGAGAACCAGAACCATTAGCAGGAAAACACAGTTACCTTTCAATGGGATCTGTATAAGATGTTCCTATATTTGTTGCTAGCTGACATGCTTGATTATAATAGCTATGCATGCATGTACCCTCCCTGAACTTCCTGCTACAGAAAAGCACACTTCTGGGTTTGGGTTGGAGCATCCATGTGTTTTTCTACAAACAATGAATTCATTTACCTGGTCTAGCGTCTGGCCCATAGAAGGTGCTCAGTGAATATTTTTTGAATGCCTAAATGAACAAAAATATAAATGCTTTGCTAATTCCATTTCTTCAAGGATCCACCTGTCTTGTGGGAGCCAAATAATTGATAATATAAAGTATTGCATGCCATGATATGGGTAGATACAGAGTAAATTGAAGTATAAAGAGAGGAATGGTTGACTCTACAAATCGTACTTGAAGAAGGCTCTCTGGGGAAGGTAATTCTTGAGCTGAGTTTTAAAGGATGAACTTATATTTTGAAGAAGAGAGATACTTTAGGCAGAAGAGAGAAGGGCGTACAGTGTGAGGGTAAAGGTCTAATTCTGAAGCTACACAACCATGTTTGAATCCTGGTCCAATTCCCTAGTTGCTACATGACCGAACAGTCAACTTCTCTTTGTATATCATCATGTATAAAATGGAAATAATAATGATACTCATTTGTATGTTATTATGAAGGTTGAAAGAGTAATTCTTTTATCTAAAACGTTATCTGACCTATAGAAGGCAGGAGGTGATTTTAACTTTTTTTATATAGAAATCACACTGACTATAGTAATAAGCATTAAAGTTTAGCCAGGCGTGGTGGCGCACGCCTGTAATCCCTGCACTTGGGAGGCTGAGTCAGGAGGAACGCGAGTTCAAAGCCAGCCTCAGTAACTTAGTGAGGCCCTAAGCAACTCAGCAAGACCCTGTCTCTAAATAAAATACAAAATAGGACTGGGGTTGTGGCTGAAGTGCCCCTAGGTTCAATCCCCAGTACCAAAAAAATAAAAAATAAAAATAAATAAAGTTTATTGTACATGTATGTTTTAGGTATTGCCCTAAATATCTTACCTGAATTTCCTCATTCAGTTCTTCTACCATTCCTACTCTATAGATAAGAAAACAAAGACTTAGAAAATAGATAGCCCAATCATAAGGCATAAGTATAAGATACTGAAGTTCATTTTCTTAACCACTATGAAATGCCATGGATGTGCATACAGTCTTTGTGAACACACTTATTTGGAGACATAGACATCTAGGCCCACGTTTGAGCACATGTAAGTCTAAGCTCTGCTACTGAATTTGTGCCAGTAAAGGTTGTAAGCAATTTTTTTACATTTGTTTTTCAAACAACCCTATCAAGCCAAGCATAATGTCTATTTACTTTTCACTTATTTGTGTAATATTTTTAAAAAACATCAGTGCTGAAAAATTATTAAATCAAAATAATATCATCTATTGTTATTATATTCAACTTCCAATTCTTAGCAGATGGAGAAGGATTTGTTTATGTTGGATACAGCCTCAGCCAAATGACTATCTGAGCAGTAAGGTCAGAGCTCAGTTTATTCTCCATGGTATCAGGACCTCAGGAAAGAAAGGAGAAAAGAAACTAACATTTTTCTTTTCTTTTTCAGTTTATTTTTATTTTTAGTTGTAGATGAACAAAATATCTTTATTTTATTTATGTATTTTTATGTGATGCTGAGGATCAAACTCAGTGCCTCACACGTGCCAGGCAAGTGCTCTGCCACTGAGCTACAGCTGCAGCCCTGAAACCAACATTTTTCTTAAGCATCTGCTATGTACCATTCACTTTCACCTTCAGAATTCATTTAATTCTTACAAAAAACCCTGTGAGGCAGGCATTTATCTCTATTTCCCTGATGAAGAAACTGAGGTTCAGAGAGGTTAAATGACTTTCCCTTGCTCACACAGCCTAGGGTAGATTTGAGATTCAGACACAAGATTTCTGTCAGAGTCCAGTGCTCTTTCTCCAGTACCACACTGTCTCTGAGCACCCCACTGCTCCTCTCTTCTGGCTGTCCTGTGCCAGTCTAGCACAGCCTAGAACTGTCCAGTGTTCTACCCAAACCCTTCCAGGAAGTAAGGAAAGACAGCCCCTAGTCCTGCACACCCGCCCCCAGGCAAAACTTCCTGCTGTGAAGAAGGTGACTGGATCCCCAAAGTGCATTAATGGATTTCAGTTGTTCACACCAATGGCCCCTCCCTCCAACAAAAATAATTGGGAATTGATCATGCTCAGAGAAAATATAAAGCCACTTTTTACTGGAAGAACAATTTTTTTGAAATGTGTAGAGTGATTCACATCATTTAAAGGCAACAAAAGAGAAAAATATATGGAATAAGAAGAAAGATATTTGATCTCTATTACAAGGGACTCTATTAGTTATAGAAAGAATTTCACGCCTATAATCCCAGTGGCTTGGGAGCTTGAGGCAGAAAGACTGTGAGTTCAAAGCCAGCCTTAGTAACTTAGGAGACCCTGTCTCAGAATAAAAAATAAAAAGGACTGGGAGTATAGCTCATTGGTAGAACACCCCTGGGTTTAATCCCCAGCACCTAAAAAACAAAAACAAAAGCAAAAACAAAAATTTAAAAACTTAAACCAGAATTTTTTCTTACCGATCCTTCTTTTTTCTCTTTGCAGATGACCTTACACAGAAGCGTGAGTTTATGGTCCTTTATTTATTTTTGTCAAGGATGCAGGTTGGTGGATAGTGAAGAGAGTAATCCAGAGAGATTAACCCCAAGAACTGAGGACCCCCCAACATTACATGCCCAACTCCCATTTTAGAAAAGTTCCAAATAGGGACTTTCGTGGGGTTTTCTTTACTTCCATCCTTCCCTCCCCAAGTTGCAGTGTTCCTGCCCATAACTGAGGACACCATTCAGAGAGTTCTCTGGTCCCCTCCTCTCACACCCTCTAGCCAGTAGGCTTCTATTCTGATGAACAAACCTAAAACCAGGATGTGAGTTCTTAACGTTTGGTTGATTCTTTTGTCATTAATTTGCCTTTTCAGGAATTTTTCTGGTTTCTCCCTCCAATGCCCCTTCTCTTCTCTCCCATTCCTCAGAATACAAAGTCTCCATCTCAGGAACTGACGTGGTGCTGACGTGCCCTCTGGCGGTGCAGGGTTCAATATATTGGGAAAAGAATGGCCAAAAAATAACTGATGAAAATGAAGAAAATCTACTCCTGAAGAATTTTTCAGAAATGGAGAACAGTGGTTATTATGCCTGCTACACAGACTCCAACAAGAACCATCAGCTGTACCTGAGAGCTAGAGGTAGCAAAGGAGGGCCACTCCAAAAGGGCATTCCCGATGACCTCTCCAACCCAACTCACAGTCCCCCACTGCCCAGGGCTTCCTTGTACACTCAGTCCTGGGACTGTCCAAGGCCACACAGCATCAGTATTTCCTGGAACACAGATTAAAAACCAACATGTGCCTGTCTGGATAAACTCAGTCAGCTCTTGGTCTTAAAAAAGCAACTTCCCAAGAGACAGGTTGGGGTCATTTAAATTGTATCACCCCCAGAATTACAATATGAGTTTATCTGATGCTTTATCCAGATATACTTTCTTTAGAGGAACTTGCAAAGGAAACCAAAGCTACTGTTTTTAAAAGGTCTAAACAGGGGTATAATAATGAAATTGTAAGGAGAGCTAACATTTATCAAGGGTTTATAAAATTTCAAGACTCTGCTCCAAATCCCTGTACTTGCCAGGGATTTTTTCATGTATTCCTCTCAGAAGCTATATGAATTAAGTACTACTTTATTTCCATTTTGTAGAGGAAGAAACAGAGACTTTATGGGTTGAAAACACATTGCACAACTCCCATAACTAGTGAGTAATGAAGCTAAGACTTGAACCCCGATCGTTGGACTACGGTTTGCTAGTTATTATCATGATTGTTATAATCATGCTGAAGGGTAGGGCTCTGGCCTGTGGGAGTGTGTGTGTGTGTTAGGGGAGAGTCACCTTCATTTGTTCCTTCTTCTTCTCTAGTGCCTGACGTCTTCCTTCTCTTGTCATTTCTCTCCTCTCCACCCCTGGCCCCTGTAGTGTGTGAGAACTGCATAGAAATGGATCTGGCCACGGTGGCCACAATCGTCATAGTCGACATCCTCTTTACTCTGGGCTTGCTGATGCTGGTGTATTACTGGAGCAGGAATAGAAAGGCCAAGTCCAAACCTGTGACACGTGGAGCAGGTGCCGGTGGCAGGCCCAGGGGTAAGACCACCGAGCTGGGTCAGACCACATTGCCTCCAAGGAGGCATCCAGCCTGGGCCAGGGTGGGCAAGTCCACAGGAAGGTTGAAACAGCTTCCTCAGAACATGTACTGTGTTACCGGGGTCTCCCCATCCAAGACCACTCCTCTCCTTCCCACCCTAGAAATCTGTGACCACACTTATGAAAATGAAGGGCTTTCTTAAATGCTCTCAGTAATCAGATTCCACTCTGTAAGAGGAGAGACTTTGGGATGTTCCTGCCTTTTCCTTTCTATTCTCTCATGGAAAGAAACAGTGGGAGGACTTGGGCTAAGGAAAGTCACAAAATGCTGAGAACAGTATGGGGGTCGTAGGGATGGGACTGAAGAAAGAAAATGAAAAGGGTGCTGGATGGGAAAAGGGAGATGTGGAGGAGAGGACAAAGGGGACTGTCAACCTTGAGCCAGGTCTCACCGGGGCAGTCAGCACGGCAACATTGGTGTTCCCCCAGAAATGAATATTTCTCCCTTCTCTCCTCTGTAGGACAAAAGAAGGAGAGGCCACCACCTGTTCCCAACCCAGACTATGAGGTAACAGGGATGGAGTGGACAGGAAGGGGTGGGAAGGAAGAGCATGCCTTCTAGGAGGGAAGGGAACAGGTAGGACTGTCCCTCTCATCTGCCAGATACCCTAAAGGCCCTCACTCAGGGTTCCTAGGTCAACCCACCATGTGGCCACCTCTGCCTCTTTCATGGCACAACAGGCTCAGAGGCTGCTGGCTTCCACAACCATGAAGAGGCAGGAGGGTGGGAATACATCCCTCTCTGGTTCATTCATTGGCTGGGATACAGCCCTGGAGAACATCACATATGCAGAGTCTAACATGATAAATGCCGAACTGACTTTGCACCAGCACATACCAATGTAGTCAACCAGTTATTAAGATATGAAAATGCTTCATTGGTAAATAGCCCCAAGCCTCCCCCCATGGCTCCCACGCACACACTGTCAGACGTCAGAGCCCATCCTGCAGCCTCTGGATTTGTAACTAAGCAGTTAATGCCTGGCATAGGGGAGGACCACCAGGATTGTTTTCATTGGCTGGTGGGTGTGTGCTAATAGTTATCACATACTTTCACTGTCACACCTGGACCAAGTCTACAAATATTTATTGAACACCAGACAAGCATGTGATATTTACTTTCCCATGAGTGACTTCAGTTAACCCTGACAAAAGCCTTGAGAGGGCTGGGGCTGAGGCTCAGTGGTGGAGCACTTGCCTAGCATGAGCAAGGGCCTGGGTTCAAAACCCAGTATTTCACACACACACACACACACACACACACACACACCCCTGAGAGGTGAGTCTTTAGACTCCCATTTTTGAGATAGGAAAGATGAGGCTCACAGAAGTACGGAAACCATGCAAGTCTACTACCTGTCAGGGCCAACTTGGAATCCCCAGGTGCCTCCTGACTCCAAGCCCAGCATCTTTCCACTGCACTACAGCTAGATCTCCAGGGCCCTTCTCCCTTATGAACTACTTCCTCCACCCTACTAGCCACCCCCTCTCTGTTCCACCCCCAGCCCATCCGGAAAGGCCAGCAGGACCTGTATTCCGGCCTGAATCAGAGAGGAATCTGACAGCTCTGGAGGATTGCCATGTCTGCCTCTCCCTGGGCACCCTGCAGTTCCTTGTTCCCTGGACAAGTTTGGACACCACAAGAGAATTGTTCTTCAATCTCACAGGGAACTCACAACATCCTGCAGACTTGTCCCTGGCGCACTCCTTCCTGCCATCTCTACCTGCTGCCCAGTTCTAGGATTTTGCTGCTTCATTGTCCTTTGAAACATCATGGCTAGTCAGCCCCTTACACCCAGTCTGCCCTCTTGTCAGGATATTTATTTCTGTTATTCACTCCCTGCCAATTCCTCCCTTCCCCCGACACAGATATTTCTGCCTTCAATTTTCTCCTTTCTCTGCATAAAATTGTCCCTCATCCTGTAATCCCAGCAGCTTGGGAGGCTGAGGTAGGAGGATCCCAAGTTCAAAGCCAGCCTCAGCAACTTAGCAAGGCCCTAAGCAACTCAGTGAAACCTTATCTCTAAATAAAATAAATAAAAAGGCTGGAGATGTGGCTCAGTGGTTAAGCGCCTCTGGGTTCAATTCCCAGTACCAAAAAAAAAAAAAAAATTGTCCCTGCGCTGGAGTTGTGGCTCAGGGGTAGAGCCTTTGCCTGGCATGTGTGAGGCCCTGGGTTTGATACTCAGCACCACATATAAATAAAATAACTATACATACATATATAAAATCCCTCATTCCTAACAATTCAAATAACTTTCTGTCTTCCCAGCTCTCTCTTCTGCAGCCTTCTTTGGGGATTGACAGGGTAAATATTGGCAGAGACCCTGTCCCATTCACAGATCCTAGCCCACAGCCAGCCCTGAGCCCCTTTCCCTGGTTCTCACTGCAAGCCACTGGATGGTCATTTGCATCTCCATGAATGCATGTAGGTTCCTCTCCCCTGACAGAGAAAACAAATAAAGTGTGTTTGCCTGAAAAAGTTACTGTCCAGCTTTTCTGGGAAGTCCTCAGAGACCACCTTGCTTCCTAAGATAACTCAGGTGCTCCCCACCTTTAGCTCCATTTAGCACTCACTGTAAGTGCAAGTACTACCTGTTTTTCCAGCTGGTAAATGTATTATCTGAAACTCTTTGAAGAGGGCAATGGGGGCGGGGTGGAGAGGTACAGCTACAAAAAGTTTAATTCCTCCTGGAGGAATATACCAAAGGTGGCAGAGAGTGACTGAGGGATCTCTGCTGGAGCAGTCAGGTCCTAAAATGGGGGAGATAGAAGTAATGCCAGCAGCTCGGGAGGCAGAGGCAGAAGGATCATGAGTTCAAAGACTGCTTCAGCAACTTAGCGAGACCATAAGAAACTCAGTGAGACCCTGTCTCTAAATAAAATATAAAAAAGGACTGGGGGTGTTGCTCAGTGGCTAGGCACCCCTAGGTTCAATCCCTGGTATCAAAAAAGAAAAAAAGAGTCCATAAAAATGGAGGCAGCACAGGGGCTGGAGTTGTGACTTAGTGTAAATTGCTTGCCTAGCATGTGTGTGGCACTGGGTTCGATTTTCAGCACCATATATAAATAAATGAATAAAATAGAGGTCTATCAACATCTAAAAGTTTAAAAAAAAATGGAGGTAGCATAAGAGAACAGTGGAGGTGTAAGGGGGGCCTTGGGGATGGGACCCAGGTTTCCAGAAGCAGCCAGGAAGAGCTGCTGAGCTGGTCTGGGGGCAGTAGAGGAAAGAGGCCCCTCTCCCTCCTGCTTTAGAGACAGCTGCCTGCAGCTAGAAGCACTGTGGTTAAGCCACACAGGATGTGGGCTGCACTGGGATGGGTGGGGGGACGGCAACCAGGGGCCCGAGGCCAGTGTGGGAGGGCTTCGTTCTCAGTCTCCCCTGGCTCACCTTCAGCTTGCTGAGACAGGAAGCCAGAGCATGAATAAACTGTGCTAGTCCAGCTCAAACCAGCATGCTCTCTTCTTTCCCTTGCTGCACTCAGAAACCTCCCTTGACCAAAGAGCTAATTGCAAGTATGACCACAGCCAAAAATACCTTTTGTGATTAGCACAAAGCACGAGCATACTGCACATGCTCAGTCTTGGGCTGTGGCTACAGATTCTGATTGTTGGCCCCTGTTGAAGTGTCACTGCTTTCCCTGTAAGCATCAGTACTTAGGCTCATAGTCTCGGTGATGTTGCCCATCACTAGCTGCTGGTCCAGGGATGGCAGGTGTTGTCCCAGGTATATTTGTGCACAATCAAGGAAGCACATAGCTCAGCATGATTAAAAACAATAATAACTGTAAGCACAAAAGGAACAGGAAGCAGACCTCAACGGATTCAAAAAGCTTTTATTCCTTCACGGACTCAGGCACCACTGGGGCCCATTTTCCAGATGGGGAAAGTGGCCATCAGTTACAGAGGGGATTTTGGTTTTACAGGATACAATGATGTAATCATTGGAAGCTGTGTATGTGCAGCTTTGACCATCAGGGGCAGGTTGTACGGGTTAAAACTTTAATTTAGGAGGGTAGTTGTAAAAAAGTTGAAACTCGTTGTCTGGGGAGATAAGAGTCTAGATCTTGAGGGATGCGTACTCAGATCTTGCTGGTTGGACTAATTTGCCATGGGGGAAGGTCAAGATTTAGAGCCCAGCATTTGGTATCTGCCCCTTTCCTCCAGGGCCCATTGTTATCAGGAAAGAATACTCTGAGAGAGGTTTAATATTTGGCCAATTTTCTCCTCCCTCCTTCTAAGCCACACAGTCCCTCCATTTTTCTTGGGGAGATGTCTTATAGGAATATTATTTTCCATAACCCTTCAATAACAGGTTACATTTATTGAGCACTTACTATGCTCTAGAAACTGTGCTTAGCACTTCATAGCTGTTATCTCATTTAATCTTTAGAATGACTCCACAAGACAGATGTGTCACCCTTGCTTTACAAATGAAGATAGTTAAAACTAAAAGTTATATTTAAAAAAAATAATAGGCTGGTGTTGTGGCTCAGTGGTAGAACACTCACCTAGCATTCGTGAGGCCCTGGTTCAATCGTCAGCACCACATTAAAAGAAAATAAAGGTGCTGTGTCCACCTACAACTAAAAAATGTACTTTAAAAAAAAAATGAAGATAGTGAGGCTCAGAGGGTTTAGGTCATTTGCTCAAGTCACAGTTAGTGAAGGGCTGAGCTAGAATAAGCAGCCAGGGCTGTCCAACTATGGTGCTCTCAATATCCAGTCCATCCTGACTTAGATTATAAGAAGTGTTCTCCATTCATCCTGTCAAATATCCTTCGAAAAACAGATGGACAGGTTGCAAGTGGAGTTAAAATCAAGAGCAGGATTCCTACTTGGGAACTTGAGGCAAAGACAGAGTAATACAGGATAAAGGTTGAGGTGAAGAAGATAATCAGGATGTCAGGGATGCAGAAGATAGGAGGGATATACTTTTTAGAAGGACCACAGATTGCAATAAGATGCTCAGCACAAGTGGGGCACAGTGGAAAAAGGTGACACAGCATAGGGGAAAGATTAAAAGGAGAGAAGATCGCCGGGTGTGGTGGCACACGCCTGTAATCCAAGCGACTTGGGAGGCTGAGTCAGGAGGATCTCGAGTTCAAAGCCAGCCTCAGCAACTTAGCGAGGCCCTAAGCAACTCAGTGCTACCCTGTCTCTAAATAAAATACAAAATAGGGCTGGGGATGTGGCTCAGTGGCCGAGTGTCCCTGAGTTCAATCCCTGGTTCAAAAAAATAAAAATAAAAATAAATAAAAGGAGAGAAGATTAATTTCTGTCACTAGCCAAGATGGAGTAACAAGAATTGAATTTACCCTCCCGCCTGAAAAAACTAAAATATGAGACCAAAAAAAACGTTAAAACAGTTTTTGTAAGTGCAAAAGACAGGATGCAGACCTCAACAGATTCAGAGAAGCCTTTATTCATTCACAGACTAGGGCACCATATCAGGGCTCATTTTCCAGATTCGAAAATGGGTGTCAGTTACAGATAGGATTTTGGTTTTATAGGGTACAATGAGGATGATGTAATCATTGGAAGCCGTGCTTGTGCTAGTTACAGGTTAATACTTTAACTTAGGAGGGTAGTTGTAAAAAGATTGAAACTCTTTGTTGTCTGGGGTGATGAGTCCATATCCTGAGGAATAAGTACTCAAATCTTGCCATTGTTATTTGCTGTGCCTCCATTTAGGACTAATTTGCCATCGGGGAAGGTGAAGATTTAGGGCCCAGCATTCAGTATCCACCCCTTTCCCCCAGAGCCTGTTGTTACCAGAAAAAGATCTGCTGGAAGGTTAATCCTTGGCTAGTTTCCCCTCCCTCCTCCTAGCCACACCTCTCTCCATTTTTCTTTAGGGGCTACCTTACAAGAATATTATTTTCCATAACCCTTAAATTTTTTTTTTATTTTTTATTTTTTTTGGTACTGGGGATTGAACCCAGGGGCACTCGACCACTGAGCCACATCCCCAGCCCTATTTTGTATTTTATTTAGAGACAGAGTCTCACTGAGTTGCTTAGGGCCTCGCTAAGTTGCTGAGGCTGGCTTTGAACTCGCGATCCTCCTGACTCAGCCTCCCAAGTCGCTTGGATTACAGGCGTGCGCCACCATGCCCGGCAACCCTTTGGTTTTAAAGACATTGGACAATAGGCAACAATGTCCAATGATCCCTGAGAGATGGAAAGCAAGGTGAATCCTAGGATTGCTCTAGTTTATGGCCAAGAGAGAGTTTCCAGTCTGTTCGCACAGGAAGGAAGAACCTAAGCAGAGTCCAGAGATCTCCCTGAGGGCAGCTGAGGAAGATGGGAGGCCAAGGAGTCTAGAGTTTGCAGGAGAGAGTATAAGAGAAGAAAAATGCATAACAAGAACACCAGAGATCTTAAGAGGACCCCCTGCAGTCTTAGTCAATAGTGATCAATACACCCCAGAGAGGAAACCTCAAGAGGTTGAAGAATCACTTGAAAGAATTGAGGCAGGGTCTCACACAGAGCTGGAAGTAGTTGCTATGACCTTATAATTCAAGGGACATTAGGAAGAACTGTGTGCTCACTTGACAGAAGAGGTGAGTGATCTCTCTAGAGTTTCTTCTATAAGTCCACTAATCCTGTTCATGACCTACTCACCTCCAAAGGTCCCACCTCCTAACACTAACACAATGCTCAGAATTTCAACATTTGAATTGCAGGGGGATTAGGGGGCAGGGGTGACACAACATCCAGGCCATGTATTTATGAACAATTTTATGCCAGTAAATTAAACAACTTAGATGAAATTGACACACACACTTAGATGAAATTGAGAAAGCTCATTGAAAAGGAAATATATATCCTGAATAGCCCTTTATTTATTAAATAAGTTGAATTTATGGTTAAAAACCATCCCACAAAAAATTCCTAACCGGGCGCTGTGGCGCACGCCTGTAATCCCAGCACTTGGGAGGCTGAGACAGGAGGATGGCGAGTTCAAAGCCAGCCTCAGCAACTTAGCAAGGCCCTAAGCAACTCAGTGAGATCCTGTCTAAATAAAATACAAAATAGGGCTGGGGATGTGGCTCAGTGGTCAAGTGCCCCTGGGTTCAATCCCCAGTACCAAAAAAAAAAAAAAAAAAATTCCTGACCCAAATGTTCACTGGGGAAATCTATCAGACTTTTAAGGAAGAAATAATACCAATTCTATGCAAACTTATGCAGGTAATTGAAGAGGCAATACTTCTAATTCATCCTATGGAAACCAGACTTACTTGTATTGATTAACCTAGTTGATTTTATATGTCAACTTGGGTAGGCCACAGTGCCCAGATAATTGGTCAAATACATCTGGGTGCAGGCAATAACTTTCTCAACAGAACCCCCAAAGTTCAGGAAATAATGTCAAGTGTTAATAAATGGGATGGCATCAAATTAAAAAGTTTCTGCTCAGCAAAGGAAACAATTTGGAATGTGAAGAAAGAACCTGCAGAAAGGCAGAAAATCTTTGCTAGCTACTCTTCTGTCAGAGGATTCATATCTAGAATACATGAAGAGCTCAAAAAACTTTACACCAAAAAATCAAATAACTCAATTAATAAATGAATTAAACAGTTACTTCTCAAAAGAAGAAATACAAATTGTCAACAAATACATGAAAAAATATTCAACATCATTAGCAATTAAGGAAATGCAAGTCAAAACTACACTGAGATTTCATCTCACACCAGTCAGAATGGTAGTCATCAAGAAAACCAATAGTAAGAGCTGGAGAGAATGTGGAAAAGAAAGAACATTTTTACACTGTTGGGATTGTAAATTAGTGCAATTACTATGGAAATCATTTGGAGATTCCTCAAAAGTTCCTCTTAAGGAACCACCGTATGATCCAGCTATACCACTTCTCAGTATTTATCCTGAAGAATTAAAGTCATCATACTGATACCGCCGTTTGCCCTTTGCCAATGATGAGTTCCTCTTCCTCAGGTGTTGAAGTATAAACCCAGAGAAGCACGCCAAGGCAAGCATATTAAGCAGGTTTTACTTAAAAGTAGTAACACAGACTTCTCCTGGGAGGAAAAAGGGGAGCCCTAGCTGATGTTCTAGAATCCCCAAGTGAGCACACCCTACATCTTTTATAGATTAGGGTTTCCTTTGTTCTGTTCTTTCCTGCGACCCTTATCTTTCCTTCCTGTCTACGACTAGACCCTGGTGACACAGCAAAAAGGTGAGATGCAATGGCAGAGGGAAGGGCCACATGGAGATTCAGGTGGGGGCCCAGAGGGTATTAATTAGCAACTCCCTGACTACAGCTTTTTGGGAGGGGCAGTTAAGCCAGGTAATCTTGGTGATCAAAAGGGCTCTGGAGACAGTGACATTCCAATCTCCCAGGGACAGTCTCCAACTTCCAGATGCAGATGGCTTCCATTCCTCGATTTGACCAGATTTTCTATTCTACACTAACTGCCTGTCCCCAATTCTGGCTTCAATACTACAGTGCTACGTGCATACTCATGTTTACAGCGGTCCAATTCACAATAGCTAAACTGTGGAGCCACCTAGATATCCAGCGATGAATATATGGATAAAGAAAATGGGGTATATATGCACATTGGAGTTTTATTCAGCCATAAAGAAAAATGGAATTATGTCATTTGCAGGAAAATGGATGGGACTACAGACCATTATGTTAAGTGAAATAAGTCAAATTCAGAAGGTCAAGGGTCACATGTTTTCTCATATGCGGAAGCTAGAGAGGAAAAAGGAAAAGAAAGATGGGGTGGAGCTCATGAAAATCAAAGGGAGATCAGTAGAGGAAAGGGTCCAAGGGGTGGAAGATGGGGAGGGAGAGGGAAATGCTGGGGAGTGATATTGATCGAATTATTTTGTTATTTTGGGTATTGTATGCACGTACAAATACGTAATAACAAATCCCATCAGTGTGTACAACTATAATGCACCAATAAAAAAAAGTGGGAAAAATAAATATCTGGATGTTGCTGTGAGGTGTTTGTTTTTAGACGAGATTAACAATTCTAATCAGCAAATTTTGAGTAAAGCAGATGACCCTCCACAATGTAAATGGACCTCATCCAATCGGTCAAAGGCCTTAAGAGAAAACAGACTGAGGGCCTCTGAAAAAGAGGAAATTCTGCCTCTACACTCTCTTTGGACAGCTAGGACATCAGCTCTTTCCTGGATCTCTTTCCATTGTGGACATGCCAGCCTCTACAAATACATGATCCAACTTCAGGAAACAGAACCAATAGGAAGTGAATATTTGTGGTTGCCTGTTCTTTGGAGAACTCTAATATACCCTGAGAGCTAAACCAAAGACATAAGAAAACCACAAACCCAAATCCCCTGTGAATGTAGATCCCCCCATTTTTTTTCTTTGCCAGTCAGCAGCATTTATTGAGTTAGACTGATCACTGTTATGAAAACTAGACTTACCAGGATGAACAAAGAAGGATGTGCAATCCCTGCCCTTGTGGAGCTTACTGTCTCACACACATGCAGCTCACACACAGGAAAAAATCTCCGAAAGTGACCAACAATGCACAAATGAAAATAAGTATAATACAGATGTGTTCATTAAATGAGGTGCGATGGCTGAAGAGCCATTCAAAAACTAATTCTTCGAAGATACTGAGTGTTAAGACAGAACTTAAGGAAAGAGGCAAAAAGATGGACGAAGATGAGGAAGGAAGGAAGAAAGAATACTCACAAATGCAAAAGGAAATGACACTGTGGATGTATGATTTTGTCAACAGGAACCCAACTACTATGTATAACTATAATGCTCCAACAAAAATTTTTTTAAAAGGAAATGACAAAAAAAAAAAAAAAGGGAAATGACAAATTAATGGATGTAATTTCGTTGGTTACCCAGAGCCTTTAAACTTAAAAACTATGAATTTGGCCTCTAGCCTCTCCTTTCTTAGTTATTCACCTTATTCTGTGCTTTCCCTTGAATCTATTCTGTTCTGTTCCATGCGATGCTATGTTGCTATTCTGAATTCAAGTGCTTCTATACCTTAAATGGCATGGTGTAGACACCTTCCAACTTATCTTCAGGTCTCAACAGAAATGCCTTTTCCACAAAGAGCCTTTTTCTAGTCACTTAATCTGAAATAGATGGGCCTTACTATTCTCCATCTTGGCATTTCTGTCGTAACCCTTGCATTATTTTATAATTATAAGCTTATTTCTGACCTTATCATTTATCTCCATTACTAGATTATAACTATTCAGAGGCAGGGCATTTGTTTCACTTTTCATTATTTAGCATAGTGTCTGGCACTTGATATGCATCTCTTGAAGTGGAATTAAATAGTACATATTTCTGTGAAAGCCAGAAATCCATATATAAAACCAGTTCCAAAACCCAAAATAGTTTTATTTTAAACATTTACCAAATATAAGTTGTTTTAACTTTTTTTTCAGTACTGGGGACTGAAGCCAGAGCCTCATGCATGCTATGCAAGTGCTCTAGTACTAGGCCATATCCTCAGTCCATTTTACTTTGTATTTTGAGACAGGATCTAAATTACAAGCTGGCCTTGAACTCGTGATCCTCCTGCCTCAGTTTCCTGAGTAGCTGGAATTTACAGTTATGTACAAGCACTCCCAAATCTAGTTTCTTTTTTTTTAAGTGTTCCAACTTCTGATGCATAGAAAGGTATAGCTACAACTATATATATGTATAGTTATATATGCATACATGATTAACATACATGAAAATTAATTTCAATCTCGTTCCCACATTTCATCTTTCACAATACCTAATTTGTTCATGAGAATTGTTACTTCATCCAAGGTAAGGAATACAATCCTGGATAAGACTGGAGTACCTGGGGTCTGGGAACAGGATGGTCTGGGTGGGCACTAGCCCATGCAAGATGCTTTGATGCAAATTTAAAGAAAGGAGTCACATTCTCTGGGTAGACACAGCCACACACCAATTCACACTGCTTAGTGAGTAGCACCTGGGAAGGATTTGAGCTCTAACTTCAGGTGCCACTGTATAGGGCACGACCTGCAGGCAGTGACAGTCCTGGAGGGTGTTGCTCAGTAGTGGTGTTGGTAGAAGATGGTGACTTGGCCATTCTGGTGCAGCTCCTTTTCTTGCTCCAAAGGAGCTGGTTTGATTCATCTGGATGAGTTCCATTGGGAAGGATCTCTTCTCACCGCTTTGGATTGTTAAGCTGAAGAGAGACACCTTTCTGATGGAAGATCATCTTTCATGTCCAAGTGTGTGAATGGCTATGCTCCCCTGCTACAGCTTCCAAGTGGGCTTTCATGGTTTAACCTTAGAAAGGAACCCGTGTTGATTCTTTTTTTTTTTTTTTTTTTGCGGTGCTGGGGATCGAACCCAGGTCCTTGGGCTTGCAAGGCAGGCACTCTACCAACTGAGCTATATTCCCAGCCCCCGTGTTGATTCTTAATTCCTAAAAAAAATGCCATCAATCTGGCTGTAGATGAGATTTGCAATTTTTCCTCTCAATCCTCACCAACTTCCACATTGTCTTGGTGCAAACTGTATCCGAGAAGCAAAGCAAATGCAAACGTGGTGAATATTCTCCATTACCCAAATGGGGAAAACCGCCTCAACTCCTCATCAAAACCCATCCACCAGGAAATCAGCTCCCTTTCTCTCAGAGCCTCAACTTTAGCACAGGCAGTATAGAGAGTCTGCTAGCAGGAGAGAGGAGCTGGCAAGAGGCAACCATCAGGCAGCTCTAGCCCTCTTTATTTTTCATTCTGATACAAGGTCTCACTAAATAGCTTAGAGCCCTGATAAGTTGCTGAGGCTGATCTTGAACTTACCATCCTCCTGCCTGAGCCTCCTGAGTCACTGGGATGACAGGCATGTGCCACCACATCCAGCTAGTCCCAGGAGCTTAACAAAAGCTCTCATCACAACTTTAGCAAATTTAATTCAATAATATAAAAAAGAATAATACAGGGTGGACTAGAGAGAGACTGCATTCCTTGTCACTCCATAAGTTGGGATTCAAGCAGAGGAAAAAATCTGTTTCTCTGGAGGCAGTTTTTGCTCCTCACCAATCCCCTAGTGTTTACCCCATTTGTCTACCTCTATCACCTACAGTCTGCTGGCACATTGACTACATTTGAGTTCAGATTGCTCACTGACTGACTCCTATCATCGGCCAATTGCCTGTTTGCCTACCTATGGCCTGCCCATCACCTGCCTTTCACCTACCCATCACCCACCAACTGAGGTCCACCTGCCAATCATCCACTGGTAGCCTGCAGACTGCCCACAGACCGTCAGTGGATCACCAGTTGCTTGCTGCTGCCTGGAAGCTCACTGTCACAGTACCTGCAGGTTTGGTTACACATGGCTGCCGCCATTTTGGGAAAACAGCCAGGACCTGCAGGACCCCCGGCCCGCCTGACCGAGCCCTGCCTCCAGGACCCCTGGCCTGACTGATAGCGCCCCACCTCCAGTGGCCCGGGGCCCTATTGATTGCACCCCAAACAGACTAGGCACCCACGCCCCACACTGCAGCTCCCCATTTGCCAACATGTTTGGAAGCCAGTGCAGCCATCTTGGAATATCCTGGAAGTCCAGTGCAGCCATCTTGGAATATCCTGGAAGTGGAAACTGTCATTAGGTGGGGCAAATCCCATCCTGAGATGCCTGATGGAGACTGGAAGCTCATTGTCACGTACCTCTCATGCCTGAGGCTACTGAAGACTGGGAGGTTTGAATAGTATATGACTGTTATAGTGTAGATTTTTTTCATCCTTTTTGAAAATTTTTGTTTTTACTTCTTTATTTTTCTTGCTCTTTATTTTCCTTTTGTTTACCTGTTTCCTCAGAGTCTCTTTCTCCCTTTTCTCATCCTAACAACCAATTTTTTTTTTACTACATTTTCACTCTTCCTATGATCTAGAACTTCTTTATACTCTTTTTGTATCCCATTAACAGTTACATCCTACACCCCTCCCCATCCTCTTTGTCCTCCATTAGAAACTACAGTCCTCATTGCAAATCTATTTGTTTTACTGTAGATAATAATTGAACTCATCCTCTCTGTTTATTATGACAATATTGTTAACATCTTCATAGGGACTATTTGGTTTATGGCTGCATATTGTCTGTACTGGGTATTGCTAATATTGATCTCACCCTTAAAGAAGAGGTTTTCAAAACCTGCAGAATCACTATAAGCATATAGGGCAGAAACTGCAATACCCCAGATCTGCATTGCTAGAGGTGAAAATACATGAGAAACATGAAAAAACAAGGGAAGAAAATGTTCCAAACAAACCAAGATTCTACACTAATAGAATCCAATGAGAGCTCAGCATGGTGGCACACGCCTGTAATCCCAGCGACTCGGGAGGCTGAGGCAGGAGGATCACAAGTTCAAAGCCAGCCTCAGCAACTTAGCGAATCTCTAAGCAACTCAGTGAGACCCTGTCTCTAAATAAAATACAAAATAGGACTGGGGATGTGGCTCAGTGACCGAGTGCCCCTGAGTTCAAACCCCAGTTCCAAAAAAAAAAAAAAAAGAATTCAATGACAGCATGGTAGAAGAAATGTCAGAAAAGGAGCTCAGAATATATATGATTACAATGATTCATGAAGCAAAGGATGAAATAAGAGAGCAAATGCAGGCAATGATTGATCACTCCAATAAGCAGTTAAATGAGCAACTGCAGGAAGCAAAAGATCAACTCAACAAAGAGATAGAGATTCTGAAAAAGAACCAAACAGAAATCCTTGAGATGAAGGAAACAATAAACCAAATTAAAAACTCAATGGAAAGCATCACCAATAGACTAGATCTCTTGGAAGACAGAACCTCAATGAAGACAAAACATTGAATCTTGAAAATAAAGTTGCCCAAACAGAGAAAATGATAAGAAATCATGAATGGAACCTACAAGAATTATGAGCTATCATGAAAA
Source organism: Glaucomys volans (assembly GCA_020662805.1). NCBI lineage: Eukaryota > Metazoa > Chordata > Mammalia > Rodentia > Sciuridae > Glaucomys > Glaucomys volans. The sequence goes on along the minus strand of JAJEJO010003195.1, from coordinate 26,995 downwards.
GACCAAATTTAAGAATTATCAGGATTGAGGAAGGCACAGAGGTACAAACCAAAGGAATGAACAACCTATTCAATGAAATAATATCAGAAAATTTCCCAAACCTAAAGAATGAAATGGAAATTCAACTACAAGAGACTTACAGAACACCAAATGCACAAAATTATAGCAGATCCACACCAAGACACATTATAATGAAAATGCCTAACATACAAAATAGAGATAGGATTTTAAAGGCTGCAAGAGCATCAGATTACATGTAGGGGGGAACCAATATAGATATCAGCAGATTTCTCAGTCCAGACCCTAAAAGCTAGAAGGGCCTGGAACAATATATTTCAAGCTTTGAAAGAACATGGTCACCAACCAGGAATCTTATATCCAGCAAAACTAACCTTCAGATTTGAAGATGAAATAAAATCCTTCCATGATAAACGAAAGTTAAAGGAATTTACACATAGAAAGCCTCTGCTACAGAACATTCTCAGCAAAATATTCCATGAGGAAGAAATGAAAAACAACAATGTAAGTCAGCAAAGAGAGGAACTAACCTAAAGGAAAAGTCAATCAAAGGAGAAACCAAATCAAGGTAAAAACCAAAACTAAGCCAAAATGACTGGGAATACAAATCATATCCCAATAATAACCCTGAACATTAATGGCCTAAACTCATCAATTAAAAGACAAAGCCTGGCAGATTGGATTAAAAAGAAAGGCCTAACCCAATATGCTGCCTTCAAGAGACTCATCTCATAGAAAAGGACATCCATAGACTAAAGGATGGGAAAAAACCTACCATGCACATGGACTCAGTAAAAAAGCAGGGGTTTCCATCCTTATATCAGAAAAAGTGGACTTCAAGCCAAAGTTAGTCAGAAGGGATAAAGAAGGTCACTTCATACTGCTTAAGGGAATCATAAATCAGGAAGACATAGCAATCATAAATTTTTATGCCCCAAACAACGGCACATCCATGTATATCAAACAAATCCTTCTAAATTCTAGGAATCAAGTGGACCACAAAACAATAATTCTGGGTGACTTTAACATACAGTCACCACTGGATAGATCTTCCAAACAAAAACTAAACAAAGAAACCATAGAACTCAATAATACAATCAATAACTGAGACTTAACAGATATATAGAATATCCCATCCATCAACAAGCCAATACACTTTCTTCTCAGGAGCACATGGATCCTTCTCTAAAATAGACCATATGTTATGCCACAAGCTACTCTTAGCAAATACAAAAACATAGAGATACTACCTTGTATACTATCAGATCATAATGGAATGAAATTAGATATCAATGATAAAGTTAAAAACAGAAACTACTCTAAGACCTGGAGACTAAATAATATGCTATTGAATGAAGCATGGATAACAGAAAACATGAGAGAGGAGATAAAGAAATTCTTAGAGGTAAATGAGAATGATGATACAATATATCAAAATCTTTTGGACACTATGAAAGCAGTACTAAGAGGAAAATTCATTGCATTGAGCACATTCAAGAAAAGAACAAAAAGTCTACAACTCAACGACCTAACATAAGATCTCAAAGCCCTAGAAAAAGAAGAACAGAACGACACCAAAAGTAGTAGAAGACAGGAAATAATTAAAATCAGAGCTGAAATAAATGAAACTGAAATAAAAGAAACTTCAAAAAGTTGGTTCTTTGAATAAGTAAACAAAATTGATAAGGCCTTAGCTACACTAACAAAGAGAAGGAGAGAGAAAACTCAAATTACTAAAATTCATGATGAAAAAGGAAATATCACAACAGACACCAGTGAAATACAAAACATAATTAGAAGCTACTTTGAAAATCTATACTCCAACAAAATAGAAAATCCCGAAGACATCGACAAATTTCTAGAGACATATGATCCTCCCAAACTGAACCAGGAGGACATACACAATTTAAACAGATCAATTTCAAGCAATGAAACAGAAGAAGCCATCAAAAGCCTACCAACCAAGAAAAGCCCTGGACCAGATGGATTCTCAGCTGAGTTCTACAAGACCTTCAAAGAAGAACTTATGCCAATACTCCTGAAAGTATTTCATGAAATAGAAAAGGAGGGAACCCTTCCAAACTCATTCTATGAAGCTGGTATCACTCTGATACCAAAACCAGACAAAGACTCATCTAGGAAAGAAACTTTAGATCAATATCTCTGTTGAATATAGATGCAAAAATCCTTAACAAAATTCTGGCAAATCGCTTATAAAACATATTTTTGTTTTTGTTTTTGTTTTTTTGTTGGAACCAGGGATTGAACTCAGGGGCACTCAGCCACTGAGCCACATCCCAGCCCTATTTTTTTGTATTTTATTTAGAGACAGGGTCTCACTGAGTTGCTTAGGGCCTTACTAAGTTGCTGAAGCTGGCTTTGAACTTGAGATCCTCCTGCCTCAGACTCCCAAGTCGCTTGGATTACAGGCATGCGCCACCGCACCTGGCTACAAAAACCTATTAAGAAGATAGTGCACCACAATCAAGAGGGGTTTATCCCAGGAATGCAAGGTTGGTTCAACATCCGGAAATCAATAAGTGTAATTCATTGTAACAATAGACTTAAGGTTAAGAATCATGTGAAAAAAAAAAAAGAATCGTGATTATTTCAATAGATGCTGAGAAAGCACTTGACAAAACACAACACCCCTGCATGCTCAAAACACTAGAAAAAATAGGGATGGTAAGAACATACCTGAACATTGTAAAGGCTATTTATGTTAAGCCCACTGCCAACATCATTCTTAATGGAGAAAAACTGAATGCATTCCCTTTAAAAACTGGAACAAGACAGGGATGCCCACTGTCACAACTTACATTCAACATCATGCTTGAAATACTAGTCAGAGCAATTAGAACACAGAAATTAAAGAAATAAGAATAGGAAGAGAAAAACTCAAGCTGTCACTATTTGCTGATGACATGATTCTATATTTAGAGGATACAAAAGATCCACCAGGAAACTTCTAGACCTAATAAATGAATTCAGCAAAATAGCAGGATATAAAATAAACACATGTAAATCAAATGCATTTATATACATAAGTGATGAATCATCTGAAAGAGAAATAAGGAAAACAACTTGGTTCACAATAGCCTCAAAAAAAAAAAAATGCTTGGGAATCAATCTAACAAAAGAGGTGAAAGATCTCTACAATGAAAACCACAGAACATTAAAGAAAGAAATTGAGGAAGATCTTAGAAGATAGAAAGATCCCCTGAGTTCTTGGATAGGCAAGATAATATAATAATAATTATATAATCAAAATGGCCATACTTCCAAAGGAGCTATACAGATTTAATGCAATTCCAATTAAAATCCCAATGACACTACTCATAGAAATAGAGAAAACAATCATGAAATTCATCGGAAGAACAAAAGACCCAGAATAGCCAAAGCAATCCTAGGCAGGAAGAATGATTCAGGAGATATCACAATACCAGAACTTAAACTCTACTATAGAGCAATAGTAACAAAAACAGCATGGTATTGGCACCAAAACAGATAGGTAGACCAATGGTACAGAATAGAAGACACAGAGACAAACCCACATAAGTACAGTTATCTTATACTAGACAAAGGTGCCAAAAACATGCAATGGAGAAAAGATAGCCTCTTCAACAAATGGTGTTGGCAAAACTGGAAATCCATATACAATAAAATGAAATTAAACCCTATCTCTCATCCTGTACAGAACTCAACCCAAAATGGATCAAGGATCTAGGAATCAGACCTGAGACCCTTCACCAAATAGAAGAAAAAGTAGGCCCAAATCTTCATCATGTTGGCTTAGGACCAGACTTCCCTAACATGACCCCCAGAGCACAAGAAATAAAAGCAAGAATCAATAAATGGGATGGATTCAAACTAAAAAGCTTTTTCTCATCAAAGGAAACAATCAATAGTGAAAAGAGAGCCTACAAAGTGGGAAAAAAATATTTTTTCACATACATTTCAGACAAGCACTGATCTCCAAAATTTATAAAGAACTTACAAAACTTTACACCAAAAATACAGAGAACCTAATCAATAAATGGGCTAAGGAACTGGGCAGACACTTCACAGAAGAAGATATATAGGTGATCAACAAACATACGAAAAAGTGCTCATCATCTCTAGTAATTAGAGAAATGCAAATTAAAAACCACACTAAGATTTCATCTAACTCCAATTAGAATGGTTATTATCAAGAACACAAGCAATAATAAGTGTTGGCGTGGATGTGGGGGAAAAGACACACTCATACATTGATGGTGGGAGTTGCAAATTGGTGCAGCCACTCTGGAAAGCAGTGTGGAGACTCCTCAGAAAACTTGGAATGGACCGACCATTTGACCCAGCTATCCCACTCCTTGGTTTATACCCAAAGGACTTAAAATGAGCAAAGTACAGATGCAGCCACATCAATGTTTGTAGCTGCTCAATTCACAATAGCTAGATTGTGGAACCAACCTAGATGTCCTTCAATTGATGAATGGATAAAGAAATTGATGAATGGTATATATACACAACGGAATATTACTCAGCCATAAAGAAGAATAAAATTATGGCATTTGTTGGTAAATGAGTGAAGTTGGAGAATATCATGCTAAGTGAAATAAGCCAAGCCCCAAAACCCAAAGGCCAAATGTTTTCTCTGATAAGTGGATAATGCTGCATAATGGGAGGCGGGAAGGTTGGGGGGACAAGAGAAGAAATGAGGACCTTTGGATGGTATAGAGGAAAATGGGACAGGAGCAGGTGGGGGAAGGAAAGAGCAGACGGAGACAGGCAGTATTACCCTATGTATATGTAAGATTACAAGACTTGTATGAATCTACATTGTGTACAACCATAGAAATGAAAAGTTGTACCCCATTTGTGTACAAAAAAAATGTGGAAAAATACTGTCATGTATAACTAAATATAAAAGATAGAAATAAAAAAAGTAAAGAAAAAACATCTGTAGTCTTCAAAAGTATCATCATGAAAATCAAAGAAAATGTTCCACATTCAAGATAACTAAAGAGACAAGACAAACAGTATCATTTTTGCTAGAGAGAAAATTATTGGGGCAATTGGCAAAACTTGAATGACATCTGAAAATTAGATGATAGAAATATGTCTTTGTTAATTTCTTGATTTTGATGCTTGAATTGTGGTTTTATAGAAAATATCTTTGCATGTAAAAAATTCGTGAGGTAATGGGCAATCAGGTTGCAGCTTCAATATGATTCGGAAAAATGTCTTTGTATTACACTTGTAATGTTTCTGTAAATTTGAGGTTGTTTAAATAATTTTAAATATATATGTGTGTGTAAACTGATTTTAAAAAAGAATACATAGTGAATGAAAAGAGCTTTTTTCAGGAAAGCAAGATTGGTTTGACAGATCATGCTATCAAAATAATTTATCATATGAACAGACTACAAAAAGTAAAATCATAAAATCATCCCTGTGGATGCATAAGAAACTCTTGATAATTCCCACATCTGTTTCTTTCTTTTCTTTTCTTTTCTTTTTTTGTTTTCTTTTTTAAATTTTTTTTTATTTGTTCTAATTAGTTATATATAACAGTAGAATGCATTTTGACACATCCTACATAAATGGAGTATAACTTCTGTCTAGTTTACATGATATAGACTTACAGAGGTCATGTGATCATATATGCATACAGGGTAATAATGTCTGATTCATTCTATTATTCCTACACCCATGCTCCCTCCCTTCCCTTCACTCCCCTTTGTTTAGTCCAAAATACCACTTTTCTCCTCCCTGCCCCCTTATTGTGAATTAGCATCCACATATCAGAGAAAACATTCAGCCTTTGATTCTTTGGGATTGGCTAATTTCAATTACCATAATATTCTCCAGTTCCATTCATTTACCAGCAAATCCCATAATTTCATTCTTCTTTAGGGCTGAGTAATATTCCATTGTGTATAAATACCACAGTTTCTTCATCCAATCAACTGTTGAAAGGCACCTAGGTTGGTTCCATAGCTTAGCTATTGTGAATTGAGCTGCTATAAACATAAATGTGGCTGCATCACTGTAGTATGCTGATTTTAAGTCCTGATTTTAGTGTAAACCTAGGAGTGGGATAACTGGGTCAAATGGTGGTTCCATTCCAAGTTTTCTTAGGAATTTCCATGCTGCTTTTCATAT